>CM075664.1:1164525-1517025 GCA_037954105.1 Canavalia gladiata
GCATTCTATTTCTTTATACACAGGGTAAAAATATTTAGATATTATAAAAAATGGTAATAACGAAAATTATATTATTTTAAAAATAATTAATTATATAATTATTAAATAAATTTTAATATTAATTATTCATATATAAAAATTATGTATATAAATTTGAATTGAACAATCATATTGGAATGGTCATTATTAAAAAATTTATAAAATTAAATAATTATTTTAAAAAATTATATAACTTTTTGAAAATGTATTTTTATTCGTAGAAAACTCCTACTTATGCAGTTTACTTTAAGTCAGCTAATAAAACAATGTACTAGACAGGTAGAGCACTCTATAAATACAGAACCAAGAGCAAAATATTTATACATTACGCTGATTAATTAGTTGATAGTTTTGCCAACATAAAAGCGCAAACTTGGATTTTATTCTGTGCCGTTAGTGCCGAGGCTCCAATGAATCTTTACGAGAAATCATATTGTGAATACATTTTCTACAGCGTTGAGCGTTGCGATCTCTAAACGTGCTTTTGATGTCTTTTTCTGGGCCAAATCAGTTTCCAGAGTTGATTTGTATTTTGTGAGTTGCATATTCAACAAAAGACTACTAATATTGACGAGGACAATTGGATTAATGACCAATCAAGAAAATTGAATTTATTTATTTCATGAATATGCATAGCAGCATTTCCCTCAAATCATAAGCAGTGTATGTGTAACCAGGGGATAAGGAAGAACCAAATTCGTGACAAAACTCAAGTGATCAATTCTTCATGTGCAATTATAAATATTGGATAAATATAATATACCCTAGGTATCAAAAGAAAAAAAAATAAAAACAAGACTAAATTAATCTGTCAATACCTTTAATTTCATTGAAGTTTTAACTATATTCTTATAATTTAAATTTTTTTAATTAAATTCTAATAATTTTATAATTAAGTTTTTAACCATTAATATTGTTAAAATTTTATTGAATATGGGTGATATGATCTTTTCTGTTTAATAAGACATGTTTATTTATTACTAATTATTAAATTTTTAATATTTTTCATAATTTTGTCCTAATGTACTTTTAAAAATTATTAATTTTTATTTTTATTGAATAATATATCATATTATTTATATTTAAAATAAATCTAAAAAAATTAATTATTAAAATTTTAATTTAATACTTTAAAGTATAATTATTTAATTAAAAAAATTTAATTACAAAAATTTAATTAAACCATAAAGACCAAACTTATTATAAAAATAAAACTTACATGCCAGCACGCGATCTACTCTATTATTTAAGCATGACAATAGGTGGATCGGGGTTTTGCTCTCTCAATCAAATTTAAAAAAGCAGATATGAATCTTTAAAACCTAATCCCAACTCCACCTTGTTCAGGTAAATTTACTGGGAATCCATATTATATTTTATTTAAATGTAATTATTTATTTATTTATATATATCTTTTTAAATAAATAATATAATAAATATATTTTAATTTAAATAATTTATAAAATAGGTATTAAAATTTTAAATAAAGTTATATTTTTAATAATATATAGGAGTTTAAAAATCTTATTTAGATATTATAATTATTATAATAGATTCAAATGTAAAGACATAATGGATATCTATGTTCTCAAATCTAATTAAAAGAGGCTTTTTTTTTTTTATCAAAATTAAAAAGTTGGACAGACGTTTATGGGTTTGAATTTTATTCCTATGTTTATTGAAAAGTTTCGGTCAAGACTCCAATATGTCCTTTCATTTTAGTATTAATTAGCCAGTCGCATGTTATGTTATGTTATTGATTATTCAATTTTCTTTATCCTAACATATTATTTTAATGTAATTACAAATTTTTCGAAGTACAAAAATAAAATTTTAAAAACCTTTAAAAGAAACTTTTAAAAATGGAGATATGTTTGAGTGGATTAAATAGATAAGGACCCTTGTTATAATTCTATTGGTCAACAAAACGAACCAAGAATTATTGGTTTCAACTTGTCTTATTTTGAAAAGCATGTTATCTAGTTGAAGGGATCTAACACAATTTCGTGAGATGGCAGAAACTGCAGTTAAAAAATATGTTTGACATGCGGGAACACTGAAGTTATTATGAGAGTTTGTGAGCAATCTATGTGAAGTTTAAAACAGTTGTTTGAGTTTTTAATTCTATTTTTTTTTTTTTGACAAAGAGATTATATCTTAAGATGCCATTGATGAAATTATGATTTCTCTTTTGAGTAAGTTTATAGTTTATAGTATAAAATGCGTTTGCTTGAGCATCAAATTTATGGGACCCAACACCATGGTCCCAAACCCAAACTTTGGCTTAAGTGAAGTCTCATGCTAAGCAAATCAACGAATCAAAGAGGAGCGGGATGGAAGTATGGAACATGGAGTTTTTTGTTCACGTCAAAATGCAAAGCAAAGAATTAAGTATCGAAAAAGCGTTAAAGAAAAGAATTATGTGGAGTTGAAGGAAGGCATGGCTTAATTTTGTGTCTTTGTTGTGAAAAAAATAAAAGAATATTCTTGCCAATCTACTTATTAATAATTGATGATGGATTATCAAAGTAAGGTTTATTGCATTCTTGAACTTATCTTAATTTGAAGCATTTTATCTAGTTGAACAGATCTAACACAATTTAATGAGATGGCAGAAACTGCAGTGGGGATTGTAATTGACAAGCTAATCCTATTGCTGAGAGAGGAGGTAATGCTCCTACAAGGTGTGCATAACCAAATTGAAGGAGTGAAGGATGAACTTGTACTCATACAAGCTTACTTAAAGGATGTAGATGTGAAAGCTGAAATGGCAGAGACGAGCAACGTGGTGAAAGAATGGGTGAAACAATTGAGAGAGGTAGCTTTTCGTGTTGAAGATGTCATAGATCTATATTTACTTAAAGTCGCTAAGCGTCATAAAACACATGCCCTAGTTCCTCTTCTCTCAAAAATGTGTTTCTGTATTAGAAGCTTAATATCCCGCCATGAGATTGCATCTGAGATTGTTGAGATTAGACGATCAATAACAAAACTCTATGAAGGAAAAAATAATTTAGGGATGAACCTGTATGTCTCAGAAGCAAGCAGTGGTGGGATATCCACACGCCATGACCTTCGAATTGGAGCACTTTTTATTGAGGATGCTCAACTTGTAGGCGCTGATCACACCAAGGAATTACTCACTCACTGGATACTCAATGGAGAAACCACCCGCACTGTCATCGCCGTCGTTGGCCAAGGAGGACTTGGTAAGATTCTCTCAAACTTATATATTTCACATTTATTTTATTGCATTTGGGATGGGATGATATATGACAACATAATTTTTATTTCAATATATTTTATATTTTTTTAACAAATTATAATTTCTTTTATTCTTTTTTCTCTCCTCTATTTCTAATGGATAAGGCACTGGATTAACCTGTAAGATCATCTACGTTTTACTATTATTCTTTGTATTAGCTATCTTTTCTTTTTCTTTTTCTTTTTCTTTTTTAATTATTGTGTGTATGTTTGGCCTTACGAACAAAAGAATTATTTAAATAGTTATTAACATTTTTTTTAGTTGATCATATTTTTAAAACATTTTAGCGTTTTAAGTTTTTTATCTTCCAAGTATAAGTTATTTTCATGAATATTTTTTTGGACCAAGTCATTGTTAGATTAAAAAATTAAGAAGCTTTAAATGGGCGAAGAGGAGTATAGAAAGTCCAACAACATCAGCTATCAGCTCCTGTGCAGGTTTCCTTTGCCAGCACAACTTTCTCCGTACGCCAACCAGACTATGTGAGTCACGTTGTAGGACCTAAAAATTTTTTTAAAAAAATGTTAACATTATTAAAAATATATATCAATTATTGTTATTATAAAGATTATTATTCATACTTAAATTTTAATTACACATTTTCATCTATACTTTTTATTGTGCGGCCTCTATGCAATTATGCTGCTATGGTGTAAAGTAAATTATTTCTATATAACTTGAGCAGTTTTTAATTTAATATCATAAATACTGAGAAATTAAATATTTGTTAACACCTTCATCAAGGTAAAACAACCATTGTGAACAAAGTGTACAATAAACAAAAGGAGCAAAGATCTTTTCAGTGTTATGCTTGGATCACCGTGTCTCGCTCGCTTAAGGAGGAACATCTACTGAAGACTATAATGCAGAAGCTCTACGACGAGGATAACAACAAAATTGCTGCCAAGGAAATTGGTGAAACAGTGATGTCCAAGGAAGATCTAATAAGAAAAATAAGAGAATACTTACAAGGAAGGAACTATATGATTGTGTTTGATGATGTATGGGAACAAGACTTCTGGGTTGGTGTACAATTTGCATTACCGATAGATGGCAATGGTAGGATTATCATCACCACAAGGCATACAGGAGTTGCTGAATTTTGTAAACCTTTTGCACCAGTTTATATCCATGAGCTGGAACCTCTTCCTCCAGAACATGGCTTGAAACTTTTCCTTATTAAAGCATTTCAGTTTGATTCAGAAGGTTGCCCCGAAGAACTGATGGAATTGTGTGAAGCCTTTGTTGACAAGTGTGAGGGAGTGCCGCTTGCTATTGAGGCTATTGCTGGTCTTCTATCAACCAAAAAGAAAATCGTATCTGAATGGAAAAAGGTATATGATAGCCTCTACTCAAAACTTTCAAATGATCCTCATCTTAAAAGTTATTACCAGGTCTTATCAGAAAGTTACCATGATCTTCCTTACCATCTCAAGTCATGCCTCTTGTACTTTGGACTTTTTCCTGAGGACTACTCAATTAGCCGTATGAGACTTATTCGCTTGTGGATAGCAGAGGGCTTTATAAAGGAAGAAGAGAGTAATGATCAAACAAAAGAGGAAGCAGCAGAAGAATGTTGATTTGAAAAGTCAAAGATCTTGACAAAATTAGTGATAGCATGTGAGAAGTGGTTATAAGTCATTGCGTAATAAATGCAAGGCTTGACTTAATTAGTGATAGCATGTGAGAAGTGGTTATAAGTCATTGCGTAATAAATGCAAGGCTTGACTTAATTAGTGATAGCATGTGAGAAGTGGTTATAAGTCATTGCGTAATAAATGCAAGGCTTGACTTAATTAGTGATGGCATGTGAGAAGTTGCTATATATAGTCATAGGAAGTTATGTATCACACCATTGTGAAAGAGAGATTTTTCTAAGAGAGAAAAATTTAGGATTCTTGGGTGTAATTGGGTTGTGGGTAGTGTGAGGTTGTGAGTGTTTTTTTTGTAAACACAGTGTACAATTTTCTGCTATCAAATTATCTGCAGCAGTCCGGAGACGTAGGCAGTATTGGCCGAACTCCGTTATCAATTTGTGTGTGCAAATATTCTGCATTCTATTTTCTTCTTACTTCCACAAATCTGACGCTACAGAAGAATTTGGAGAAATTTTTCTTAACAACTGGTATCAGAGCGGGTTTGAAATTCTACAATTTTTTAAAAATTGTTAGAAACGAAACGATCCAAAGAAGAAGTCAGATTTGAGTGGGAGTGATGGCTGTAGATGAAGGAAAGGTGAAAATTGAAAAGTTCGATGGTGCGGACTTTGGTTTCTGGAAAATGCAGATCGAAGATTATCTGTACCAGAAAAATATGTATCAACCTCTCACAGGTACAAAGCCAACTGAAATGAAGGACGAGGATTGGGTTCTTCTTGACAGGCAAGCCCTTGGAGTCATCCGTCTGACGTTGTCACGTAATGTTGCTTTTAACATTGCAAAAGAAAAGACCACAGCAGATCTTATGGCGGCTCTTTCCAGAATGTATGAAAAGCCGTCAGCCGCAAATAAAGTTCACTTGATGAGGCGGTTGTTTAACTCTCGGATGACAGAAGGTGCATCAGTAGCACAACATCTCAATGAACTCAGCTTAATCACAACCCAGTTGAGTTCTGTTGGAATCGAATTTGATGATGAGGTACGAGCATTAATAATTTTGTCTTCCTTACCAGAAAGTTGGAATGCCATTGTCACGGCTGTGAGTGGCTCAACGGGAAGCCAAAAATTGAAATGTGATGATGTTCGTGATCTAGTTCTCAACGAAGAGATCCGACGGAAGGAGTCGGGTGAATCTTCATCATCTTCGATATTGCAAACAGAGTCAAGAGGAAGAAGCTCAACTAGAGGAAATGGACGTGGCAAATCAAAGGACAGGAGGTCCAAATCCAAAAATCGTCACTTTCAATCTAAGAAGAATATCGAGTGTTGGAATTGCGGGAAGTCTGGGCACTACAAAAATCAGTGCAAGAGTGCACGAAAGCATCAGGAGACCAAGGACGAGGCAAATGTTACTTCCACCCCTGAAGGAGATGATGCATTGATATGTTCTTTAGAAAGCAAGGAGGAGTCTTGGGTGTTAGATTCTGGAGCATCTTTTCATGCCACTTCACAAAGGGAATTCTTCGAGAACTATGTTCCCGGAAACCTTGGTAAAGTTTACCTTGGTAACAACCAATCATGTGAGATAGTTGGCAAAGGTGTAGTGAAGGTTAAGTTGAACGGGTCTGTATGGGAATTGAAAAATGTCAGACATATTCCCGACCTGACAAAGAACTTAATATCAATAAGCCAGTTGAGCAGTGATGGCTACACAACTGTCTTCCATGGAGACGATTGGAAGATTTCAAAGGGTGCGATGACAATTGCTCGGGGTAAAAAGAGTGGCACTCTTTACAAAACAGCAGGAGCATGTCATTTGATTGCAGTTGCAGCAAATGAAAATTCCAATCTATGGCACCAGAGGCTAGGCCATATGAGTGAGAAAGGGATGAAAATCATGCACTCAAACGGCAAGCTACCAAGTCTTCAGTCAGTAGAAATTGACATGTGTGAAGACTGTATACTTGGAAAGCAGAAACGAGTCAGCTTTCAGAAAGCTGGAAGACCCCCAAAGAAGGAGAAACTTGAGCTAGTTCACTCAGATGTTTGGGGTCCAACTACCGTCCCATCACTTGGTGGGAAACATTACTTCGTGACTTTTATTGATGATCACTCTAGGAAGGTATGGGTATACTTTCTGAAACATAAGTCCGATGTATTTGAGGCTTTCAAGATATGGAAAGCTATGGTAGAAAATGAAACAGGGTTGAAGATTAAAAAGCTCAGAACCGACAATGGTGGTGAATATGAAGACACCAAATTCAAGAAATTCTGCTATGAGCACGGGATCAGAATGGAGAGGACCGTGCCTCGTACGCCTCAACACAATGGTGTAGCTGAGCGTATGAATCGAACGTTGACTGAAAGAGCCAGAAGCTTGCGTGTGCAGTCAGGCTTACCGAAGCAGTTCTGGGCAGAAGCAGTCAACACAGCAGCTTACTTGATCAACCGAAGTCCATCGGTACCATTGGGGCACAAAATACCAAAAGAGGTATGGAGCGGAAAAGAGATAAAACTCTCACATCTTAGAGTTTTCGGCTGTGTAGCATATGTGCACATCAGTGATCAAGGTAGAAATAAACTCGATCCCAAATCGAAGAAGTGCACTTTCATCGGTTATGGTGAAGATGAATTTGGCTATCGTCTTTGGGATGATGAAAACAGAAAGATGATCCGCAGCAGAGATGTAATCTTCAATGAAAGAGTGATGTATAAAGACAAGCTTAACATAAGCGCCAACAATTCAGAGCAGATTAAGCCAACATATGTAGAAGTTGAAGATATCCCAGAAAGTCCCATAGTTGCGAATCCTCGGTCAGAGAATTCAACTAAAGAAAGCAGTGAACAACAGTTTGACACATCAGAGCCTCCTACTCCAACTCCCGTGTTGAGAAGGTCTTCTCGACCTCATGTGCCCAACAGGAGATACATGAACTACATGTTGTTGACTGATGGAGGAGAGCCTGAAGATTACATAGAAGCATGTCAGACCACAGATGCAAACAAGTGGAAACTTGCTATGATAGAAGAGATGAATTCTTTGATCTCCAATCAGACATGGGAATTAGCTGAATTACCCATGGGAAAGAAGGCACTTCACAACAAATGGGTGTATCGGGTGAAGGAGGACTATGATGGCTCAAAGAGATACAAAGCCCGACTAGTTGTCAAAGGATTTCAGCAAAAGGAAGGAGTTGATTACACTGAAATCTTTGCTCCAGTTGTGAAGCTCAATACTATCAGGTCTGTCTTAAGTATTGTTGCCAGTGAAGAGCTCTATCTTGAGCAATTGGACGTGAAGACGGCGTTTCTTCATGGAGATTTAGAGGAAGAGATTTACATGCACCAACCTGAAGGATTCTCAGAAAAAGGAAAGGATAATATGGTGTGCAGATTAAAGAAGAGCTTGTACGGCCTGAAACAAGCTCCAAGACAGTGGTATAGAAAGTTTGAAAGCTTCATGCACAAGGAGGACTTCCAGAAGTGCAATGCTGACCACTGTTGTTTCTTCAAGAGATATAAGTCCTGTTATATCATATTGCTACTTTATGTCGATGATATGTTAGTAGCAGGTTCAGATATGAACGAGATTAAAAATCTCAAGATGCAGTTGTCAAAAGAATTTGACATGAAGGACTTGGGTATAGCAAAGAAGATTCTTGGAATGCAAATCACGAGAGATAAGAAAAGAGGAATTTTGCAGTTATCTCAGGCAGAGTACATCAACCGTATCTTGCAAAGATTCAATATGGACAAGGCCAAACCAGTTAGCACACCTTTGGCTAGTCATTTTCGCTTATCTAAGGATCAGTCCCCTCAGACGGAGGAAGAAAAAGACTTTATGGCTAAGATTCCATATGCTTCAGCCATAGGAAGTTTGATGTATGCAATGGTCTGTACTCGACCAGACATTGGCCATGCAGTGGGAGTTTTAAGCAGGTTTATGGCAAATCCAGGAAAAGCTCATTGGGAAGCAGTCAAATGGATTTTAAGGTATCTACGAGGCACCATAAAAAGGTGTCTGTACTTTGGCAAAGGAGAATTAAAAGTACAAGGCTATGTAGATGCAGACTTCGGAGGTGAAGTTGATCACCGAAGAAGTACCACCGGTTATATTTTTACTGTTGGCACTACAGCTGTCAGTTGGATGTCACGGATACAGAAGATCGTTACATTATCCACTACAGAGGCTGAGTATGTAGCAGTAACAGAGGCTAGTAAAGAGTTGATATGGCTTCAAGGATTGTTAACAGAGATGGGATTCATCCAAGAGAAGAGTGTTTTACACAGTGATAGTCAGAGTGCAATACATCTGGCAAAGAATTCAGCATTTCACTCTAGAACTAAGCACATTGATATACGTTATCACTTCATCAGATCTCTGCTTGAGGATGAGGTGCTGACATTGGAAAAGATTACAGGAAGCAAGAACCCAGCAGACATGCTAACAAAGGTGGTGACCATTGACAAACTGAAGTTGTGTTCAACTTCAGTCGGCCTGCTAGAATAACAGACCAAAGAAGACTGCTGTAGTGATCAAAGTGTGAAGACAGATTGAAATCAGTCTTCAAGTGGGAGATTGTTGATTTGAAAAGTCAAAGATATTGACAAAATTAGTGATAACATGTGAGAAGTGGTTATAAGTCATTGCGTAATAAATGCAAGGCTTGACTTAATTAGTGATAGCATGTGAGAAGTGGTTATAAGTCATTGCGTAATAAATGCAAGGCTTGACTTAATTAGTGATAGCATGTGAGAAGTGGTTATAAGTCATTGCGTAATAAATGCAAGGCTTGACTTAATTAGTGATAGCATGTGAGAAGTGGTTATAAGTCATTGCGTAATAAATGCAAGGCTTGACTTAATTAGTGATAGCATGTGAGAAGTGGTTATAAGTCATTGCGTAATAAATGCAAGGCTTGACTTAATTAGTGATAGCATGTGAGAAGTTGCTATATATAGTCATAGGAAGTTATGTATCACACCATTGTGAAAGAGAGATTTTTCTAAGAGAGAAAAATTTAGGATTCTTGGGTGTAATTGGGTTGTGGGTAGTGTGAGGTTGTGAGTGTTTTTTTTGTAAACACAGTGTACAATTTTCTGCTATCAAATTATCTGCAGCAGTCCGGAGACGTAGGCAGTATTGGCCGAACTCCGTTATCAATTTGTGCGTGCAAATATTCTGCATTCTATTTTCTTCTTACTTCCACAAATCTGACGCTACAGAAGAATTTGGAGAAATTTTTCTTAACAAAGAATACTTAGGTGAGCTTATTCGGAGGAGTTTGGTTAAAGTTTCTGAGGTATATGATTATGGCAGAGTTAGAAGGTGTAGGGTCCATGATCTTATGCATGCCTTTATTAGCAGAAAATGTGAGGAATTGAACTTTTGCCAAGTGTTTGAAAAATGAAGAATTCAGATTTAGTAGGCGCTTATCCATCCATACAAATATTGGAAGGGCTGGAGTTGAAAGCAGTAGATCAAATTATGGTCAGGTGCGGTCTTGCTTTGCTTGTGACGTTGAAGAATTTCCAAAAGCTGTGATGAAATCGTTCTTGTCTAGTTTCAAGCTCTTGGTGGCATTAGACTTTGAAAACTCAGGTCTGAACTATCTTCCTGAACCAGTGGGAATGCTATTGAATTTAAAATATTTAAGTTTAAAAGCAACAAAGATCAAGTTGATCCCCAGGTTCATTGGCATGCTTCAAAACTTGGAGACTCTGAATCTTAAAGATACTCAAGTGTGGGAATTGCCAAAAGAAATTAACAAGCTTCTCAAGTTACGACATCTTCTAGCATATTCATCGGAGCTCTATTATCTACCAGAAAGTCGACAAAGCGTGAAACTAAATGAAGGGGTTGGGTATTTAACGGCCCTGCAAAGTTTAATTAATGTTGACGCAACTGATCAATATGGCCTTATAGAAGAATTAAAGAATCTAAAGAAGATAAGAAGGTTAGGCATTAGCCTAACAAAAATGAATGGAAATCAACTATGCAGTGCGATAAAGAACATGACCCATCTTTGCTCACTATTAATATATGCAGCTGATCTTCAAGGCCATGGAGATCTTGAGTTGCAATCATTAATTGATCCTCCTTCATACCTCCAGCGTCTTTACCTACATGGGCGTCTGCAAAATTTACCAGAATGGATTTCCAAACTCAAAAATCTTGTCAGGTTACGCTTGATGTGGTCAGCACTAACTGAAGATCCATTGCCTATTCTTAAATGCTTAACAGAATTGGCGGAACTCTTGCTTTACCAAGCATATGAAGGTGTTGAGCTTCATTTCCAAGTGGGATGGTTCACAAAACTCAAGCGTTTACGTTTACAAAGCTTACTTGGTTTGAGGACGTTAAAGATTGATGAAAAGGCTCTACCTCAGCTTGAAAAACTAAGTTTAGGGCCATGCCCTCAAATGGTTCAGCCGCCAATCGATATTCAGAATTTGGAGTCTCTCAAGGAAGTTTTACTTCGCGGAATGCCTTCTCAATTTGAAGATAGTGTGTACGCAAACCTTAAGGAAAATATCGGGTTGTATGTTGCTGATAGTGTGGCAGAGTAATTCCTTCAATCAAATTACACAGAGTAGTGTTTCTTACATGTAATGGTAGCAGAAAATATCAGCACCTCAAATATATTCCATAGGACAACTTCAAAAGCATCTTAACATTGATGATAATCAGCTAACTTTACTTTGTCCTTCCATCCATTTCTATTCATTGGTAAGTCTATATTTGGTATTGTTTAATGAGATGATATATATGTAGTTTTTCATGTTAAATTCATTTATATGCCTTTGTGTTTGATTAATTGTTATCATGTTACTGTTTTCCATTAGTGACACCCTTCTGTCCATTATGACCTTATGCAAACTAGAATTAATGTTCTACCAAACTATTCAAAATTAAGGGTAAGTAATTTGTATGGAATTTCTTGTTTGTTCTTCTCATTTGCTGCATGTCTTCTTATTCTAGAAATAAGTGCCGCTCAGAAATGAGCAAATCCTGATCTTGGTGCTAGCTTCACTCATATCTTCACAGTAAGGATTTGCTCATAGAATGTAGATTGAGAAATATAGATGAGAATCTATAAGTTCTTATGCAAGAAAATGTTTGTGCTCATGAATAAGAATTTGGATGTTACTTTTTGAGTTGCTATAAAATTGGTTATTAATTCTCCATTAGATTTGACCCAATAAGGCGATTTGTGGGATGTAAATGACTTTTGAAGTCAGTCATTCAAACTATTCATTATTTATAATAACCCTCTTTAAATTTATTTTTAATTAAAATATTTATATTAAAATAACGAATTAATATATTGCAAATTTGATCAGATACTACATTGGTTAAGATTTGTCATATCCGCGTGTATAAAGACTTGATCCATTGAGTGCGTGTTTTATGTTTAATAAACTTAAATATTTAGTGGCTCTTTTTATAAATGATAAATGTTAGGTTTTATGAAATTTATCATTTATAAAAAATAAGTTTATTATATTTTTAATCTTCTATATTTATTTAAAATGTTAATTATCTTTTTATTTATTTTTCAATTTTATCCTTAGCTTTATTTTTAAATTCTATGTTTATTTTTTTTTATTAAAACTGCAATATAAGCATTTTAATATTTTAACTCAATTCTATTAAGTCGTCCGACCTCTTTCTTCATTTTTTTTTTCACGCGTCATTCCTTCTCTATTTCTACATTCTTTGTTACTTCTACATGATTACGGTATTTTTTTCCGCAACACCTACCACTCTTGCTATTGGAATCCTCTTTGTCCCATATTTCTTTTTAAAATAAAAATAAAAATAATAATATACATTCATTTATATACAAATCGTTAGATTTGTTTTATTTTTATCATTAAATATAATTTTTTTTAATTTTATTTTAAAAAATTAATTAGTCATTAGACAAAATATGTAGATTGATAAATAATACTATTTATATGCAAAAAAAATTAATACTGTTCTTTTTTTAAAATATATTAGATACTTATTTTTTCATTTTCATGATTAGGAGAGGTAAAAATAGAATTTTCACTTTTAACTAAACGTGTATAATAAATACAAAAAAGTTAATATATAATTATTATTAATTTTTTAAAAAATAAAATTTTAAGTTAATTTTTAAATGATAAATAATTAATAAAATAAATAATTATTTATGTTGATTTTTGAAAAAAATATATATTATATTTTAATTAACTTAAATCAATACTTCGTCAATTAATTTATATGCTTAGCGATATATTGTTGCATGTGTATAATTTCAAGTAAATAATGATTTTGGTTATAAAAGATTAATGAGCAATCATGTAAATTCTTACAAAATTATTATTTTAATTTTTGAAAAATAAATATTAATAGGAGAAATAATCTAAAAATATTTTTTTAAAAAAATTAGTATAATTGATTCTTAATTTTTAGAATTAAAATAAATATTTATATAAAAATTAAAGATAAAAATGATTGTGTTTTGACTTAATCTTGTCATAAATACGTGCTAAAAATATTACAATCATGATTCATAAAAATTATATATGTACCCTGATCATGAGTTTTATTGGTCCACAAAACGAACCAAGAATTATTGGTTTCAACTTGTCTTATTTTGAAAAGCATGTTATCTTGAAGGGATCAAACACAATTTCGTGAGATGGCAGAAACTGCAGTGGGAATTGTGATTGACAAGCTAATCCCATTGCTGAGAGACGAGGTAACTCTTCTCCGAGGAGTGCACAGCCAAGTTGAAGGAATCAAGCATGAACTTGTACTCATACAAGCTTACTTAAAGGATGTAGACGCCAAAGCTGAAATGGCAGATGCAAGCAACGTGGTGAAAGAATGGGTTAAACAATTGAGAGAGGTTGCTTTTCGTGTTGAAGATGTCATAGATCTATACTTGCTCAAAGTCGGTAAGCGTCATCAAGCGCGTGCCCTTGTTCCTCTTCTCTCTAAAATTTGTTTCTCTGTTAGAAGCGTATTACCTCGCCATGAGATTACATCTGAGATTGTTGAGATTAGAGGATCAATTACAAAGCTCTATGAAGGGAAAAATAATTTAGGGATCAACCTAAATGCTTCGGAAGCAAGCAGTGTTATATCCACGCGCCATGACCTTCGAATGGGAGCACTTTTTATTGAGGATGATCAACTTGTAGGCGTCGATGATACCAAGGAATTGCTCACTGACTGGATCCTGAATGGAGAAACCAAACGCACTGTCATTGCTGTGGTTGGCCAAGGAGGACTTGGTAATATTCTCTGAACCTTCAATATTTCACATTCATTTCAGTACTGCTTTTGGTATGCTATTCCTATCTAACAATTTTCCTTATATCTTCTTCCTAACTTTAATGCTCTATTTCTATTTCTATTAATTGAAGCACTAAATTTACTTCGGAACATTGGATGTGCTTTACTGTTATTCTTTCTAACTAAATTAGCTACTTTTTTTTTTCCATTTTTTTAAAACTACCATGACTGTGTTTGCCATACTCACCAAAACATTAGATGTGCTTTACTATTAATATGTTTTTACTTTGTAATTCATTGTATATTTTAAAATGCTATTTTAAGTTTTTCATCTTCTAATTATAAATATTTTCATGTGCATTTTTTTGGATCAAGTGATTGTTAGATAAATACACCAGTTTTGCCAAATAAGTGTTTTTATAATAAACAAGCCCAAAAGGAAAACTTCATGACAAATAAACAGAGGAGTAGAAACTACAGTAACATCAGCTATCAGTTCCTGATACACATCTATAGGAGGCTGTAAGCGAAAGATCAGGAATTATGATGGATTGAAGCATACAACTTAATTGACAGTAACATTCCTTAAATACAAAAAAATTCATAAATGAAAAATTGCTATAATTTCTCTCTAAAATAAAACTGAACAGAAAAAATAATAACTCATAATTCCTTACTTTATTGGGCTAGTAACAGCTCATAATTAAGCTTTAATGGTAGACACTTAAGCATACTCTTGGCAGAGGCACATCATAAACTACCAATCTAGGCTTATGCTTACAATCCAAATTTGCAAGGGCATCTGCACATTTGTTTGCTTCTCAAAAGACATGTTTTACCTCATTTTTAAAATCTCAGTTGCAAAATGTTGTTAATTCTATAGAGCAACTGAAAACCATTTAAGTGCCCTGCTGAATTTTACTTGTTATGCTGTTAACAACCAGTAATGAATGGAGTTGAATATCAACCTTAATCCCCAAACTCCAATCTAGTTGAGGCCCTTCCGGCACAGTTTATTATCCAGCTACATAAGCTGTGGCCACACCAAGATTCCTTGAGAATCGATGTGATAGATGATATATGTATATAAGGTACAGTGGGGTATATCCGGGATACATCTCTTAATTAATGGCTGATATTCTGTTAAATAAAGTTCAGACAGTTTACATTTATCTATCCGTCTGGAGAGGTGGAGGCCACGTTAGCTAAGAGTTTACTAATTAATTAATTTATAATATAAAATAAAGTTAATAAATAAATTTAAAATTTATATATAAATAATTAAAAATATTTATAGATCTGTTTAGAATTTATAATATAAAAATACCAATAAATTATATTTTTTTATTAAAATTAAAACATCATGTCTATACTATATTTTAAGAGTCAAAACATCACGTGATAATGAAAGTTAAGTTGAATTTGTCAAATATTTTCATTGCATATATTTGTAAATGAAACGGAAAAAAGAAATAGAAGAGATGAGTTAGAAAAAGAGAAGGAATAGAAAATGTTCTCATTTGATTGAAAAAATATTAATAATTATAAAATTAAAAAATATTTTTTATTAAAAATGTAATAAATATATTTTTATCATATTTTCAATAAAATTTTAATTATTATTTTATGATTCTCATACTTTGTTTACATGATGAGTAATTTGAAAAAAAAAATAGGATATGAAAAAATAAAAGAATAAAAAATAGAGTAGAAATAATATAAAATAAATGAATATTTGAATAAATTAAAGTAAAACAATATCTTCTTTTATTTATATGAGTAAAAAATAAAATAAATTAGTAATATAAGTTTTGTTTTATATTAATTAACTTTTTATGTTTATTTTATTAATATAATTATTACTTATTTAATTTTTAAAATATTTAATAATTTTAACAATTAAAAATTTTTAAAAAACACTTCTTCTCCTATTTTTTCAAATGGAAAATTAAAAAATTGGTAGGATTTACACAAAGTATTTCATTCTCTCTTATTTTTATGTGAATGCAATCATTCAAAAATATTTTTATTTTTCCTGTTTTCTTACTCTCAGGTTTCTTTTTATTTATTTTTATCTAAACAAAGAAAACATTTGAGTCCGTTTGGTGAACAAGATAAAATAAAAATAAATATGATATAAGATTAATATAGGAACAAAGTAAACTAAATATAGGATATACTCTTGTTTTACTTTATATCTATTATATTTGAAATAACAAATGGGATAATATCATGTTATTCTATTATAAATTTGAAATAAAATAGTATAAATTATATTCAAATAACAAAATTATACTTGTATTAAAAAGTATTAATTTTTATAAACTAATTTTTAACTTAAAAATTAAGATTATATAACATTTAAAAATACTAAAATATTAAAAATACTAAAATATTAAAAATATTTTTATTAAATAAATATATATTTTTTATAAATAATTTTTATAAACATGTTAAAAGTTAATATCAAAATATTTTTATAAAATAATTTTTTTATAAAAATACTCAAATAAAATTAATAATAACTTTAATTTCGTAATACTTAATTGAACATGATTACAAAATATAAAATTGTTTAGCTTTGAGCCTCTCATAGTTGTTATACATTTAGTATGATTTAATTTGAAAACTACTTTTTGATAGAAATGACTAATACTTTTTTATAGAAACCGGTGCTGGCTGGATGGATTTGAGGGGATGAAAATCAGAGAATCTGAATGTGAAGTTTAAACCATTATGTTGCTAGAACTTAATTTTTTTATGCCACATCACGCCATGGATTTTTATTCTTGTGTCAAAGATGAAAACAAAAATGTAATTGCAAATAAAACACAACACAAGTTTGTGATCCAATGAAAACAATCGCGATATGCATACATATTTCTCAACTTTAATGCCCTACGCATCCGCAACACCTCTCTCTCCGTCAAATAGCTCTAAGATTAATATAATCAAATATAACAATAAAGAGGTTGGAATCTAATTTTTATAATAAAGTTATAATCAAACAACATCAGTTAAGAAGTAAAGTGTTAATGTAATCCATTTTAATTTTAACTACACATTTTCGTCCATACTTTTCGTTGTATGGCCTTTATGCAATTATGCTGCTATATACTGTACAGTAAATTGTTTCTTTACAACTTGAGCAGTTTTTAATTTCAAAAGCACAAGTAGTGAAAATTTAAATATTTGTTAACAACTTTATCAAGGTAAAACAACCATTGTGAACAATGTGTACAACAAACAAAAGGAGCAAAGATCTTTTCAGTGTTATGCTTGGATCACCGTGTCTCGTTCGCTTAAGGAGGAACATCTACTGAAGACTATAATGCAGAAGCTCTACGAGGAGGATAACAACAAAATTGCTGCCAAGGAAATTGGTGAAATAGTGATGTCCAAGGAAGATCTAATAAGAAAAATAAGAGAACACTTGGAAGGAAAGAACTATATGATTGTATTTGATGATGTATGGGAACAAGACTTTTGGGTTGGTGTACAATTTGCATTACCAATAGATGGGAACGGTAGGACAATCATCACCACAAGGCATACAGGAGTTGCTGAATTTTGTAAATCTTTTGCACCAGTTTATATCCATGAGCTGGAACCTCTCCCTCCAGAACATGGCTTGAAACTTTTCCTTATTAAAGCATTTCAATTTGATTCAGAAGGTTGCCCCGAAGAATTGATGGAATTGTCTGAAGCCTTTGTTGACAAGTGCGAGGGAGTGCCGCTTGCTATTGAGGCTATTGCTGGTCTCCTATCAACCAAAAAGAAAATTGTATCTGAATGGCAAAAGGTGTATGATAGCCTCTCCTCAAAACTTTCGAATGATCCTCATCTTAAAAGTTATTACCAGGTCTTATCAGAAAGTTACCATGATCTTCCTTACCATCTCAAGTCATGCCTCTTGTACTTTGGACTTTTTCCTGAGGACTACTCAATTAAACGTACGAGACTCATTCGCTTGTGGACAGCAGAGGGCTTTGTAAAGGAAGAAGAGAATAATGGTCAAACAAAAGAGGAAGCAGCAGAAGAATACTTAGGTGAGCTTATTCGGAGGTGTTTGGTTAAAGTTTCTGACTTATATACTGATGGCAGAGTTGGAAGTTGTAGGGTCCATGATCTTATGCATGCCTTTATCACCAGAAAATGTGAGGAATTGAACTTTTGCCAAGTGTTGAAAAATGAAGAATTCAGATTGAATAGGCGCTTATCCATGCATACAAATATTGGAAGGACCGGAGTTGAAAGCAGTAGATCAAATTATGGTCAAGTGCGGTCTTGCTTTGTTTGTGAAGTTGAAGAATTGCCAAAACCTGTGGTGAAATCGTTGTTGTCTAGTTTCAAGCTCTTGGTGGCATTAGACTTTGAAGATTCAGGTCTCGACTATCTTCCTGAACCGGTGGGAATGTTATTGAATTTAAAATATTTAAGTTTACAAGCAACAAAGATCAAGTTGATCCCCAAGTTCATTGGCAAGCTTCAAAACTTGGAGACTCTGAATCTTAAAGATACTCGAGTGTGTGAATTGCCAAAAGAAATTAACAAGCTTCTCAAGTTACGACATCTTCTAGCATATTCGGCCGAGGCTTATTATCTACCAGGAATTCATCAAGGCGTGAAACTAAATGAAGGGGTTGGGTGTTTAACGGCCCTGCAGAGTTTAATCAATGTTGACGCAAGTGATCAGGATGGCCTTGTTGAAGAATTAAAGAATCTAAAGAAGATAAGAAGGTTAGGCATTATGCTAAGAAAAATCAGTGGCAATGAACTATGCAGTGCGATAAAGAACATGACCCATCTTTGCTCACTATCAATATATGCAGCTGATCTTCAAGGCCGTGGAGATCTTGAGTTGCAATCATTAATTGACCCTCCTTCGTACCTTCAACGTCTCTACCTGACTGGGCGTCTACAAAATTTACCACAATGGATTTCCAAACTCAAAAATCTAGTCAAGTTATGCTTGATGTGGTCTGCACTAACTGAAGATCCATTGCCTATTCTTAAATGCTTCACAGAATTAGTGGATCTCGCGCTTTACCAAGCATATGAAGGAGCTGAGCTTCATTTCCAAGTGGGATGGTTCACAAAACTCAAGCGTTTACGTTTAGAAAGCTTACTTGGTTTGAGGACGTTAAAGATAGATGAAAAGGCTCTACCTCAGCTTGAACAACTAGTTTTAGGGCCATGCCCTCAAATGGTTCAGGCACCAACTGATATTCAGAATTTGGAGTGTCTCAAGGAAATTATCCTTAGCGGAATGTCTTCTCAAATTGTAGAAAGTGTGTACGCAGACCTGAAAGAAAATATCGGGTTGTATGTTTTTGATAGTTTGGCAGAGTAATTCCTTCAATCAAATTATACAAAGTAGTATCTTTCTACTTGTAACGATAGCAGAAAATGTCAGCACCTCAAATATATACCATAGGACAACTTCAAAAGCATCTTAACGTTGATGAGAATCAGCTAATTTTGCTTTGACCTTCCATCCATTTCTCTCCATTGGTCAGTCTAAGCTTCGATATTGTTTAATGAGAGATGATATATATGTAACTTTTCATGTTAAATTGGAATTTAAATGACTTTTGAGGACAATCATTCAAACTATTCATTATTTATAATAACATTATAAATTTATTTTTAAATAAAATATTTATGTAAAAATAACGAATTAATATATTATAAAATTGATCAGATACTACAATTGTTAAGATTTGTTATATATGCGTGTGTAAAAACTTGATCAATTGAGTGGGTGTTTTGTGTCTAATAAACCTAAATATTTAGTATTTTTTTTTATAAATGATAAATATTAGGTTTAATGAAATTTATCATTTATGAAAAATAGGTTAATTACATTTTTAATCTTCTATGTTTATTTAAAATTTTAATTGTTATTTATTTATGTTTTAATTTTTATATTTATTCTTTCCATTAAAAATGCAATATAAGCATCTTAATGATGTGAAGTGCATCCTATTAAGTCTTTCTACCTCTTTCTCCATTTTTTCTTCCACGTATCATTTTCCCTTTGTTTCTATATCGTTCGTGTTTCTACATGATTACAATATTTTTTTTCCACAACATACATTCATTTATAATTAGTTCAATAATTTATTTTAATTTATTATTATTATATATATTTTACTAATTTTAATTTTATTTTAAAAATCAGTTGATTATTAAATAAAATATGTAAATTAATGAATAATACTTTTTACATATAAAAAAATAATTACTATTTTCTTTCTTATATATGTTAAGTATTATTTTTTCATTTCCATAATTAGGAGAGGGAGAGGCAGCATTTTTATTTTTAACTTAATATATATAATAAATAAAAAAAAGTTAATACATGATTATTATTAATTTATAAAAAATAAATTTTATTTTTATTTTTAAATAATAAATAATTAATAATTAGTTATATTAATTTTTAAAAGATAAAAAAAATATGATTTTTAGTTAAATTAAATCAATACTTCGTTAATTAATTTATGTGCTTAGCATATACTAATTTTTTTTTCATGTGTATAATTTTAAAAAATAATGATTTTGCTTCATAAAATATTAATGACAAATTATATTAATTCTTAGAAAAATTATTATTTTAATTTTTGAAAGATAAATATTAATAAGATAAATAATTAATTATTTTAATTCTTAAAAGATATAGAAAAATAGTTTTTTTAATCTTTTAAATATCTGAGAAAAATTAAAATAATTTTTTATTTTAAAAATTAATATAATCGATTTATAATTTTATAATTAAAATAAATATTTATATAAAAATTAAAGATAAAAATGGTTTTATTTTAATTTGATCTTATCATGAATACATGGCAAAAATATTACAATCATGATTCATAAAAGTTTTAAGTATACTCTGATTATGATTCATGAAAGGAAATAAACAAGAACTTCTTAATTATTTATAAAATATTACCATCAATCAATCAAAATTATAATGTATATATTAATTTTAAAATAGTGTCATACAACTTTATATTAAATCTTTATAAATATTATTCCCATAATAACAGTTTCGAATTCTTTACCATACTTTCTCCTTTGGTGGAAGAGTCACTTTATTGACTTTTCACGGTTGAGAGTGATATATGGGCTGCACAGTTAATATAAGAAAATGTAATGATTAGGGTCACGGGATAGTGGTAAGAATAATAATAGAGCATTTCGTGTCACTTGTAGCAAATTCCAAAATATAAGTAATGGTCTCTATCTCCCTTTCCACGTTACAATCCCATTAGGAGAGTGAGAGAGAGAAATAATGGAAGAGAAAGGTGTGGGAGAAAAAGAGTGTGTTCCTTTGTTTGAAACAAAAGAAGGAAGATTGAGAGGAGTTTACAAGGTCTTTTCATGTACAATATTTGTAGCTATAAGTTTGATTTGGGTGTTCAGAGTAGTAAACATGGGAACAGTTACAAATGGGAGATGGGCTTGGATTGCTGTTTTCATTTCCGAGTTGGGCTTTGGATTGTATTGGATAATCACTCAGTCAGTTCGTTGGAGGATTCTCTATCAAACCCCTTTCAAGCATAGGCTCTTTCATAGGTTAGCTTCCTCTTCACCCTTTCTCTCAATATGCTCTTTGGATGAAAATAAGATGATGGAAAGAATTTTTTTCTTAAAGGTGATTCTCTCTCTCTCTCTCTCTCTCTCTCTCTCTCTCTCTCTCTCTCTATATATATATATATATATATATATATATATATATATATATATATATATATATATATATAATGAAATTATATTTTAGAAAAGTTTTTATTTGCTTTAATTTTTATGAATTTTATTGAAAATAATTTAAACTGCTACTTGACATATATATATATTTATGCTATATTAACAGTTAATCTGAGATCAGATATAATGGGATACATCTAGAAAAATATTTATTATTATTCTTAATATTTATATTTTATCAGTTAAGAGTTTGATTATACTATAGAAAAATATGAGCCAGTATATTAAAGTGAACTGATTAAAAAGTTAAAAAAATTATTAAAAAATATTATAAATGTACAACAATCATAATTTTAATATATATATATATATATATTAACATTATTTAAAATAAAAAATATTTTCATGATAGTAAAATTTAATTTTAAATAAATATAAAATTGAAACGATAGAATAGTTCCTAAAAAATATGAATACATCAACTACTTTTAATTATATCTTATCTTATTATATTTAATACTTAAATATATTTTAATTCTCTAAATTTTTATAAGTTCTTTTTAAAAAAAAAAATGGTTCCGAGATTTACACAACTTCAAGTGTTTTAATCCTTTTCAAAGATATGATTATCCAAATAATTAAGACTTAACAAACTCTTTATTAATCTTGTTATCATTTAATGATCACTAAGAATTAAAAACGCTAATTAAAAAAAATTAAAAATAAGGAACAAAAATATTTTTAAAAAAACTTAAATTTTAATTTCTATTGTTATGCGTGAAATAGTAAAAAAATTATAACTTTTTGGCATATTTTACAGATATGGTGAAGCGAATTTACCGGCGGTGGACATTTTTGTGTGCACAGCTGATCCAATGCTAGAACCTCCATGCATGGTGATTAACACTATATTATCAGCGATGGCATATAATTATCCTTCCAACAAATTGAGTGTATATCTCTCTGATGATGGAGGGTCAGAGTTAACATTCTATGCTCTCTTAAAAGCCTCCATTTTCTCCAAACATTGGTCACCATTCTGTAGAAGATTCAATGTTGAACCCAGGTCACCGGAATCATACTTTGCTACCCAAAATTGTAGCAATAGTACTGCCGAATTTGCTCAAGCATGGTTGTTCATCAAGGTAATTAACTGTCTTATTTTAGGGTTTCATTCAATTCTTGTATCCATATCATGTTATCTTCAAATTAATGCACCTCTCACTTCCTTAAATAGCATTTTTTGATACAAAATAAATAAAAATGAAAATGAAATTATTTCCCCAAATTCCATTTCTTCTATATCAGAAATTATACGAAGACATGAAAAGTGAGATTGAATCAGCTGTGGCTATGGGAAAGGTTCCTGAGGATGCGAGGAATGAGCATAGAGGATTCTCACAATGGAATCCGAAAACAACAAAGCAGGATCATCCATCTATCGTGCAGGCATATATTAGTTATCACAATTTTAATTTCAGGAAAAATAATTAGAAGAATGCAAGTTGAAATTTAAGTAGAGTATCTTTTAATTTTTACATAACTAATTTTTAATTAATATTTTATTGTTGGTTCTATTAGATAATAATCGATGGAAGAGACAAAAGTGATGTAGATGGAGAGGGATTTCAATTGCCAACAGTGGTATACGTGGCACGCGAGAAACGACCCAATTACCCTCACCACTTCAAAGCAGGAGCTATCAATACACTCGTCAGTAACGCTCACACCACATTATTTAATCCATGAATTTTGTATGATGTTTATTAAATAATAAATATAGAAAAATGGTAATGTCAATATTTAGCCTACCAGATTATTATTTTTTTAAAAAAATATTTTACAGAGTAAAGTATAGAGTTAGACTTGTTGATTAAAAACTATTGTTCAGATTGTGATAAAATAGATATACATGTATCACAACATCTTCATCAAGAAAGAAAGAAAAAAGAAAATTTTCACTAGTATTTGGCCTGATCAACACATTACGAGTTTTGTTCTGCAGATAAGAGTGTCATCGGAGATAAGCAATGCCCCTTTCATCCTCAATTTGGATTGTGATATGTACTCAAATAATGCAGACACAATTCGAGAAATATTATGTTTCTTCATGGATGAAAAAAAAGGTCACGATATAGCTTATGTGCAATTTCCTCAGAACTATAATAACATCACTAAGAATGACCATTATGCAAACTCTTATCTTGTGATCAATGAGGTGGGTAACAAAATAATGCTATTACTTTAGTCTATATCTAATATGCTAAAAGACTCACATTAATTAACACTTGATACTTACATAAATGTATATGAAGTTTGAGCTAGGTGGCATATCTGGATATGGAGCATCCTTGTATTGTGGAACTGGATGTTTACATAGAAGAGAAAGTTTATCTGGAACTTACTTGAAAGATTATAAAACAGAATGTGACATCAAACTTGAAAGAAATGATAACAGAACAATTGAAGAATTGAATGAAGGATCGAAGGCTCTTACCACTTGCACCTACGAGCAGGGAACTCAATGGGGGAAGGAGGTCTGTGTTTGTTATTTGTTGTTTTTAACCTCAGAAATTTCAAAAATTGATAAAACTTATGAATTTTGTAGATGGGATTAGTATATGGTACACCTGTGGAAGACATTGCTACTGGCCTTGTAATCTCATGCAGGGGTTGGAAATCCATTTATTACAACCCGGAAAGGAAGGCTTTTGTGGGTGTAGCTCCAACAAGTTTAGAAGTAGCTTGTGTTCAACATAAGAGGTGGTCAGAAGGCATGTTCCAAGTTTTCTTCTCCAAGTATTGCCCTTTCATTTATGGTCATGGGAAGATAAACTTTGGTGTACAAATGGGATATTGTAATTACCTCTTATGGGCTCCTATGTCCCTTCCTACTCTCTGCTATCTCATTGTTTCTCCTATTTGTTTGCTTCATGGCATTCCATTGTTTCCTCAGGTTGTCTCATGTGATCAATCTCATTTGATTCTTTAATTTTTCTTGCATTTATTTCCTTCTACTTCATGTTTTTTTGCAGCTTTCAAGCCCATGGTCCTTGGCATTTGCATATGCATTTCTTGCAAACTATGGCTATAGCTTGTGCGAGTATTTGAGTTGTGGGTCCACAGCAAAGGGTTGGTGGAACTTGCAAAGAATGAAGCTAATTCATAGGACTACCTCATATCTATTTGGTTTCCTTGATGCTATGACCAAACAATTAGGACTATCACAAACAAACTTTTCCATCACAGATAAAGCGGTTACTGATGACATCCAAAAGAGATATGAGCAAGAGGTCATTGATTTTGGAGGCTCTCCAATCATGTTAACCATATTAGCAACGGTTGCATTGCTAAACCTTTTTGGTCTCATTGGGGGAATTAAGAGGATTATGATGGATTTGGAATCCAACTCAAGCCAATTAATAGTGCAGATTATGCTATGTTCATTGATGGTATTGATTAATTTACCAGTGTTTGAGGCACTTTTCATCCGTAATGATAAAGGGTGCATTTCATCATTAGTCATGCTCAAGTCCATTGTTTTGGCTGCATTGACCTTGTACCTAGCACCTTTCTAACTTTTACAGGGGAATATGGAAACTTGAACGTGTGGTTTCATTAGTGAATACAATTTTTATTATAGTTCCTGTTTTGGCTTCATTGACTTGATCCTTTAAGTTTGTGTGCTAGTTATCTTTATTAAAGTACGTACTTTGTTTTCTTTGGATCTGAACATATTATCTAGACACTATTATTAGTTTATCAAAACGAACATTGAGGATTCACGATATTTGCTTCATTGATGGTTCTCATTGATCCTTCCTTACGTAACAATTATAGACTTACCAAAGTTTTTTAATTGAAATGTCACTCTGAGTTTTTAATGATTTGTCGGTGATCAGCGGACAACTTAACATTATAATAACTGTTACCGATTAACTTAAAGATTTATTACTATTAACTGAAATTTGTCTTTCTAATTGACTATTATTTTTTTGAACTTTTTTTCCTCCATTAGTGAATTTCCTCACACTTTGTATTCGTTATTTCTGTTTGTAATGTCTGAGTTTAAAACAGTTTTCTGTGACTAATCCCAGAGTAGAACAAACGATCTTCGTTCTAGTTTAACCATGTATAATATTTTTATCATTGATTTATTATGGTCCTTATTTATTTTTTCTTTTATTTTTATTATTTTCAATTATTATATATTTCAACAATATTTTTATTTTACATATATTATTTTTATTTTATCTTCTATTACATTATATATTTTTTTATTTTTCAATTTCTTTTATTTCAATATATTTTAATATTATAAAAAAATTACATACAAAATTCACCTATCTATATTTTTAATTTAACAGTTAAAAATTAAAAAAAATAAAAACAAAACAAATTCAACATGTTTGAAGTTTTTATTATAATAAAATGTAAAATGGGCAATCCCACACCAATTCTAAATCTTGCACTTCTTCCAACAAGATCACCCCAGAATCCAGAACCGTCACGTGGATGGCTTTCTACTTTCTAGATATCGAAACCTTTGCATGTTGCCTTAACCACTTCCGCAAATCATCCACAATGGTCGAGTTTCGATGTTCGTCATAAATTCATTTGCAAGTGGAGGCGAGCAAAATTAACACTAGAAATTTTATCGATTAAATCTGTTTTATTTTTTATTATCAGATAAAAAATTTCCTGTTGAATATCAAATATTAATTCGATTTCCATTTTTGTTCTAGGGTGAGGAAATCCGTTTTGCATTGGTATTTTTTATATTTTTATTTTTATTTTTTTATAATTTGTTAAGTTATTATATATATATTTTTAAAATTTATATAATTTATTATTTTTATAAATTTATTAATTTTATATAATATTTTTAAATAATAAAAATATTTTAATAATTTTAAAAATAAAACAAAAATATAATAAATATCAATATCTCTATATCTATCTTCATCCTGTTTTCAAAAATTAGATTTTATCTGTTTTTGATCTTGATTCGGATCAATTCAAATTATTTTCATCAAATTTAAAACGAAAACCAAACAGGCTGAACGAATACGATATGATTGCCGTCCTAACTGCACCACTCTGAAATTTGTGCACCAACACGGAAACACCCAACGTGTAGTACTACCTACATCTTTATGAAGTCCTTTTTCGTTTTCTCAGGTAAATCTCTATGAAGTTTCGTAAAATGGTGTTAGAACACAATTTATTATTGACAATTGATATGCATGGATCATAAATCAACACATCTTATTAGGTTATGGGACCAATCAAAAAGGATTTTAAAACCTTCTCAAATCTTAGAATACCAGAGAAAACATATTATAGATTTAACGTTTTAAGTTAATTCAAGTAATAAGTTAATTTTAAATTTTATTTTAATATTTTACCCAATTAAAACAGTAATGTATTTAAATTTTAATTTAAAAATTAAAGATAATTTTAATAATAAATTATTTAAAATGTAAGTTTATTTAAAATTTAATTTAAATTATATATAGAATTAACGTATTAACACAAAGTAATTATGATAATAAATTAATGTATAATTTAATTTAAATATAATAAATAATTAAGTAATAAGTTAATTTAATTATTCTAAGAAATTAATATAATAAATTAATTAAAATAATAATTAAATTTAAAATTTTATTTAAATATGTAGATAATAATTTAAATAATATTATATTTATTTATTTTAAATTATATTAAATTATTTGTTATTTACTTATATAAAAAATATTTAAAAAAAATAATGTACAATAATATATTTAAAAATTTTAAAAGAAACATTAATTTAAATTTAATAACATTAATTATAAAATTATATATGATTTTATTTTATTAATCTAAATCTGACAAAATTTAGTACTTTCATATTTGTAATAATATCAAAACAAACATCATTGGTGGTATATAAGTCAATGGCATGCCACTCTGGCTATTGTACTCTTTTAGCTTGCATGTCACGATAAGACAACTTGAGAAGCATTAGTCATCATATATTATCATTCTGGTTGTTCTCCCCTCCCACATAGGCACATAACACAATTCCATTAGGAGAGTGAGTGAGAGAGAGAAATAATGGAAGAGAAAGGTGTGGGAGAAAAAGAGTGTGTTCCTTTGTTTGAAACCAAAGAAGGAAGATTGAGAGGAGTTTACAAGGCTTTTTCATGTACAATATTTGTAGCTATAAGTTTGATTTGGGTGTTCAGAGTAGTAAACATGGGAACAGTTACATCTGGAAAATGGGCTTGGATTGCTGTTTTCATTTCTGAGTTGGGTTTTGGATTGTATTGGATAATCACTCAGTCAGTTCGTTGGAGGATTCTTTATCAAACTCCTTTCAAGCATAGGCTCTCTCATAGGTTAGCTTCCTCTTCACCCTCTCATATGTATATATATTATTAAATTATTATATTATATTATATAAATTATTTTTATAAAATTTTAAAAAAATTTAATATTTTATTAATAAATTTAAATTAATAGATATTATAAAAGATATATTATCTGTTGATGTGAATTTATTTTTTGAAATATTAATTTTTTAAAAAATTTATAAAATTTTGTAAGGATAATTTATATAATATAATTTATTAATTTAATGATTGAATTAATAAAATTTAATTATTTATGAGAATTGTTAAGTAAAATAATTTTAGTTAATATTAGAGTTATTTAATTCCTCTTCTTTTATATATATATATATATATATATAATGAAATTATAATTTAAAAAAGTTTATTTACTTTAATTTTTATGAATCTTATTGAAAATAATTTAAACTGCTACTTCACATGCATATATTTATGCTATATTAACAGTTAATATGAGATCTGGTATAATGGGATACATCTAGATATATAACATTAGGTTTCTTATATTTAGGCCTCATAATTTCCTTAATTTTAAGATCCTAAAACTTAAATTAAGTTTCTTATATTTTTATTGTTAAATTTTTCAATGAAATAACGGCATGTGATATTTATTTAAAATTTTGCATCTCATTCTCAATAAAATTTATTTAAATAAATGCTTGATTGATGTTAGTTTGTAAAATTATTTTTAAAAAGGAATAAAATATTTTTGTTTAGTATTGATTCTTTTACATTATTTTTATCTTTTTATTTTCTAACTTTATTTTTTATTTTATTTTGATCTTTTAACGTCGTTAATACTTCTTTTTCTTATCTTCTATTCTCCTTCGTTCTTTCCTTTTCACCATGTTCGTCAATTTTCAATTTTTTTCACGTATAGTAATATCATTATTCTTCATTGTATCAACTATACTCACAATTTAAAGAGTGAAAAAGATATATAAAAAATCATTCGAATCTATCTTCTCTCCCCTTTCATATTATCGTCCACTTCAATTTTATAACACAAATTAAATAAAAATAGAAATGAGTACCCCCTAAATATTTTGAGGTTCCAACGCATATGACAAAGGATTTGAAGCCATTTGAACTTACAATTGGTTTGTGGGGGAGGCACTAGACTCATAATGGATCAGCAATGTGACGATGAATCTTGGTTGGTTACATAGGAGATTCAAGGTAGAAGGAGCTTCTAATTAAGAACTTGCAAAAAATATTTCTACATTAATTTAGCAGAAAATATTAATATATAAAAAAATTTAGATACAATTAAATGGTTAAAAATTAAAATTCAAACGATTAAAAATTAAATTAATAATAAAAAATTAAATTATAATAATTTTTTAATAGTTAAAATTTAAAGTTATAATAAATTTTAAATATTTTAAAATTATAATGACAATTATTTAAATATTTAAAATTAAATTAATTATCATATTTAAATTTTTTTAAATATTTAATTTTTACAACAGGTGTAGCTTCGGGTTGTATTTACGGATTTGTATTTGCCACATAGAATAGAAAAGAAAAAGAAGAGATCAAATGCGTTATAATATTAGAGAATTAAGCTTAGAAGCTTAAAATAATATTTTAAAAAAATAGAGTATTAGAAGCTTACTTTTTTAATTTAACTTATAATCTTTGGCTAAATGTTATAAATTTAATATTTTAATTGAAAACATATTTGAATTTTAAATCTATATTTTATTTTATTAAGTCGTTGTTATGCGTAAAACAGTAAAAAAAAAAATTATAACTTTTTGGCACATTTTACAGATTTGATGATGCAAATTTACGGGCAGTGGACATTTTTGTGTGCACAGCTGATCCAATACTGGAACCTCCATGCATGGTGATTAATACTATATTATCAGCAATGGCGTATAATTATCCTTCCAACAAATTGAGTGTATATCTCTCTGATGATGGAGGGTCAGAGTTAACATTTTATGCTCTTCTAAAGGTCTCCATTTTCTCCAAACATTGGTTACCATTCTGTGGAAGATTCAATGTTGAACCCAGATCACCGGAATCATACTTTGCTACCCAAAATTGTAGCAATAGTACTGCTGAGTTTGCTCAAGCATGGTTGTTCATCAAGGTAATTAACTGTCTTATTTTAGGGTTTCATTCAATTCTTGTATCCATATCATGTTATCTTCAAATTAATGCACCTCTCACTTCCTTAAATAGCATTCTTTGATACAAAATAAATAAAAATGAAAATGAAATTATTTCCCCAAATTCCATTTCTTCTATGTCAGAAATTATACGAAGACATGAAAAGTGAGATTGAATCAGCTGTGGCTATGGGAAAGGTTCCTGAGGATGCAAGGAATGAGCATAGAGGATTCTCACAATGGAATCCGAAAACAACAAAGCAGGATCATCCCTCTATCGTGCAGGTATATATTAGCTATCACCATTTTAATTTCAGGAAAAATAAATAGAAGAATGCAAGTTGAAATTTAAGTAGAGTATCTTAATTTTTACATAACTGATTTTTAATTAATATTTTATTGTTGGTTTTATTAGATAATAATCGATGGAAGAGACAAAAGTTTTGTAGATGAAGAAGGGATTCAATTGCCAACAGTGGTATATGTGGCACGCGAGAAACGACCCAATTATGATCACCACTTCAAAGCAGGAGCTATCAATGCTTTGGTCAGTAACGCTCACACCACATTATTTATTAGTAGATGAATTTTGTATGATTTTTATTACATAATAAATATAGAAATTTGGCAATGTCAATCTTTAAGAGTTAAATAATTTATAGTAATGATCTTTTATTAGAATTATTATATTGAAAGTATAATAAATATTTTTTTAACAACACATTTTTTCTTTTAGATGCTTAATTTTAAATACTGATATATTAACATAATTAAATATTTAATGAGTTTAAAAAGATCTATTACAATATTTATATTATAATATAAAAAATGTGTTAAAAATAATATATTATTAAAAAAGTTTATGCACTAGCCATTAATGACCGATGCATATTTTTATGTTGATGATGCAAGTTAATCTGTAGCATACCAGATTTTTACAAAAAAGGAAATAATGCATTTTAAAGAGTAAAGTATAGAGTTACGACTTGTTGATTAAAAACTATATAAATATACAAGTATCACAACATCTTCCTCAAAAATAAACATAAAAAGAAAAGGAAAAAAGAAAATTTTCATTTGTACAAATTTGACCTCATTGTCACATCATTAGTTTCGTTCTGCAGATAAGAGTGTCATCGGAGATAAGCAACGGTTCTTTCATCCTCAACTTGGATTGTGATATGTACTCAAATAATGCAGACACAATTCGAGAAATACTATGTTTCTTCATGGATGAAAAAAAGGGCTACGATATAGCTTATGTGCAATTTCCTCAGAACTATAATAACATCACCAAGAATGACCATTATGCAAACTCTTATCTTGTGATCAATGAGGTGGGTAACAAAATAATGCTATTACTTTAGCCTATATCTAATATACTAAAAGACTCACACATTAATTAACATCTGATACTTGTATAAATGTATATGAAGTTTGAGCAAGGTGGCATTTCTGGATATGGAGCATCCTTGTATGGTGGAACTGGGTGTTTACATAGAAGAGAAAGTTTATCAGGAACTTACTTGAGAGATTACAAAACGAAATGTGACATCAAACTTGAAAGAAAAGATAAAAGAACAGTTGAAGAATTGAATGAAGCATCAAAGGCTCTTGCCACTTGCACCTACGAGCAGGGAACTCAATGGGGGAAGGAGGTCTGTGTATGTTGTTATCTGTAGTTTTTTACCTTAGAAATTTCAATAATTGATTTACTTGTGAATTTTGCAGATGGGATTAGTGTATGGTATTCCTGTGGAAGACGTTGCTACTGGTCTTGTAATCTCATGCAGGGGTTGGAAATCCATTTATTACAACCCGAAAAGGAAGGCTTTTGTGGGTGTAGCTCCAACAAGTTTAGAAGTAGCTTGTGTTCAACATAAGAGGTGGTCAGAAGGCATGTTCCAAGTTTTCTTCTCCAAGTATTGCCCTTTCATTTATGGTCATGGGAAGATAAACTTTGGTTTACAAATGGGATATTGTAATTACCTCTTATGGGCTCCTATGTCCCTTCCTACTCTCTGCTATCTCATTGTTTCTCCTATTTGTTTGCTTCATGGCATTCCATTGTTTCCACAGGTTGTCTCCTCAGATCAATCTCGGTTTGATTCCTTAATTTTATTTTGCACTTATTTTGTTCCCCTTCATGTTTTTGCAGTTTTCAAGCCCATGGTCCTTGGCATTTGCATATGCATTTCTTGCAAACTATGGCTATAGCTTGTGCGAGTATTTGAGTTGTGGGTCCACAGCAAAGGGTTGGTGGAACTTGCAAAGAATGAAGCTAATTCATAGGACTACCTCATATCTATTTGGTTTCCTTGATACTGTGACCAAACAATTAGGACTATCACAGACAAACTTTGCTATTACCGATAAAGCGGTTACTGAGGATGTCCAAAAGAGATATGAGCAAGAGGTCATTGACTTTGGAGGCTCTTCAATCATGTTAACCATATTAGCAACAGTTGCATTGCTAAACCTTTTCGGTCTCATTGGGGGAATTAAGAGGATTATAATGGATTTGGAATTTAGCTCAAGCCAATTGATGATGCAGATAATACTGAGTTCATTGATGGTAATGATTAATTTACCAGTGTATGAGGCACTTCTTATTCGTAATGATAAAGGGTGCATTTCATCATCAATCATGCTCAAGTCCATTGTTTTGGCTTCATTGGCCTTTTACCTGGCACCTTTTAGCTACTAGTCTAGCTAAATTTTTGTAGTACAATAATGAATAATGAAATAGAAAGTGGAGTTTCAGTGTTTCACATGTGATTACAATCTTTATTGAAATAGAAAGTGGGGTTTCAGCGTTTCACATGTGATTGATTGGTACCTATGCGTACAACATTTAAAAAAAATTAAAAAAAAATTTAATACTTTATTATATTATTTTATTTTAATAGATAATATTTTTTAATATATTTTAATTTTAATTATTTAATAAAGTATCAAATCTTTTTAAATTTTATAAATATAATTTATATAATAAAATATATTAATTTAACAATTATATTAAATTAATGAAATTTAATTATTTTAAAAATATTAAATTAATAAATTTATTTTTAAAATAAGTTAAATCTTCTTTTATATATATATATAATTAATTCTTATAAATTTAATATATATATATATATTACATATTATATATTTCCACGTATGCACAACACCTATAACGCAAGCTTTAACATCTTTGAGAATCGTACGGAAGGGTATCAAATATCGCTTTGACTGTTTTATAAAAGAAGCAACAAATAATTCAATTGATGCAGTCACCAAAAAGAATGTATGAACTGAAGTGGAGATGAGATAAGTGTTGAAGGAAAAAGAAAGCAATGGAAAACGAAGGTGGAGAAAATAACTACTCATTGTTTGACACCAGCAGAGTCAGAAGAAGGAACACATTCGTAGACTCTTCAATATCTCTTTGCTTGGGCCCATATTCTTCATATGGGCTTATAGACTGTCCCACATACCCAGAAACAGTCAACATACAAAATGGGCCTGGCTTGGTTTGCTTGCTGCAGAACTATAGTTCGGCCTGTACTGGCTCTTCGGTCAAGCCCTTCGCTGGAACCCGGTGTTCAGAAAAACCTTCAAGACCAGACTCTCTAAAAGGCTAAAACTTCTACTCCCAGCCAAGAATGCTTAAAACATAACGGATTTTTCCAATGAGAATCATATTCTTCTCGACGTGACCATGACACAATCTTTCAAGTATATTATTTTCTCAACCTTTTTAAGTATATATTCGAGAAAAATGATATATCTACTCATGTTATTTATAAAATATATGATATTATTAAACTATTTTAAAAAATATTTGTATTAAAAAATATAATACTTCTTTAGACAAGTATGCATGTAACTTTTTTCTGTCTTCTATAGATTTTACACATTTCCAAGTAACAAATTAAGCAACTTAAAAAAGAGATTACACAAAATTATATTAAAATAATTTTGAACTAATATAATGTTTGCACCACCTTAATTTTCAAATGTTTACTGAATTAAGTCCCCATTATTTACAAAACTAGTTTTGAACCCAATTCAGCACACGAGTTTTATGATCCTTCAACGAGTGTGATGTTAATTTACGTAACTTCTAACCTAAGTTACATTAAATTTAGGCTATGTCACAATTTTTAAAACCTATTTAGTTAAAAAAAAAATCAAGTTTTAGGACTTTTAAAAAATGTTCAAAACCTAATAAGTCAATATATTTAAATAAATATAAATAATAATAAGTATTCTTATCATGTAAACATATCTTATTATTAATTTATTATTTTGAGATTATATGTATATTTTAAAAAAAAATTAAAGATATTTTTCAAAGATTTTAGTGGTTCTTTTATGAGATATTTTAGAATTCTTATAAAATATTTATTACTATTTTTTGTAGTTATCCTTAATAATGAAAGTTGTTGAAAACTTCAATGAAAACTAATAGGACTAGAGTTGATAGTGGAATCAAAGTAATGGTATAAGCGAGGATAAAATTGATAAGTTGTAACATTTTCCAAGCATAAAAAGTCTAATAAATGAATTAACATGAACTTTTTTAATTGATATTTATAATTTAGTTAAAAGTGTCTCATAAAAAGGATTAGAGGAATATTTGTTTTTACTTTAAATATAAATTTGTTGGTCAACATATAAGTTTAACCTCTTAATAATTGAAATATAAAATTTTGATCTATTTAAAATTAAATATCTTGTTGTAAAAAAATTTTAGAAAAATAAAAGAAAAACTTACAAGTAGTTTATATGTCCAAGTTAAACCTTAAATTCCAAAGTCAAGTAAAACTTAAGCCTTACAAAATTTAGTTAGATTTGGCCTATTTTTATTCCATTGTATCACATTTCATATTTTTATCTTTTTCTTACTCATTATTATACATGTTATTATATAAAATTCTAGTAAAAATATAAATTTCTTTTAAAAAAAGAGGTATATACGTATAAAGAGAGAGAGAACGCTAGGGTTGTTTGTTTTATTATTTAAAAAATATATTTATATTTTTAAAGAACTATTAAAATTAGTAATTTTATTTGCTACGTTAGATATATAAAAACTATTTTATTTTTTAAAATTTTATTTAATATACATATTTTCTATTTTTTATTTATCTCCTTTTAATTTTTTTAAAATTATTTCTAAAAAAAATTTTACAAAATAAAAAATAAAAAACAAATGAAACAGCAGATTATGCAAGCTATTGGATGATTGTTTTGGTGTAGCATTACAGATTATTTACGTTGACACACATTGGTGGTGATCCAATTAGTAACCCCTGCTATCTTCTCTATCATACCTTATATGAATTGTTTATCTAAATTGAATATCGCATTCTTTTCTTGAACCTAAACGCAGCTAAGAGTGTCTTCAAAGATTAGCAACGGCGAGATCATTCTATTTCTAGACTGTGACATGTACTCAAACAATTCAGAATCAGTGGGAGATGCTCTTTGCTTTTTCATGGATCAAGAGAAAGGTCATCAAATTGCTTTTGTGCAGTTTCCACAGAGTTTCGACAATATCACCAAGAACGATTTATACTTATACGGGAATTCTTTCGCGATACTTATGGAGGTGAGTTAACATTCATAGATTCTAAATTAATACAAATTAAGATTCAATTCTTGCCCCTGTCTTACCCTATTTTTATTTTATTTTACTTGATTTATAATTAATATATATAATACAATTCTAAATAGAAGAATATATATCTTCTTGAAACATGCATTAGTTACAGTGAAAACATTTCAATTGCAAAATTCTTTACGGGAAACATAAATGAACGTGCGGGGAAGGAATATTTGCTAGTGACGTAACTAATTTTGATCATAGAAGTAAGTATCAGTGTGGAAATTGGAAAACATGCATCATGTCATGTGACCACTGACCAGTGCTGCAGTGCAGTCCTCTTACCCTTTTGGCTTTTGTCCTTTAGCTTAACAGCTAACAGCCATCACACATCAGCGATAACGCAAGATTTAACATCTTCGACAATTGAGAATCATACGGAAGGGAATCACTGTGACTATTCTACAAACTTACCAATAAATAATTCAATTGCTCATTTGCTCCATTCATAAAAAGAAAATTGTAGGAACCGAAGTGGAGATAAGAGGTGATGGACAACGGTGGAGATAACTACTCATTGTTTGAGACCACCAGAGGCAGAGGAAGGAACATTCGTAGACTCTTCACTATCTCTTTGCTTGTACCCATATTCTTCATATGGGCTTATAGATTGGCCCACATACCCAGAAATGGTGAACATGGAAAATGGGCCTGGCTTGGTTTGCTTGCTGCAGAACTATGGTTCGGCCTGTACTGGCTCTTCGGTCAAGCCCTTCGCTGGAACCCGGTGTTCAGAAAAACCTTCAATGCCAGACTCTCTCAAAGGTTAAAACTTCTGCTCCTTTTCTTTGCCTTTGTTTCTTCTCAATATATTTTGCTTTCCGTTTTCAGTTTTCACACATATTTAAAAAGCTCTTACTTCCTGTGTATTTAGTTATAGGATGATTGCTGGAGTGAAATTATTCTGATTCTTAAGCCCTTATCACAAACCATCCTAACGACTTTGTTATTTCCAGTCTATTTGGTAACACGGTTGAAAAACTTATTAAAGAAAAATAATTTTATCTTTAATATTTTTTCATAGCCTTTCATTTACATATTCAAGTACTCTCTTCGTGATCCTCCTGTTCAACATGCCTAGCAACTTTAAAAGTGATATGGTACTTATATTTATATAAAATTAGACAGATAAATGTTTATAGTTTAAGAGAAATAAAAATCTGTTTAATTATTTTTTCTTTAAAAAGGAAAAATACATCACAAACAATGAAAAAAAGTAAATCAATTCTACACTATTTATAACTTACTTAAAGAAAAATATTTTATTAAAAATTATTTAATAAAAATTTATTATAAGTTAGTCAAAAAAATTTAGTATTTGAAAAATTTACCTGATATCAATTTAATTATTAAAAATTGTTATTAAATAAGTTCCTAAATAATATTAAAATAACTTTAATTTCAAAATTATTTTGGAAGATTAAATTAATATAAGTGGTTTCTTGAAGGATTAAAAAACTTAAATCTAATTTTTAAAAAAATGGTGTGTGTAATAAATGATTGTATATGTTATTCATTTTTTTATGTTACAAAATTATCAATATTCATGATTATTATTTTGTTTTGTGTTACAAAACTCTTTAGATGCACTTTATGAGGTGCCGGAGAAAATAAACATTGATATAATGAATTCTCAGGATGTACAACAATTAATGACATATCTGTAAAATCGTATGATAGGTCCAGAGTATGTTAGATAATATATTTTAATTAATTAAAATTTAAATTTTTTAATTAAAAGTTAAAATTTTTAATTAAATTTTTTTAATAGGTATTAATATATTTGTAAGGTTATTAGTATTTTTTAAATATTAATTTAAGTAGCGTTTAAGGATTTCAGTTTTTAAAATGTTTTTTATTTTTACTTTAAATATATTTTTATAATTTGATTTTTTATTTGTTTATTTATTTTATAAGTTTAATATTATGTATTTTTACAATAATATTAATAATTTTAACATATTTTATTTTTTATATTATCATAATATTATATTTTAAATTATTACTTTTGTATATGTTATTTTTTAATCTTTTAAACAAAATATTGAAGTTTTTGATAAAAATTTAAAATTATAAAATGAATCATATTTTAATAATTATTATTTAAATTTTATTTATCTAAAAATTAAAATGCTTTTTACTTTTAAAAAATAAAATTTATCTAATTAAATTTTAATATTTTTTACAAAAAATAAATATATCACATTTACAAAATTTTAATTAATTAGTTAATTATATTATTTTTTTATCATTTTATATTTATTAATTATGATATATTCAGTAAAACTAACAGATAAATTATTTAAAAAATAATTTAACTAAGAATTAAAAAATATGAAAATTGAAAGTTAATCCATCACTAATTAATTCAAAGTGTTTAATTAACAAATGAAGATATAATTAAACAATATATTAAAATATGATAAGCGTGTATATTTTTTAACAAGAAATATATTAAAATTTAATTAAATAAAATTTTATTTAAAAAAATTATATTTTTAATTTTTATATAAAAAAAATTTAAATGAAATTTTTTTAAAATAATTATTTTTATCATTTTAATTATTTATCAAATAATTTAATATTTTTAATAAAATAAAATAAATAATATATATTAAAATAATAATTTAATATATACGTCTAAATAATATAAATAAGAGAGAAAAAATTTCAATTGTAATTGTTGCTAATGTTATTTCTTTTAATTTTTTTTAAATGTTGAAATTTATCAATCCATTTATTAAATTAAAAAATTTGTTATAAAAATTCTAGTTTGCAAAGATTAAAATTTAAAAAGGATTTTATATTTTATTATTTTTAATTTAATATATATTAAAAAAATATATTTAGTATTTAATTAAATTATTTAATGAGGTATTAAATCTATTTTAAATTTTATGAAGATCTAAATAATAAATTTTTTTAATTTCATGATTAAATTAATAAAATTCAATATTTTTAATAAATCATTAAGTGAAATAATTTTATCAATAGTTATCTTTGGAGTAAATTATTTATATATATATATAATTTATATTTAGATATAATTTTTTTATCAAAATTATTAATATTATTATGAAAAAAATTAAATAATATTAAATTTATAAAAATAAATAAAAAATAAAAATTAAATTATAAAAATATATTAAAGATAAAAAATATACGAAAAATTTCAAGTAAAAGTTAAAAAGTTTAAAAATTATTTGAAGTAATTTTTATAAAAACATAAATAATTGTTTAAAAAATATTATAACTATTAAATAAATTATTTTATTAAAAAGAGCTGAAATATTTTAACAAATTTTTGAATTATTAATTTAAACTTTTAGTTAAATGAAATGTTTTACATACACCCTTAATTTAAATGTTAGTTTTACTAAACATCTAATTTAATTATTAACTTATCAAATTTTAATTTTTAGTTAATTTTTTAATTTTTAATTAACTTATCATTTAATTTTTCTAAATACATCTTAATAATATAAATAGGAGAAAAAACTTTTGATTTATGGTTAAAAGATCAGAATTTTAGTATTAGTATTAATAATAAATAAATAGATAATGATGGTGTAATTTTACAAATATATTTATTAACTATAAAGGACCTTTAGGCATACCCTTATACAAATTTGTAGCTATATTTAACTGAGATAATTAGCAACGTATATGTCTATGTTTCAATTTGCAATAGATACGAAAATAGGTTGCCAAGAGTGGACATTTTTGTGTGCACGGCAGATCCAGATATCGAGCCACCTATAATGGTGATTAATACAGTGTTATCTGCTATGGCTTATGACTATCCACCTGAGAAGCTCAATGTGTATCTTTCGGATGATGCTGCCTCAGATATCACTTTCTATGCTCTTCTGGAAGCTTCTACTTTTGCCAAGCATTGGGTGCCATTTTGCAAGAGATTCAAGGTGGAACCAAGGTCACCTTCTGCTTATTTTAATACCCTTCGCTCACCAAATCAACACCACTATAATCATGCCATTTCTAAAGACTTGGCAGCCATTAAGGTACATAAATAGCTACTTCTTTTTTATTGAGATTACATGTTACTTGTTGACGATGAAAATTTCTAAATTTGTTCTATATATTGTCATTGTTATATCATAAGACAGAGATCATCTCCAATATTAGACAAGTCCATTTTAAAGAAAGAGTGACATAAATAATATTTATATGAAACTAGTACATATGTAAGAGAGAAAAAAAAATAAAGATAAAAGAAAATAGAAAAAATGAAATAATGAAATGAAGAGGAGTTTTATCCCATATCATATGTGTAAGGTTTGATTAAATGAGTCAACTCTTCTATACAAATCAACTAGTTATTTAAACTTTCAAACTATTTTGAAGTGGTAGCAGTTGATTTTTATTTATATATAATACATTTGTTAATTTGAAAAAATTGTTTCTATTTATTTGTTTATATAAAAATTTAAAATAATCTTAATTATTATTATTTTTTATACTCTTTTATTCACATAAAAAATAATTAAATATATACAAATGAATAAAAATAAAACAAACAGATAAACAAAAAATAAATAAAAAACTTTTATCAAAAAATTATAGTATATAATTAAAATTATTCATTTGTATAATTTTTCTCATTTTAAAATAATAAATAAGAATAAAAGATGATAGAATTTTTTACCAATAAAAAATAAAATACATCATACCTACGTGATAATTGGAATGAAAAATAAATTTTCAACAAATTTTTTGTATGTCACATTTATCTTATTTCATCTTTATTTTTTTCGTTTTAATGATTTTTTTCATAATTTATATGATTTTTTATGTATACTTATTTGTAGGTGAGATTTAATATTTAAGTTACATTTATTTTTAATGTAGAAATGATTTTTTTCTTTAAAAAAAGAATAGCATGAAGAGGAAGTATATATAGAAAAAAATTAATCAGAATATTGTAATAGGAGAATTTTAAAAAATTAAATAAAAAGAAGGTAAGAGTAATTCAAATTAATATACATATGTTATTTATTTAAGTTAATAATTATTTATATGATCAATTATTCTTGTGTATTACTATCTAAATAAAAAATAAAGATATTTTAAAATTTTTTACATTACTAAAGATAAGTGTTAGTTCACATATTTTTCTCTTACACTTTTTTTTTTATTTTTTTATAAAGTGTCTATTTACTTAACGAGAGAAAAAATGAAAGAAAAATAAGAAAGACTTATTTTTAACTTAAGTAAAGAAAACTGCACTAAAATTTGATGTGAAAAAAGAAGAAGAAGAAGACAGTAACTGTGTCTCCGCTTAAACTAAAGAGATTTATAAAAACATTATTTTTAATTTTTATTTTATTAACATAAAAGGGTTAGCAGTCTAGTTGAGATTATTTGCATGCATGCATATACTCCCTTTCTTTTGTGAAGATTGTCTATTTCCTTCTCATTGTAGTGTCCATTATTTTATTGTGTAGAAATTATACGAAGATATGAAAGAACGAATTGAAAATGCAACCAAGTTGGGTGGAGTGCCCAACGAAGTACGATCAAAACACAGCGGATTTTCCCAGTGGGATTCATATTCTTCTCCACGTGACCATCTCACAATCCTTCAAGTATATTACTTTCTCAACTTTTTTAAGTATATTCAGGAAAAATGATGCTTCTACTCCTATATATATATAATTATTTATTTATTTATAACATATATGATTCTTAAACTATTTTAAAAAATATTTTTATTTAAAAAATTATGTAGTTCTTTAGACAAGTATGCATGTAACTTTTTTTTTCTCTCTTCTAAAGGTTTTAAGCAATTTAGAAAAGAGATTACACAAAATTATATTAAAATATTTTTGAACTAATATAATGTTTGCACCACCTTAATTTTCAAATGTTTACTGAATTAAGTCCCCATTATTTTCAAAACTAGTTTTGAACTCAATTCAGCACATTATGATCTTTCAATGAGTGTGATGTTAATTTACGTACCCTTGGATTTGATTTATTACCAGATAGTGCTTCATAAAACGGAGTCGCATAATTCGAAGGATGTAGATGGATTTGTTTTGCCAACTCTCGTGTATATGGCTCGTGAGAAGAGACACCAATATCACCACAACTACAAAGCTGGAGCTTTGAATGCATTGGTAGGGTATATATATATATATAAAACCCTCCTTTCATAAGTTTAATTTAAAAAGAAATTGCGAACAAGTAGTGCCTAATTTTAACAAAGGAGTAATGTTATACATATAATAAATTTATACAATATTTTTTTATTATAGGTATGAAAATAAATAAAAACTTTCCTAAGAACGTATAACCCAACTTAAAATTTAGGCTATGTCACAAAATTTTAAAACCCCGTTTAGTTAAAAAAAATTAAAGTTTTAGGACATTTAAAAACGTTTTAAACCTAATCAGTCAATATATTTAAATAAATATTAATGATAAAAAAATTCTTCTTATGTAAACATATTATTATTAATTTATTATTTTGAGATTATACATATTTTAATTTTTTTAAATATATGTTTTAGAATATTTTAGTGGTTCTTTTTATGAGATATTTTAGAATTCTTATAAAATATTTATTATTACTTTTTCGTAGTTATCCTTAATAATTAAAGTTGTTGAAAATTTAAATAAAAACTAATAGCATTAGGGTTGATAGTGGAATCAAAGTAATGGTATTAAGTGAGGATGAAATTGAGAAGTTGTAACATTTTTCAAGAATATAAAATCTAATAAATGAATTAATATTAAATTTTTTTATTGATATTTGTAATTTAGTTAAAAATATCTTATAAAGAGGATTAGAGGAATACTTGTTTTTACTTTAAATATAAGTTTGTTGGTCAACATATAACTTTAGGCTCTTCATAGTTTAAATATAAACTTTTGATCTATTTAAAATTAAATATCTTGTAATTTTTTTAAAAAAAAAACGGAAAGAAAACCTTATAAGTAGCTTAATTATATGTCAAAGTTAAACCTTAAATTCAAAGGTGAAGTAAGACTGAAGCTTTACAAAATTTAGTTAGACTTAACCTATTTTTTTTTTATCATATTTCATATTTTTATCTTTTTCTTACTCATTATTATACATGTTATTATATAAAACTGTAGTAAAAATATAAATTTGTTTTAAAAACAAGGTATATATATAGAGAGAGTACAATAGGGTTATTTGTTTTATTATATAAAAAAAATTATTTCTATTTTTAAAAACCTATAAAAATAAATAATTTTATTTGATATGTAAAATATTTGAAAATATTTTGTTTTCAATTTTAATTTTAATTTTTTTAATATGCATATTTTTCTATTTTTTATTTATCTCCTTTTAATTTTCTTAAAATTATTTCTAAAAATAATTTTACAAAATAAAAAATAAAAAACAAATGAAACAGCACACTATGCAAGCTATTGGATGATTCTTGTGGTGTAGCATCACAGATTATTTACGTTGACACACATTGGTGGTGATCCAATTAGTAACCCCTGCTATGTTCTCTATCATACCTTATATGAATTGTTTATCTAAATATCCATGTGGCATGTGTATTGAATATCACATTCTTTTCTTGAACCTAAACGCAGCTAAGAGTGTCTTCAAAGATTAGCAACGGCGAGATCATTCTATTTCTAGACTGTGACATGTACTCAAACAATTCAGAATCAGTGAGAGATGCTCTTTGCTTTTTCATGGATCAAGAGAAAGGTCATCAAATTGCTTTTGTGCAGTTTCCACAGAGTTTTCACAATATTACTAAGAACGATTTATACGGCAATTCTTTCGCGATACTTATGGAGGTGAGTTAACATTCATAGATTCTAAATTAATACAAATTCAGATTCAATTCTTGCCACTGTCTTACCTTATTTTTATTTTATTTTACTTGATCTATAATTAATATATTTAATACAATTCTAAATAGAATATATATCTTCTTGAAACATGCATTAGTTATAGTGAAAACATTTCAATTGCAAAATTCTTTACGTGAAACATAAATAACACTATTATGCTATTTTTTATCATGGTGACCAGTTGAATAGTAATTTCATATGTATATGAAGGTGGAGCTCCACGGTGCGGACGGTTATGGAGGCCCTTTGCTTATTGGAACTTGTTGCTTTCATAGAAGAGACGCTCTCTGTGGGAAGAAGTTCAGTGGTGAAAACAAAAATGATTGGAATGATGAGAATGAGGTTCTCATAGAAGCCAATTTGCGAGAACTAGAAGAAGAATCAAAGACTCTAGCAAGCTGCACCTACGAGGAAAACACTCTATGGGGAAAAGAGGTATGATGATTGATCTTTCTCCTTTCACACACACCCAAACACCCTATAAGCTATAGTATTATATGCTGTTTTTTAAACTGCATTTGTGATGCCGTTGGAGAGATTAAAAAACCTTAATATTGTGACTTTAATTTAGAACACTGATTATATGAGTAGATATGTAAGAAGTAATTTTAAGTGTAAAATTTATTTTATTGCAGATGGGTGCAATATATGGGTGTTTAGTGGAGGATGTGATAACAGGGTTGTACATACAATTGCAAGGATGGAAATCAGTGTACTACAACCCACCAAGGAAGGCTTTCTTTGGCATTGCACCAACCACTTTACTTCAAGCACTTGTTCAACAGAAGAGGTGGGCACAAGGAGAGTTTCAAATTTTTCTTTCCAAGCACAGTCCTATGTTGTACGGTCATGGAAAGATCGATTTAGGCCTCCAATTGGGTTATTGCCACTACAACTTTTGGGCAATCACTTGTTTCCCAATATTATATTATTCCATCATCCCTTCTCTTTATCTCCTTGAAGGCATTCCCCTGTTTCCAAAGGTAATGATGACCACCCTTAATTACCATAACAAATTTACAAGTACTTAGCACCACTTTCTTATTATCCAAACTCCTTGTTAAATAGTATAAAAGGCAACATAAATTTCCCTCAATTCAAAGGAAAGCAAAGAAAAATTTGAACCCCATTAATTTTGTTTTCCTGATATTTTTATTTTTTTACCTTGTTATATTGAAATCTTTCTCCACCTAATTTGGTAAGGCTTAACTAGTTTCTATTTAACTTTCCCTAAATTATAGATATGTTACCTTTAAATGACCCCCTAATTAATCAGATATATACATGTGTATGTATACTTTTTTTTCAAATCATACTTTGTATTGAGAATACATGAACTATGTCTATGCTGTGTTTAATTGTTGGGTTTAACAGATGTCTAGCCCATGGTTCATTCCTTTTGCATGTGTAATACTCGGGGAAGGTACTTCTGGTTTGATTCAGGCTTTGATCCTTGGAGGCACAATCCGAGCTTGGTGGAATGGTTTAAGGATGTGGCTGTACTTGGGAACTAGCTCGTACCTTTTTGCTTTCATTGACATTGTTTTGAACTTCATTGGGCTTTCAGATTCACCTTTTTTAGTCACAACTAAGACCACAGAAGATGACATTTATCAACGTTACTTCAAAGAGGTCATGGAGTTTGGAACCTCTTCTCCATTTTTCACTGTACTAGCAACACTTGCATTGCTCAATTTGTTTTGTTTATTTTCCACTTTAAAGGAGTTCCTCTTTAATCAAGGTGGTCTAGCTCTTGAGAAGATGATGTTCCAAGTTCTATTGTGTGGGTTTTTGGTTCTCATTAATTTTCCTTTATACCAAGGCCTTTTCCTAAGGAAGGACAAGGGTAGATTGCCAAGCTCTCTTGCTATCAAATCTACAGCATTGGCTCTAAGTGCATGTATTCTCTTCAAAACGATATACTGACTAAATTAAAGTGGTCTTTGCTTTTATCTTATAATTAAAAAAATTCCATTTACTAGAATAATTTGACATATCTGTGCCTCAAATAATAAATAATAAAAATATTGAGGGCAAGGTAGTTAATAACAATGACTAAGCTAATTACCTTATATATATATATATATATATATATATATATATATATATATATATATATATATAATATTGAGTACATTAAACTTTCCCACAATCTTACGAAGTTAACAATAGTAATTACAGTAATTAGTGATAATTTTTTTCCCACAACTTTTATGTACATCATCCTTAAAATTCATTTCTTTCTCTAACGTTTAGCTACTTTCAAGGTTCATAAATTTCGGTTTCTTTCTTTTTTTTCCACTTTATTCAAATTATCAAATAAATCCATATTTGGATCCTCCTCATCACCAAATTGAATGTTACATTGTCATACTTTCATCATATCTTTTACCAACATCTTTACCTTCTTTGTATTATTATCTAACCTAGCATTTTTGTAACTTTTTCCACAGTCACATAATCTAATTTGCATTATCCTTACCTTTGTAACTATGACCTAAAAATTTAGAATATAGTGTATGACACTATATGATTCAAATATATTTTCATCTTATCAAAATATTTGGTTACTTTTATCATATATAAATTTTCAAGTGTTTAACTAGACTCATCTTATACATATATCTTCATTTATAAAAAATTGAATAAAACTAATGAAAATAGTATATTTATTTCTTATTAAATGGTTAGAAAATAAAGTAAATAAAATAAAATTTATTATCATATTGTTTAGATACTTTATAATTGAACAAAATAATTTTTTATTCTATTATTTAAAAAGTTGATAAAGTTTAAAAATTATAATATTATTTTTATCTGTAAATATTTTATGCATTGTTGGTTAAAAATATAAATAACTATGATTTAGAGAAAAAGAATAAATTTAAAAATCTAAAAAAATTAATTTTAAATATAAATATCGTAATTTTTGTTATTATGACATTAAGCCGTTTTAAAATAACAGATATTAAAATACAGAATTATATTTATTTATTACAAGTGAAATAAATTTTAATAATATATATGTTTTATTATAATTTTAATTATTATGTTTACATTTTATTTATGAGAGATTTAAATCTAATAATTTATATTATTGAAAATTTAAAATACACCTCTTTAGTGGGTAAAAAAAAAAAGAAGAAAACTTCATTATCTAAAATGACCAAAGGCAAACGGCAAGAACGTTAGAAATCGAAAATCGAAGAAAGTAAACATGGCGGTGGCGCAGGTGCTGAACCTGGGTTTGGCTTTCCCGGCAGAACCCCAGAAAACTGCAATTTCTTGTTCTTGTTCTTGTTCTTCTTCTTCCAAATCATCGAAGCTTACCCACAGAACCCGCAGTGGTAACATATCCATTCCCACGACTACCGCTACCAAAGGTAACAACAATTCATTTCGTGCTACAATGCTACTACTTTCTAGATGCTTCGTTCATTGTCACCAAAAAAATTGAAAGTTTCAGGTGGTTTGCTCAAAACTCAAAAGCTGAATTTAGAGATTTCTCCTCATAGAGCTGGTATGGTATGCTCTCTCTGCTACTACCAGAATCTTCCAACGAAGCTGCTTTGAACAAGTTTCTCATTTATTTGTTCATGTTGTATTGCAGTGTCTGCGGTGAGATTGATGCGGATTGAGCTTGGTGGTGCTTTTGCTGACCTTCTCAACGAGAAAGGCAAAGGTTCTGGTGAAAACGAGATGGGATATGTTCAAAGAACGCTTGGCTTTCGCACTCGAGAATTAAATCATCACGACCTTAGATTGGTTACTTACCTTTTCAGTCTCATTCTCTACTTCTTATACAATACAAATTGTTCTGTTATATATATATATGAATGTTTTCTTTTATATCAAATAACTTATAAATTGGATGCTTTGGTCAATTGAAACAACTTTCTAGACTCTGTAAATCTCAGATATACTGTCTCTCCTATCATTTGGTTGAAACTTTTGAAGTATTTTTCCTTCTACACTCACTTTCATGTCACACAGAATCCATGAATTAATTTGTTGATTCCTTTCTTGTTTTGAATGCTTCAAATTACGTAGGTTACTGACATTGTTGGGGGAACAATTCGTTGGAGAAGATATCTTGATCATCTGATCAGTTCACTATGTCATGATAAAGATATATCTAGCATGGAACCTCTTCTGTTACAGGTGATTTTGGGCTCCGTACTTCTTATGAGCATATTTGCATGAGTCATCAACCAAATAAATACTTCATATATAGCATAAACAGAAAGAGAAGAGAAGAGAAATTTACCTATTTTGTAGAAGAACTTTTTCAAATAAAGACACCTAGTGTAATAGCATATTCATTAGTCTTATTCTTTGGACATCTTATTACTGATCTTAGTACTTTGTTTGTTTCAGATTCTAAGAATTGGCTTCTATGAGATTGTCAAATTAGATATGCCACCTTATGCTGTTGTAGATGAGGTATCTTTTTTGGCCCATATATATGTGTATTCCTTGTTTTGTAATCAGATATTAATTAAGCTTATAGTTTCAAAGGATTCTCATTTGTCAGATTTAACTTTCTTAATGTTGTCTGTCACTAGAGATGATTTTCCATGATTGCTTGTTGATTATTGGTTTGAAATTCAACCTACATTTCGTTTTAGGAAGATTTAAAAATAAAATAAAATATGATATTGTGTTATTGTAATTGTAAATTTGAATGGGTTAGTTTAGATTTTGATTCTATAAATAAATACACTATACAGAGTGTTATGGATTATCTGTTTTTTTCGTAACGGATGGTTAGTGAGCAGGTTGAAAGTTTTCTTTACTACTATGACATAATAAATATTTTTTCAACATCCAACCTTCTCTTCATTGTTTTGTTAATATGCTGTATGAAATGTAGAACGTGAAGCTTGCTAAAGTTTCTCTCAGACCTGGTGCTGGCAACATGGTCAATGGAATCCTCCGAAAGCTGGTTGAGCTTAAGGTTTTACTTTTGGCAGATTTCATTTCTTAATTATTTGGGTGGGAAATCGTGAAGAATTTATCACATCCATTGATGTTTGGCTGGCAGGAGAATGAAAAACTTCCTTTACCCAAAGTGGAGGGAGATGATCGCGCTCAAGCACGTGCTTTGGCAACTCTGTACTCACATCCAGTTGTGAGTGTCTAACTGCCGTCACTTTTTCTGCTCCAGTATTCTAATTCAGGAAAATTCAGAATTAGGAATCACTGAATCAGTGGCAGATAAGGAATAAACACCTTTTTTTTTGTGGTCAGCATCAATACCAGTAAAATGTGGGAATGATAAAAGCATAAGCACTGGTTCAGCTATATTTTGAAATTTGAAGAAATAATCGTTTATTTTTTCCAGCTCTGTAAAAGAGCTTTTGAAAATTAAGTGATTATTTACCTCAAAAAAGCTATCCATACATGATATGCAAAACAGCTCTAAACAAAAACTTCAACAAAGAAAACTTGAAACCATATGCCTAATACATAGTTTGTATTCATTTTCTACCAATCTCTAGCATGCCTGAGGTGCAAATAAAATCTCTAGTTTGGTATTTTCTTAATATGCTGTGGTTGTTATCAATGCATACTTAATGGGGATAGGCTAACTTTAAAAACTGAATTTTTATTTTGAAGGTGGAAGGTTGTATTTCAGATACAATGCAATAAAATCTAATGTATCTCATATTGAATGATGTTTTCTGGGGTTTTTTATATTTCTTAGGTTAGTATCATTGCTAAGCTGTAAGTTTGCTGTACCTAAGATCAAATGCTTAGTGATATATCCTGAATGTCAGCCCCTTTTTTATACATAAAGGAGTATAAGACTCGATCCCATGGCTGACAGGTTGAGTCTTGCCTCATGCTCCATATAACTGAAGTCAATAGTTGATTATCAGAAGATTTTGGTCTTTCAAAATTTGTTAGTTGTGACTACAAATGTTACAAACCCAGATTGAAGGTGGGGAAAAGATTATTGTTTGAATGAATTGAACAGAGCAAAGAAGATAAACCTCTCCTCCAAGTCTAAGGGTTTCCCCTTTCACACAGAGCTAATGCTCAGTTTACAATGGATACAACTCAGAAATGATCCCCATACCTTACATCCTCCAATCTATTTCTAACTAACACCTCTAACTAACTAACTAACCCCTTACACTATTGGTAACTAATTTTTCCTTCTCTTTCCTAAGGAATAACAATGAATGATTTTATTTGCTTATTTTTGGGGCTCATAACATTTTTTGCGCCAATGGCATGCCTGAGATCCTAGAAGGACAGGCAGAGGACCCCTATGTAATGGATAATTTAGTGTCCAGCCAGAAAAGTACTTTTTTAATCAAACTAACAATGTAAAGATTGATAGAAACTTTGCAATTCACCTGACTTTCCTATCATCAAAATAAGGAATACCAAATTTAATTGTAACATTTTCTTATTGCTTCATTTGTAGTGGATGGTAAGGAGATGGACAAAGTATCTTGGCCAGGAAGAAGCCATTAAATTGATGATATGGAACAACAGTGAACCCAGTTTCAGCTTAAGGCTAGTAAATTTTCTTCCATTTTTCTGTGCTCCATCCAAAGTAGCATGTAACGCAGACAATAAAGAACTAATGCCATATCTTTGTGCTAATTTCAGAGCTAATCGTGCTAGAGGTTTTTCAAGAGATGACCTTGTGACACAGCTTAATGCATTGAAGGTGCTACTGCTTCCATGGTTGATAGTTTGATACTATTAATTTCTTTTATATGTTTTTATTTTTTTTCTTATTTTAATGTTCTGAAATTCAGAAATTCTTGCTTCCTGCAATTTTTTTGAATGAATTCCTCTCTTTCCACATAGGTTTATCTCCCTGACATATTTAAGTCTCTTTTATTGAACACCAGGTCCCACACAAGCTTTCATTGCATTTGGATGAATTTGTTCGTATCAAAACTGGGTTGCAGGTATGATAGTGAGACAATGGGTTGATTATAAGAATGTTTTCGTATGTGAATTTCCTAACTAGGATGATGAATTTCTATGGAGTCAAACACTGATTAGAGGAGAAAATTTGTGGGGACTGAACTATATAGTGTATATTTTCTACCTTTTGTAAAATGTAATAGGTTAGATAGTGTGAACTTGTGTTTTTGCTGGCTACTGACTTACTCTGGTTGCATCTTTCCCTTTTATTAACCTGGGAGGCATTGAAGTTATATGTGCCTTGCTGTTATTGTCAGTTATGAACCTAAGCATGACTGTCTCGTTCAAGTTGTTGACTATTTGTAGTTTCATATTTCAGATTGTCATTCATGCTGGCATGCTCAGAAAGGGTTTATGTTCAGTTCAGGATGAAAGTGCAGGTCAACTTGTCATCTTTTCTCATAGAAGGGATGCCTATATGTTTGTAATATTTTAAGTTTCTTTTTCCTTCTTTTGTCTTTACATGGAACTCTGGCCTCTGCCTAAGATGATCCACCAGAAATAATGCATTATTTTCATGTCATAGTAGGGCTGTAGTTTCTTTGTAAGATTCTCTTTTGCTTAATGGGATGTATGAGTCACCAAGTAGCATTATTTGGGTAAACTGCCTCTTAACCTTTAATTTGCCTAGTAATCAAAGACCCTTGCGTTTTTCATGCACTGTTTTCCCCAATATGTTAATTAAAATAGAGATTTGTCTTAATTTCCCTTTTTTAATTAAAAGAAATTTTTGTATTACATACATGGTTATATTCTCATACAATGTGTCTCACATTCTTGACCGCAGGTCTGGTAGTTTCTGTTATGGATCCTCGACCTGGTGAAACCATCATTGATTGTTGTGCTGCTCCTGGTGGAAAGACCCTATACATGGCCTCTCATTTAAGTGGCCAAGGTATTACTTGGTCTAAGAAAAATTATTGAAGTGATATTGGATTTCAATTTCTTTAGAAACTTGTGGTTGGTTTTAGTGAATTAGATTTTTGACCCTGGGTGTTGGAATTATTAGCTTTGTGAACATAGTTTCAGATTTTTTATCCCTAATTCTCAAACCATAAAATGTGACTGTAAAAGAAAATATTCTCTATTGGAGATAATAATCTTCTTAGATATTCATTCAAGCTATCAGACAATGTGTTTTGCCCTGCAATGTTACTCAGCCAAATTGAAGATTAAAAGGAAGGCTTGTGTTTTCAGGTATGGTGTTTGCAGTTGATGTAAACCGTGGTAGGTTGAGAATTCTCAAAGAGACAGCAAAGTTGCACCAAGTGGATGGTGTCGTTACCACCATCCATGTTGATCTTCGTACATTAACTGTATGCCATTTCATCCCTGTGTAATTGTTAATTTAACTCAGAAATTGTTTATTTAATAATTTCTTATTGGTTTACCTTTGGATTTCCCAGGATAGCCAACAACTTAAGAGTAACAAAGTTTTGTTGGACGTTCCGTGCTCTGGACTTGGTGTTCTTTCCAAGGTGATTGTGTTAAATAGTTTATGCTTATTCATTGTCATTGTTTTACAAAATTATTCAGTGTATTTCCCTTTTCTTGTTTGCTAATCTGTTTTTATTCCTTGCCTTTTGAAGAGAGCGGACCTGCGCTGGAATAGGAAGTTGGAGGATATGGAACAGCTGAAGAAACTACAGGATGAGCTCCTGGATGCAGCATCCAAGTAAGCCAGATTATCTCTTCGATTTTCCCTCACTGTTTGTGTGCATTATGTGAAGCATATTGACTACTATACTGGAACTTTTTTGATGTTCCCTCATCCTAAACATGTTTTTCTTTTTGAATGAACTACTATTATGGGTCTTCTTATCTTATATGTTACTAGAAGTTTTTCAGAAGTTCTGGTGTTGAATGTGTAGCTTTGACTTATAACTTGGTTTAAAATCAGTTCTTACCATGCTTTGTCATCATAAAAGTCAGTTTGGTTTTGAAGGTCAATGTTTAGCTTGTCATGAATGGTCATGTGTTTTAGTTCAGCGAATACATTGAATGAAGTGAGAAAAAGTTTCACACAGTGGTTGCTAATCATATAATGGATCAAGGCTTGGATGCTTAGACGATAACTTGAGTATCCAAATTTAAAGTTATGTGGAAGTAGCTGAAACTATTGTCTCTCCCTTATGGTTCTTTTTCTCTTCTGCACACATAGATTCGTAAAACCTGGGGGAGTATTGGTTTACAGTACATGCTCCATAGATCCTGAAGAGAATGATGAGAGGGTAGCTGCATTTCTTGTAAGACATCCGGTAAGCATGGTCATATTCACTAATATTCTTCAAATATTCTATTTTTTGGTTTCAGATACACTTGCCCTTTGTAAAGCTTTAAATTACCTTCAGTTTTGAGTATTTGTTGTGAGCCACATATTGTGCAACCATGTTCATCAGACACAACTTCTATGCCTGCTGTTTTAAGTGTCAACAAATTCCCCTTTTAAGCTTGGTCATCAGCTTGTTTAAAGAAATTAGATACTATGGGGTGTTTAATTGTGCTTTTAGTTTATAGTTTTAAAAACTATTTTGTAAAAGAATTTTCAGAAACTACATTGTTAGAAAAGAGTAAAAGGGAGTAAGTGAAGAAAAAAAAAAGAGTAATACATGAAAAAAATATAAATAACAAAAAGCTGAAAATAGCTGTTTTGATTTTTTTAGTTTTAGAAATAGAAAAAGAGAGACTATTTTTCAAAACAATTTTCAGAAACTATACTTGTCAAACAAGTTTTTTGGTTTTTTAGTTTTCAGAAGTAGAAAACAAGCAAGTCCTATGTGTGTTACAGGGATATTGTTGACTAGCTTTTGAAGTTACCTGGAAGTTTTAATTTAAATATGGGAAGTTAAATGCTTTGTGCATCATTGATTAGGTCCTTATAAACTTTTTATGCCATGATTACTCATCTGATATTCTATTTTAACACATAACTCTGTGTTTGACAGGAGCAGCATGTATATCTTTCAAGTACTAATTTATCATTCTGATTTTCAGGATTTCCACATTGATCCTGTAGACAGATTTGTTCCACCTGATTTTGTGACACACAGTGGTTTCTTTTTCTCCAACCCAGTTAAACATTCACTGGATGGCTCATTTGCGGCTCGTTTAGTAAGAACTTTATAAAATGAATTTCAGGGAAGCAATCTTTTGTGGGATAAGGCTTATGTTATTGTTGTAACCCTTGGTGGCTCTATCCCTAGTCAATGAAAAATGAAGAGGCTGCCTATGAGTTGCTGCTGTTCTGCTTTGTTCTTAAATTCTTTATACATTGAAATGGAGCATTTACCTTAAGTGGGATACTTCACTTCCAGAATACACATTCTGATTTCTCTTCCTAGAAAAGATTTATATGAGGTTGTAAGCAAATTCTATTTCGTCAAGAACTTTGGAAGAATGATGAATTGATGATGAGAGGATTAAACTAGGAAGGTTTGAATTGAATGTCCAAGCTTCAAAGGGTTCTCCAAATTCATATGCACTTCCAAGTATAATATGTAACACAACAAGCGTTTTGTGAGGCAATTGCCATGATACATATTCTGCTGCAGTGAATATGCTGGATAGGTGGTATATAGGAACATATTACTGCACAGTTTGTTTATAACGATTAAATGAAAAGACACTAGGACCTTTGAATTTGAGAGTTACTGTAATTGTTGTGTATACAATATGTTCTATGGCAAAGGCTGATTATGAATTCAAGTTAGAAATGAATTTGTATAAGTAGGAAAAATATTCAGTTAAGGTTTAAAAAGCATGGATTACTTGGCGTAACATGTTTTTCCCTACCCTTGCGGTATCATTTGGCGGAGTCCTTGCCATCGATTTTGTCCTTGGCTTTTTTAAGCATATGCTAGTAAATTGTAATGTAGTTTTCAATCAATTTATTTCTGGTTTTATTCAGAATGATTTTTAACTAATTGATAATTAAAAAAATTTAGTGATAATATATTAAAACTTATACATATATATATATATACAAGGTGATATTTTATTTATTTAAATAATTTAAAAATAGTTTTAATTTACTGTTATTAAGATATTCTATATTAATTAAAATATCATTAGAAGATTTTTTTTGTATAAAGTTTGAGCAACTTTTTTTAGTTAACTTTGAAGACCAAGTTAAAATTTCTAGTAACTTAAATCATTAAATCAATTGTATCGGTAAAACAAAAAACGTGTTCACACTGAAGTCTTCTATGGTGCATAATATATTAACACCTTTTTTATATAGAAAGAATATTGATGTTTCTCATGAGTTCTTCTATACAAGATTAAGACAAGCAGAAAACAACAGCTGCAGTGGCTGTGTTTACGTTTGGCTTCGGCGAATTGTACATTACCATGCATAGGCTATAACTGAAATAAGCATGTTACTAATTGTGGTGCATGTCTACAACGTGTAAGGGAAACTATGATCTTCTCAGAAGTCACAAGTGAGAACAAACGAAGCCTGCAGAACATAGATCAAAGAGACACTCTGTCCCTGACATTAATTTGAAACGCCAAAACTTTGAAGGCAGGTCCATAAGGTGTGGTTGGTTTATGTTTTATATTGTATATGTGCATTTTGTTTTTTCTTAGCTTTTTAATGAGTGTTTAAAAAATAAATAATTGTTTTAAAAAAATAATCTCAACTAAATATTTGCTAAAATAATTTCATTTGGGATTTTCTTTATATAATAATAACAATGACTATATTATATGAACTATCTAAACTCTTTAGTACCGGTCTAATCCTAGGACGTAGTTTATTTCATATGGGACTCTAAAATCAAATTTGTTGTTTCTGAAATTTTTAAAATGAATTATGTGAATGATAATGATGGACTGGCTAGTTTCTTAATAGGCAGTGGATTGCAGATCAATGGAAGTTGATTTAAAGGAAATTATTTCAAATGTAAGGCTCAATTTTGTTTAATTATATACTATTGGTAAAAGGAAATATAATTCTTTTTATATATCTTGAATTTGATTTTATGTTAAAATGGAGTTGATATAACAGACGTCAATACAAATAAATTTTTTCTTTAATTTTTTTATGCTACTCGAATTTTTCCATGTTTCCAATGGAATTTAGCCAAAAAAAAAATCATTTTGGAAAAAATTGCACTTGCTTTATAAAACATGTCATAAAATTTTTATATTTTTATAAATAACTAGCATGATAACCAGTGCGATACATGGAATCGTATTGCATATAATTTTATTTTTAAAATATAAATAATTTTTATTAAAAATAGAAAAGATTATAAATTTTTATGGTTTATTTTATTTATAAGCCAAATTTTTTCAGCACTACTATTCATGTTAAAATATATATTGAAGTATAATTTAATAAAGAAACAGTGATGTATAAATCAAACTTGTTATATGATAGTAAAACAATAATTTTTAATCTTCATTATTATGTTTTACATAAGAAATAATCGCGGTATAAATGTGTAGAAAACTATGAAAAAAAATATAATTAATAAGTTTAGCTATGAAACATTTTGCACGTAAATAAAATATGATGCACTCTAATGATCATACAGAAGAAATAGAAAGAGCCAATATGAAAGTATTGATGGGTGGCCATTCTATGAAAAGGAACGTAAGAAAAAAAAAACCATAAAAAAGAAATTGGTTAAGAGGGGCGGTGGTGAGAAAATTTTGTATTAAAAAATAACTATTTATTGTTTTTACTTCTTCCTATATAAAATATTAAAAATAGAAAATATTTTTTTGAAATAAAAAACCACCGTCTAATCAAGTAGTTGACACCATTTAAATATCCACCACTTAAATACAGCAGACAAAACAGTCCAAACCTCTCTTTGACACCATTAAAAAAAATTTCATTCATTAATTAAAAAAATTTAAAGATTAAAAAAACCTTTGATAATATAAATTTTATTTAACAAAAATATTATTAATATAAACTTGAAAATTTTATACTAACCAATAATATGTTATACTCATATTTGATGAATTGATAGTAAATATTAATATTCTCTACTAATAAAATTATTTGTTAGTATAATATATCATATTATTAATATAAACTTGCAATAATTATATTTATTTTTTATTAAAAAATTATACTACAAAATCTAATCCAATATTAAAGTGTTAGAAAATAATATATTTTGATAGTGTACTTTTGTACAAAACTTCACTTTGATACTTTGATTATAGAGAATTACACAACAACATAAAATTTAATTCTTACACAGCTTTTGGTTTTAACCCCTATATGAAAAAAAAATTATTTTAGTCCCTTTATTTATATAAAAATACTAAAATCTAATTTTTTATGTAAGGATTAAAATTAAAAATAAGTGCAGGGACTAAAATTATAATTGAATTAACTTAAATTAAAATTGGTTTAAAAATGGAAAATGATGCAGTGAAAAATAAATATTGTAGCAACAGTCATCCAATAAATATATTTTATTTAGAGTTTTATATTTTTTATCAATGAGGTATACCAGATAATGAGAGAGACGAAATGTTAATGTATGGAAAAATATGACAGAGTAAGAGAAGATTGAGTAAGAATATGAAAAACTGAAATTTACGTATGTTGATGGAAATTGTATATATAAGGCTGTGCATTATAATTTATATAAACTAAAAAGAGTAATTAACCACCTACTAATTATATGTATATCTTTAACTTGTTAGATGATGGAACTAACTCACCGAATTAATCAAAAATTAAAATGGTAATAAAGTATATCAAAATTAAAGTCGGTGAATCTTTCTAAGCAAATTCAAACGGCCGTTGGCCTAACGTAGTAGAGTATTTCATAGTTTAGTTATTATTTGAGTTTGGTGGAATTTTTAGGCTAAAATTCTTAATTCTTCTTTTATATATATTTAGGGTTATTCAGAACCAAAACCAAACCAATTAAAAATAAAATAAATAAAAAATTGAATAAAACTAACTGTATTATTCATATATTTTAGCTTACTGTTGTCAATTATAGTATGAGAAAGAGACCGTAACGTTTGATTTGTATTTTTTTTTAATTTTATTTATAAAAATATCATTTTGTTTTCTTTTTCAAATTTTTTTGTAAAAAACTGAAAAAAAAAGTTGTTATATCTTATACAAACTTTTAAAACAACATACAAAATAAAAATAAGATGATCCTTTTATAAATAAAAGTAAAAATAAAAAACATTTTACAAATCAAATGTTGCCTAAAATATGCTCTCTCTTTTAAAAAAAAAGAAGAAGAAGAAGAAGTATTTAATTAAAAAATAATATAACCAAACTGAACAAAATGAATTAATATAATGCAAATAACTTTGATTTCAAAAAATGAACGAAATCAAGAACACATGTTCACATTTATTAGACCAATACCTAGCAGGTTAGCGAAACCATATATACACCGTATGATCGGTTAAATTCAATGACCTTGATGTTGTGTATAAGAACCTGCTTCTGGTGAGATATATTCCTTTCATAGAGTTTTTGTTTGATACGTTTTTCTCTCCTCACTCTCTCAAGCCTTTATCTTGTTGAGATTCCAAAACAAAGTTATCTTCCCTCTCCATAACTCCATCATAGGTCTTCTTTAGAATGCTTTAGCATCATCTTCTACTTCCTTTCTTTTCAGTATTGAACCTTAGTATTCTTACGGTCCCTCAATTGGATCTTTAATATTAATTGTTCTTTCTCATGTATCTAAGAATCATGCATAGGTGTACCAAGAAGAGAAGTCTTAATCAGTGAGGCTGATTTGGGATGTGAAATGATCAATTTACAGGTGAATTCGATCATGCTTAACTTTTAACTCCTGTTCGACTCAAACCACATCTTGAACTAACAATCTTTGTGCATATTCCTCTCTCCCACCCCCACCACCTTTCTGAAGATTATATATATTAAGCATCATGAGAGATTGCACAGTCAATAACCTTCACACACATGTTATAAAGTATTTTATTTTAAGATGTAAGTTTTGATTGATATATGTTGATTATATGGTATAAAAAATTAAAGAAGATATTTCATCTACCGTGATATAATGAATCCATCATCATCTTACTATTATTATTATTATTATTGAGCCAACTTCTTTAAATATGAGCATCAATATATGACTTCTCCCTTTTAAGAGAAATATATTTATATAAAATTTTTAACCATCGTTCCTAGGATTTATTATTATTATTTTTTTATCTTCGTTCCTTTTGCAAACAGGATCTACGAACCAATTTTGAAGAAATATACAGATGATTTACTAAAATGGTAAAACATGAATTTAATTTAATTCTAGGATCAAACAAATATTTCTGAAATACTTTATGCCACTTGATTATGATCTATTGCATGTAAAAAAAATGTGTATATTTATATTTGTATGTATATATGTGCTAAAGTTTTAAATTTTTTTCTTGATTTGAAAGCTAATTTATAACTAAATTTGATTAGAAATTAAGATTTTTTTATTTTAGTGAGAGACCAAACGAAAATTTATACCTAACATGAAAGAAACATTTAAAAAATGTGTAAATAACATATATCCCATGATTAAGGCCTGGTTCATTTTCTCAGTTTTTAGTATCATTTCAAACTTGGCCTTGTTATTACGATTTCAAGGAATCAGTCTCACATCTAACTTCAAGATGTAAAGATGCCATGACAAAAAGAAAAAAAGAAAACAAAAGTTGAAAAAATAAATGAAAACAATTTTATTTAGATATAAACCCCTTATTGAAACTTAGCTAATAGTAAATCTAAATTTTGTGAAGCAGAAAATAATGCCTAAATAAATTCAGCAATAAACAATTGCATAAATGCATAAATATATTTAGACCAAAAATAGAGTAGGAAAAAAGAAAGGGAAAAAACGATGCTTGTTTTGATACATGAAAGGTGCACATGACTATATATGTTTGGTCTCATCCGAATATATTACTCATGCTGTTATTGTTCATAATGGACAGTGTGATCTTGATCACAAACAGTGAAGTGGAATGCATGATCTTGAAGGGTTTATTGGTGGTTGGGGATTGTGATGTGTTGACAGAAGAGAGAGAGCACAACCCGGGAATGGTTAAAAGAGTATTTGCCATTGTTGGGAGTGTGCTCTCTCTTCTTCTGTCATCATCTCATGCCCTTGCTTTCTAGCTAAAGTAGACGTTACATGCAACACTGTCTTATACCATTTAAGGTATGTGATGCTTTTCTATACCTGAGGTTGGATTGTGTTATATTTATGTCGTTTTCAAAATATTGATAATGCTCATATGTCAAATACCATTTTGTTTAGATTAGGCTTAGCCACTCCTTATTCGCAAACTAAATCACAATAAAGAAACTATTTTAATTTGTTTATACAAAGTATGAACCAAGTGGAATAAGATCAAATATGGAACTGCTTTAAATGCCTTCTTTTACTTTTTTTTTAATGGCTTAAATTGGCCCAAAAATTATAGGAAAAGCATAAATTGTTTACACTATCCTGTTCCTTGAAATAAAGTATGGTTTTCGACATCTTTAAAACAAAAATATTATATTATCCTTTAAATATTCATCTTACTCTACCCAAAACTTTTTTTTTTCCTTTTTAGACAATTCTCACACCCCAAAAGTTTTTTTTTTCAGGCAGTGTAAATTGAAAGTAAATATTTTTTTTTTATCAAAACATTTGGAAAAAGAAAATATTATTCATATGCACATATGTTCATTATAAACTTTAAGAATGAAACTAAAATCCGGGTTTAATTAAACTAGCTAGTTATTTAAGGATAATGTATCTTTCCTCTTACGAAATCATATATATGTTCTTCTATCACTCAAATTTTTTTTAAAAAAAATTAAACCAAAAATAAATATACTTAATATCTTTATATATATATATATATATATATATATATATATATATATATATATCTGATAAAATTCATTAAGATCCTATAAATTTATTTCATCAAAGGATTATTTACTTCCTACAAAGTCACAACTTATTAAGTTTGATCATAAAATAACTGATTAGTAAGTAATCATATGCAACTTTAGCATTATACATATTTGCCAAAGTTAATAATACTCCCAAGCCAAACAAATCTACTTCTAATCTTTTTTTATTGTTGTAATCTACTTCTAATTTAATTTTTATATAAAATGAGAAAACAAAATTGTTCATATGTTACTAGGTATTTATGTTTTTTTAATATCTACGTTTGACAAACATAAAAGTCACAGTTGAGAATTGATTTTAAAGTATTATAGGTATCCATGAATAATAACTTTTTGTTTGTTTAAATATGAGAAGAAATGGTGATCAAATGCAATATGAAGCGTTTTGAAAAACATGATCAATTATTTAAATGGGGAAATATTATGTACGAAAAATCTCATTCATTAAAATATTGTTTATTTTACTCATTTTTATGTTTCTTTTCTTTGTCAATATACTTAATTTTGTTGCTAATCATCTAAGAGAACAAAATGATTTATAATTAAATAAAGGACAGAAGAACCAAATCAATCGATAACAAAACTAATTTGAATTAAAATGAGTCATGATACTTTTACATCTTATTTGGGGATGTAATGAACAGTAAAAATAGAGATAGAAAGAATAAAAAAAAGTAAAAGAAATTAAAATATGATATATAATATGATAAAAAATATATATTAAGTGCTAATTCTATGATATTTCTTTTATGTTTTTCTGTCACATTATTAATTTTGTCACACATTTTTTTCTATCTTTCTTTCTTGTTGTAAATGTTGTTAAATTTTACTGTGCAAATTAATAACGTTATTCATTTGGACTTGAGGTGAATATTTATGACAATGCTAACACCCGTGGTGGCTGCATGACGAGAAGGAAGAAATAGGATCGATAATGTTCTGTTACTTTATTGAATCTTTTTAATTTAGTTGGTTGTGGATTAATGGCATGCAGATATTTCAGCTCAGAAAATGACTTCTTAATTACTTTCTTTTTCCATTCTTCTTGTTTTGGTGGCGTTACGGCTTGTCACATTTCTAGTTTTGTATATGGCATCCTTTTGATGGACACGCATATGCATCACATATAATTGGTAGAAAAGACACTACATATATATATATGTATTTCACACCGAACCTAAAACTGGTATAAACAGAGACATATTGAAAGTGGTGATGTTTGCATGATATTAAAATTTCTGGGTTCATGACCGAGTGAAAGGTGACGATTGGAATGTGTTTGTTCCCGAAACGGATCTACTCTGAAAGGTAAGCAACATCTTTAAAGATGAAACCCAATAATTAATTTTTAAAACTGATAAAAAGATTGGCAAAAAATTTACTGCCTAAAGATTGAACAAACCGTTTTCAAACCAAAAACAACACAACAGACATGTAAGTTCTTCTTGTAATTGCCATTAAAATTTTGCTATTCTTTCTCACAAATCATTAGTTAGCTGATGATAAGTATGCTACACGTGCACATCATCACAACACTCGTTTTGTGGTTTCCCACAAAATCATTAATCTATGGGATAAAAAAATTACAAGCTCACTTTGCAGTGCTCCCCAACTTTTTGTTGGACTTGGATTCTGACCAAAAAATTTCTAAATACCCCAAAACCCAATTCTTTTCTTTTTCTGAAAAATAATGGGCCCGGGCCTCAAAGTATTACTAGGGTGCTAAATAAAAATTTGAAATTAAAAATTATAGCATGATTCAAGACAAAAAAATAAAAATAAAAATTATAGCATGTTTGCTAAAATCATAAGCTTATGTAAAATCCATGTTTGCTAAAAACCAATCCTATTTTGGTTAATATTATATGAGATATACTATTTATACAACAAATATGAAATATGAAATACAGTATTCAATAATTCTTATAAGATATTTTTTATTTTTATCTCTCTACATCACTTCTCATTTTTTTTCTTTTCTCTCTCTCTTTTTCTTTATTGTGAAAATTTTTGTTCAAATTAATTTATCCTATAAGTATTATTTTTCATATTAAAGTTGCAAAGACGGTGAGAGAGCGCATGAAAAAAAATGAAAAATATGACGAAAACAAGAGTCAGTCAATTTGAGCATACACATACTCTAAAAAGGTTCCTGATGTGGGTTGAACATAATATAGCTTAGGCAGGTGATGAAATTGAATGAATTAGCTATGAACTGGTGTCCTTGGAGTGAATGAAGTAAGTATTCCATAACTTGTGGTATTTTTTGAGAGTATGTAGAATAGCAGCAACATTACAAGAAAAGAATTAAAGAATAAAAAGGTCAAGAAGAGGAGGAGTCAATTTGGATCTCGCACATAGACTGGCTGGTATTGAACTCTTCAACATCAGAAACAATATCATGAATAGTGAGTGGAAGCTGAGATGAGAAAGTGAGGGTAGGTTTGAGTTTTGGCACAACAGGTGGAGCAGCCTCATTGTTGAGAATGTGGAGAACTGTCCTCATGGAGGGCCTATGAGAACTATCAGGGTTAGCACAACTCAAGCCCAAAAGCAAGAGCTTCCTCATTTCCTCCTCCTCAAATTGCCCACTCAATCTTTTATCTGCACCCTCAATTATGTTTCCTTGAGAGTGAAGTCCCCAAACCCAATCAACAAGATTCACCATCCTGGTTCCCTCTCTCTCAATTGGCCTTTTTCCACAAGCCACTTCAAGCACAACCACTCCATAGCTAAAAACATCCGTCTTATCAGTGGCCTTTCCATATTGAAGATACTCAGGTGCAAGGTATCCCATTGTTCCAGCAGTTAAGGTTGAAACAGGGCTTTTATCATGATCCATTAGCTTTGCCAATCCAAAATCCCCTAACCTAGGGTTCAAATTCCCATCCAACAATATGTTTCCACTCTTTATGTCCCTATGAATCACTCTCTGCTCACATTCCTGATGAAGATAAACAAGCACCGAAGCCAATCCAATTGCAATGTTTAACCTGTGAGACCAGGCCAACAGTTTTCCCCGTTCAGGTTCCTTGTAAAGCATTCTATCCAAGCTTCCGTTTGGCATAAAGTCATACACAAGAAGCAATTCCCCTTTCTCCACACACCAACCTTGAAGCTGAACCAAATTCTTGTGTCTCAAACCCGCTATGATTGACAGTTCCGCCAGAAACTCCGTTTTCCCTTCGTGTGTGTGTCGTGACCTTTTCACCGCAGCAATGGTTCCCCAAGATATAAAGAAGGCTTTATACACAGTCCCAAACGACCCATGTCCAACGATCCTGCTTGGATGAAAATCCCTCGTTGCAGATTTCAACTCTTTGTAATCAAACTCTCTCGGATACGCTACAAACTCGCTTCTCAACCCTTTCTCTTTTCTCTCACCCTTCCATTTCCGAATAAAAACAATAAACCCTAAGATCGAAAACGCGACGCAGAAGAAAACAGGACCAGCAAGGGTAACACCGATTCCAACCCTCCTATTGTCATCATGATTCTTGGTGGAACTTGAAGCCGTTACGGCGACGGAGTTATCGGACACGTTGTGAGGATGCAACCTTGTTCTTGAGGGAACGAAGCCAACGCTGCGGAAACTCCAACTCTTTATTTGGTGAATCACGGTGCTTCCCTGAGAGGAAGCGCAGAAGCCAACATACATAGGATTTGTAAAATGTTGAGAAAGATCGACGGGGACGGAGAGGACAGGGTGGAGGGGTTTGACGGAAGGAGAATAGCTCAAGAAAACATTGAGGAAGGTGCGGTGAGTCTCGTAGTCGATCCAAGCAGTGATGGTGTTGCCACTGCTAAGGTCAATCCCCTGCAAGATAGGGTACCCTGTTTTCAGAGAGTTGATGCTGTCGATGACGAGACCAACGTGGTTGTCCTTAGGGTCATGGAAACGGGTGTCGAACTTGACGGCGATGAAGGTGTTAGGGAGGCCGAGAAAGCCACCAGAGAAGGGAAGGGAGAGGTTGTTGGAGGAGAGGAAGAAAGCAAGGCCATCGCCGAAGAAGGAAGGTTTGACGTTGGTGATGGAGATTGAGATGGAGAAGGTGAATGTGGTGGAGAAGGAGGAGGTTATGTTGGTTTCAGCGTCAAAGAGGGAGATAGGTTTCTTGTAGAGAATGGCTCCTCTGCTTGGAGAAGTGGCAATGCCGGTGGTGAGTCCAACGACGCCGTTCCTTAGATAGGAATCTCCGAGGAAAGTGATGTTATTGGTGAGTGCCAAAGAAGGGAAGCTGAAGCTGCCGTCTTCTGCTGCCACCGCCCACAACAACAAGGTGAAGAACAATAAGCTTCTTCTGTCATGCATGGCTCCAAGAATCATCGCCTTTCAACTTTTTCAGTTATGGCTATCTCTACAAATAAAAATTTTCATCTTCAAACATTAATTCAACAACTCAATATAATATTCGCCTTCAGGGTCTCTACCATGCCACTGTTGCATGTATCATCTACTGCATGCTTGATTTTAAATTTGGGCTTGAAATAATTTTGATCAAATTAAAAATTTTAATTATCAAAATATGTATATAAATTTATTTGAATTATGTTTTTAACTTTTTATAAGTTTTTATTTTAAATATTTTAATGATTTTTATTATAAGATAATTTATGAAATATTGTTTTATTTATCTTTAGTTCGTGGGAATATAAATTAAGAGAAATTTTTAAATGGATATATCATTATGAATGATCTTGATAACTTAACATTATAATTAATTAAATTTAAAGAAAGAAAATATAAATCACACTTTTTTAAAATATGATTTTTTTTAAAAGGTTAATAAGTTATAGTATTTTTTAAGATTAAAAATTAATTGACATTATTTATTTTTGTTTAATTTGTTATAATGGACGGTTCAATTCAACTTTATATAAATAGTAACTATTTACAGGCTAAATAAAAAAATGTTTCGAATATGTTTAGTTTTTGAAAATAATAATTCAAACTTAATTCTATGAGAATTAGCTTATATTAAAATTAAATTTAAATTTTTATTAGACTATTACTTGAAAAAAAAATTAGTTTTTGCACAAACCGCTAGAAATTAAATGTTTTAAAAACAAAATACATATTATTGTTGCAAACAACTCGAGTCAAAATATTTACATAAAAAAAATTTTTAAAAAAAATATCAATTATCAAATTAGAATCAATCAAATCAATAATAAAAATTAATAATTATGTAATTAAAAAATAAAGTAAAATAAAATATATAAGTCTAAACTTGTGAACTAACCTACATAGCTTATAGATTATATGAATTAAAACCAATAGAAATATTAACCGATTTAGATATAAGTCTTTTGTTTTCTCCAACTTATTTAACCTACATCTTAATTAATTGGATTTATAGGATATTTTTTAATATATATTTTTACTAATTTTTTCATTTTTGTTAATATTTTTAAAATTTTAAAATATTTTAATGGTTAAATGGGATAAATTAAATAACTTACTAACCTGTAAGTCAAAATAGGTTGAGCATGAATAAATAAAAAATTCGATTACTTTATAAACCAACTTAGTTTGACCTATTTAATAATGGATTACTGTGGAAAAAACTATTATTGTGACTGAGGCTTATATAGATCGTATAGATCCACATTTCTGCCTCTAAAAAAAATAAAAATTTAAGTTCTTCACAACATAGTATAGGAATATCAAGTTTGTGAAGGAAAAATTGATTGTTAATTTCAATAGTATATCATCTTGATGTTTGAAAATAGTTCAATGCAAACTTGTTAACCTTAAGACAACATTTTTCTAAAAGGCATAACACGAAATAATAGTCACCAAAGTATTTTTTCTAAAAGGCACCAATCATCCTTATTCTAAATGAGTCACAAAGAAGTAGGAAATTAGCAATTTGAAAGTTTAAAGGAGAAAAAATTGATATTATTTAACAATTTTAAGAGAAAAAAAAAACTAATGCAAGTAGCTCCACAGGTCTTGTACTAAACTTGTTTGGGTAACGAGTCAAAATGGATCGGATAAAAAATTTAAGATATGTTCAAGTATTAAAAATGTTTTTTTTTTCAATTATAAAATAGATAAGTCCATAATTGTTACGGTTTATTAATCACATTATCTTTAAGAATAGACAAATAAAAAAATTACTTCAAAAAATGAATCATCATCATGCTTCTAATCTATTAATTATGTTATAATTTAGCGAAAATCGATAGTATTATATCGGTGAAGCTTGTGGCTCTGACATTTAACACTTTGAAGTGGTTGGTCTCACATTAACCACGACGCTACTCGACAGCGGTTGGTCTGCATATCCTTTTACTGAAGTGGTGTCGTTGCTCCCTTCGTCTCGCTTCTTTCTTTCTCTGCGTGTTTCCCGGTGAGCCTCAGATCTGTTTCGTTCTCCCTCCGGCGAGCCTGCCTCCATCGCCGCTCTAGGCGCTTCTTTCTGATTGGTTAGCTTCCGTACTTGTTTTTCTGCTTCCTATTATTTGTAGTTTGTACTGCACAACATTGTAGCTACTGGGCTAAACTTGCGTCCAGTTAACAAACTGCTGGGCCTCTGCTCCTGCTTTATTGGGCCTTTGTGCCGCTAACTGAAGACCAACAAAAAATGTGGGTTATGACGTGGACCAAAAGATGCGGCATATTGATTGAACCTTCAACATTGAAACGTGGCATGGAAGATTGGAAATTTGGAATTTGGCAGCGTCGTTGAACCGACGCACTCATTCTTATCAAATCAGGTTCTACTTTCTTCTTCGTCAACTGTGATTGTAACATTCGTTAGCCAACAACACCGCCAGGTTCGGAGGCTTTCCTACTCTCTCCGAGATAACGGATTCTCTGAAATTTTTGTATGGATTATTTTTATTTTTTCATTGAATGGAAGGTGTTGTAGATAAAGGTCCTTTTCTCCAATTTTAATTCATTTGATTATATTTCTAATGGCTTCAGGTTATGGATAGAGCATTGCCATTGGATAAATTAGCTTTAGATTTGATTAGTAATGAACCCTCCGCTGGAAACACAACAAAGTATGTTCCGTTACTATTTTGGATAATTTTGTGGTTCAGTTTTTTGTTAACCGTATTATGAATTGTGACTCTCGCTCGTTCTTTTAAAAGCAGCAGCAAGAGATATGTAATTCTGGTGGCAACTGGAAGCTTTAATCCACCTACGTTCATGCATTTACGCATGTTTGGTGAGTTGCGTTTACAGTTCACATTCTTTCCTTTGTTTCCATTTCCTCATGTTTGCTTTGCCCAAAATTGTTATCCACTAGCCAACCTGCCAACGATGCATGACATGATAATCACTTTACTGTGTAGTACTCGCTATGATGAGATTCTTATCCCCAAATATTAAAGTATAGTAACTGTTAAGTTGGCATTGTCATAAGGAATATGGTTAACCAGGGGTATAATGTACTCAATAGTCAATACACTAATATAGGTTTCTGTGACTACCAGAATAAAGTCATTTACATATAATTGACTTTGTTATTGGAATTCTAAGCTTTACAGAGATGTTCTTAAGAGTTGGTTTTGCATGGGAACAGTTCATACTTGTGCATCTTCCTGTATTCTTAACTTCCTAAAGTCATGATCTCCGTCTCTGAGTCTCTACTTTCTAAATGAAGGTGAAGGCAGTTTGTATGAAGAATATTCCTTCTAATTCACTTCAAGTGCTACTTGACGGAATTTCTTTAACTTCAATTCTTGAATTCTGTGCTACTTAACTTTTAGTTTCAATTATTTTCTGCTTGTGTGATGTTTTTTAAAAATTTATTTCTTTGGATGTTTCCCTTAGAGCTTGCAAGAGATTTGTTGAGTTCAGAAGGCTACTGCGTAATTGGAGGTTACATGTCACCTGTGAATGATGCATACAAGAAAAAGGTATATAGTTGTCAAGCAAGGAGACAAAAGATCCTTCATTTATTCTATACATACATGTGCATCTGTAAAACTTGTAAGCAAAATTAATGATTGAATAAGGAAAAACATATGTTTGATATGCGGGAAACACTGAAGTTATTATGAGAGTTGGTGAGCAATCTGTGAGGTTTAAAACACTTGTTTATTTTTTTTTTAACAAAGTTTAAATCTTAAGATGCTATTGGTGAAATTATGAATTTTCTTTTCTAGCCTGTATCAGGTGATGCTGTTAGTTTAACAGCCACATATTGGTCTAATTGTATTTTGCTTGTATGTTGATATAGGGTCTAATATGTGCTGAACATCGAATACAATTATGTTATTTAGCCTGCAAAAGTTCAAATTTTATAATGGTTGATCCATGGGAGGTAAATTACTCTTACTATCTGCTAGATTGCGTGTGTACCTATTCTCTATACATGTGATAAAGCTTCATTATCCGAAGATTTGAATTTGAGAGACATTGGTTTGATATCATTATCATTTGCACTGCAAGAAATGAGAGTCTGGTTAACCTAATTTCTTAGTATTTTTGCATTTTTATCTGGCTATAAATTTCTACAGGCGAATCAGAGCACCTATCAACGCACTTTAACTGTTCTCTCCAGAGTCCACAATTCTATTTGTGAGACAAGTTTGGTACCTAAAGGTATGCTTGACAAACATGTCTTCCATGAAAGCACATTATTCTAATCACCATCTCAGATCAGTCTCCTGCTCCATTTTAAAATTCAAAACAAGGGAAGAAGTGACGCTGACACCAGCCCTCTTAATCTCTTTTAAGATCGAAATACCAATCACATGAATGCTAATCCATACTGCCCATGAACTTTGAGAAAAAATGAAGGGCTAAGGATTAGGAGTTAGGGATACTTTGTGATTTAAATGATTAGTATATGGATTTTAATGTTTGAACATATTTCTTCCCTCTGGTATTAGGTGGTCAATTGACTTGAATATTTTGTGGAATTTCTTTGTGCTATATGATGCATAATTGACTGGGAAATTTGGTTCTGTATAGCATGAAAACCTTCAAAAGTGATCTATCTTATATGTTCATTGTTTGTAACTGTGACCTAGTCTAAAAGGAGCATTAATAGTTCTTTTCATTGAATAAATATGTCATGGTAGGCCTTGGTTTCTCTGTACATTTTCCTGGCAATGTTGTAAAAGCAATGTGATTACTTGTCTTTGTATTGATTAGTGTAGAATCCCTCAAGGTCATGCTTGTCTGTGGTACTGATCTGCTTCATTCTTTTGGCATTCCTGGATTCTGGAATCGTGACCAGGTATTGATTATCATAGATTAGCTTCACATTGATTTATTTGATGATTCTTGGAACAAAACCCTGTTAATTTAAGCCACGTATTTTTGATAAACCAACCTTAAATGGTTGTGGGATTCAAAGCAGAGGAATTAGATTGATTTTGTGGTGTTTTTGTTGTAAGAATTGACAAGCTTATTGAGCCAAGCTGTCTTTTTCTTCCCACGTAGAAACAGTGGACTATAATTTTGTTATTGTACTTTAGGTTAAGACTATATGCAGAGATTATGGAGTGATCTGCATTCGCAGAGAAGGACAGGATGTTGAGAATATTATATCTAAAGATGAAATTTTGAATGAGAATCAGGTATATCACATTTCAAACTTGTCCTATTTTCCTATATGCGCTTGTATGAAATGTGGCTTATGTATTTCAGATATTTTCAAATATCTCTTTACTGATGCATTTGTATTTGACCATATTATGGTCAAATTATAGGCCAACTGTTTAAATCAATCTTGTGATGTCCCATATGGAAAGGCATGCTGATTTCAGTCAATATGTGAATTTCAAATTGAATGGTTAAAATCAACAACCTTTGTGTGTGCATATATATTTGTGTGTATGCAGGCATGCTTGTGTGCATGCATTTTATGTTGCTGTGACTGTTAGAATTTGATCAGTTATTCTCAACCTTGATTACTGATTAGTAATGTAACAAGATTCCTGGGACCAGACTTTGTCTTAGCATTTTGCTATGTTTTTTTAGGATAATATCAAAGTTGTGGATGAACTTGTACCAAATCAAATTAGCTCAACGAGACTAAGGTAATACTATGACCTTGTTTACTTTCGGCAGAGTTAAAGCGCGATAATTTTAAGAAAGGGAGTCATTGTTCAATTTTGTTTTTGTCCTTTTTACTAATTTCAGGGATTGCATTGCAAGAGGATTATCGATAAAATACCTAACTGCGGATGAAGTGATTGATTATATCAGAGAGCAACACTTATACTTGGACGATAAATGATTTTTGTTCATCATATTTTGTATGATATAGTTTATGGGTCACCGCAGGGGCCATTGCACTAACTGACCTATTTTCAATAAAAAAAATGTGATAATTTTTAAAAAAATTAAAAATATTTTTACTTTTTATGCAATGCTTAAAAGATGTTGATTTTTTGGCTGGCTATAGTCAAAGAAAGAGCCTTCATGCTTTGTACACTCCTTGAACAAAAGAAGAAAGGGTTTAATTTTTAATTTTCTTCTTGAATGGACATTGTTTCGATTCTGAGATCAGTATGCTGAACTCATGGAGAGGAAAAGTTAAGATTAAATTTAGGTATTGTAGTATTTTAAGTGGTTTTTGTGTTATTTTTCAACTATATTAAATTTTTTCACAATAACTCATTAATTTTATTATGTAGATTATTAAAATAAAACACTACTTTAAGTTGGAAAACAATATTAATAGCCTGTTTGTATGGGAAATAAAGCTCCGTTACACACTTGTCTGAACACCTGCAAGGAAGTTATTCTAAAGCAAAAAAATAAAATAAAAATTGAAGAGTCAAACACATTCAAACATGCCTTAAAAATATTTAATATACTGTACCAAAGTTTTATTTTGAAAATAAATGTTTATCCAAATAACATAACAAGTGTTATTAATGAGGAATCAAAAATGTTCCTGGTTTGAAAATCATTTAATTTATTGTGATGGACAATTTATTACATTATAAATAAAAGTTAAGTAATCAAAGCAAAAGTTAATTCAGAAAATAAAGTGTTTAAAATGACATTTAATTCTAATGTTTTAAACGTTTTTCTTAATTTTAAATTTTGTTGATTATTTGTTTTCTTTTACATTTAGAAAACACTAAATGACTAAATAAGTATTTGATATAAATTCAAAATTTATTAATTTTATCGTAAAAGTGGGTGGTTAATATTGTATTGGGCTTGTATATTAGCTTCGGTATGTACTCCCAAAACTGTGGTTAAAATAGTCATATCCACAATGAAAATGTTTTTTTTTTTGTCGCCACAACAGAAGTGAATAATTGTCACTTTCGAAAAAGCAATAAGAATGTGATTGTAGCACATATAGTAAGCCATTTTAGAAATACCTAATTGACGTCTCATACGTTATGTTTGGACTTCGAAGCACATGCAATGTATGTTTTTAGAAGTTTTCTCTTGAATTTAATTATAGTTTAACACCTGTATACAAATTATTAATTTAAAGAGAATAAAAGGAAAAGATCGGGATAACCTCTTTATAAATTATAATATGAAAATCTACAATTCTGACCTGTTTTTTAAAGAATAACAATTTTTTAAATGAATATTATTATAATCTAATAACTCTCTCTCTCTCTCTCTCTGAATGACTACTCTTCTCGTAAACTTTGACAAAGTTGACGGTGGCGTCTGTGTAAAAAGATTTATATACACCCGTAATATGTAAGCATCATTAAATGAATTTGATACTAGTTTTAACATAGTCAAAATTATTAAATAATGTGTCGCCACAAAGGTTTGATGATAGTGTAAAAATTACAAACTGAAACACAACAAAATTAAGGTCTAATTAATATTATATCATTAATCACTTCTAACGATTAATATATAGCCACCAAATAAAGACTCCATACATCATGTATTAAAATGTTCCATACATGTGATAACAATCTTAAATATAACAACCACACATAATTTCACATATATTTTATTAAAACACCATAAAGAGAAAAACTAAAAGTATATATAAAAGAGAGCATGTTATAGCATTTCTCTTTTATATATTAGATAATATATATAACATAGACCTTGAACCACTCATACTATGTTAACACTTTTTCTTGAATCCAATATTATTGGACAAATACTCATTGCTTCAATCGGGGTCCACATCACATTCACTTACGGAAGGAGCTGTTGTTGCCCTTGGGAAAGTAAGCAAAAGGATCATAATAAACATGGGAAGCACTGCCTGACCCATCAGCAGTTGACCCATCAGCAGTTGACCCACCAGCACTTGATCCACCAGCACTTGATCCACCAGCACTTGACCCACTATTAATAAGCCCACCCATTCCTATTGGGCCTGTAAATGGGCCTAAAACCGAAGGTATCACTGGGAAACCAGTAACAATAGTGGATGCAGGAAGCTGGTACCTCACATGTGTGGAGCGCCTAGTTGCATCTTGTTGTTGGTGTCGATAACGAAGGAGGTAAACAGTGAGAAGTTCAATATATTTCTCGAAACCTAACTTGCTCATAGCATATATCACATCTTCAGCCAAAATGGTTCTTCTTCGCTCTATTTGGCAGTGCTCATTAGCCTCTCCAGTTATGAAGCTAATGAACTCACTCACACATTCCATAACCGTTTCCTTCGTTTCCTCTGTGATTTTCACATGGCTAGGAAGAACCAATCGCATCAACCTTACCAGACATGTCATCGGCAGATTTGGATTCTGCTCACGCGTCTCAGCTGCAGGTGGTGGTTGCACCGCCTCTTTCTTGTTTTCATCGCCATAAGAGTTCCCTTCACCCTGCAAAGGCTTTGAAACTGAAACACATCCAAGTTTTGTAATTATCTACCTTGATACAAATTAATAATCATAGTTAAAACTTAAAAATATGATGACGGTTAGTAACGTTGAGTAACACTTTCTTTAATATATTTATTTATTTTAATTAAAAATGATTTAGACTAAAATGTATAAAACTCGTGATAACTGCCCAACCTGAACATGCTCATAGATAAATGAGATAAAAAAGGGAAACATGGGATACGATGGGGTAAGATGTAGCATAAATTTTGCCGGTAAAAAGTAGTGTGAAAACTCTATACAACCACTCAGAAAGAAAAAAACAAAAGAGGATGAGGTTGCATAAACAAAAAAGCATGCATATTTGTATCTTTCTAGTAGGACATATCAACATGTCCAAGGTGGCAATTCTGTCTTCATCCTCTTTCATTTCATGAATTCCTGCTTCACAGTTTTAAACATATTCAAATCTTAAACAAACGTTTTTCTTCTTCTAAAATGAAGATAAACAGATTAAAATGTCATCTTTCTTCTTAAGAAAATTACTTTTTTATTTGGTTATTTTAAAAAAACATTCAAAAGTTATATAGATTTTTGTTCAAGAAACTTTAGAAAGATCGTTCAAAAATAACCTTTTTTAATAATCTTAAAATTATTTATAAAAAAATTTAACAAATAGCCATGTTTCTGCACTGTAAAATTGGAAATAAATAATCCTTTCGTTGGATAACTCATTGATACAGAATTTCAGCTTGCAGAACATTTTATAAATCATGAATAATCTAAATATAAAAAGGTAAAATATATTTTCATTAAAAAAATCAAGATCAAAATTAAAAAAAAATCATATGGATAAAAGAAGATCTCAAATGTAACAATTTCTGAATTTCTGAATATCATACAGCCATAAATATAAATATACATGTTTAGATTAATTTATTTTTACAAAAATAGTAACATATAAAAAAATCATATATCAATTTTTGTTATCAGCACTAAAAGCAAGTTTCGATTTCGGTATATTTGAAGAATCAAAATACGCACCCACACCCCCTTTTCACCTAAAGGGCATAAACAGAAAAAAAAAAAAAAAAAATTCTTTCACAGAGAAATGTAACAGTGAGACTGTGGGATACTGGAATAAATCAACAATCACCATTCCTCATAAACAAAATTAGAAAACAAGAGAGATTTAAAAAAAAAACTGATCAAAATTACCAAAAACAAAATAGCTAGCAAAATTGACAATAAAAGAATAAAAATTGAAACAATCACAGTGGTAAAAATTATAAAATCCAGTATAGATTCGAACCGATACTTGTATATGAAAAGTAAACGAAAACACATATTTAACAAGCTTGTATTCTTTGGAGTGCTTACTAGAGCTTGATTTTTCGGGCTGGGCACTGTGAGTGAAAGAACCTCCTTTCGCCATGACTTTTCCTATACAAAAGAATAAAAGTTTTTAATTTTTTTTTTAGAATTGCTTCTTGAATGAACACTGGTTTCATGAGCTTAATTTATAGAGGGGGAAAGCTGGATTTAATAGTGTGACAGATGTTTCAAGTAACGGATGCAAAATGTTCTTGATATTCAAGAATCATCTATTGTCAAGAACTAAAAATTTATTACATCATAAATATAAGTGGATAAATTCAAATTAAAAAAATGGGTGATAAATATATTAATATGACATTTAATTGTAAATTTATTTTCTCCTTTCTTCACATTTTAATATTTTTTTAACATAAAAACATTAAATAACTATATTTAATAAGCTTCTCTAAAAAGTTAAAAAATTTATTATAAAGTTGTTAATATCTTACAACAAAAGTGAATATCATACCCTTTTTTTTTATTCAAATATTTGGCTTCTAGATTAATTTCACTATGTACTCATTTAAATACTTTTGGATATAAAAATTGTCATATATCTATAATAGGAAAACCTTTTTTCACTTCTAAAAATTCATACAACAAAAACTGTCATCTATAATATGTCATATATCTATTATGTCAAAAGCCATAACTTGAGGAACTTTAACCCATCAGCTTTTTTTTTAAGGGAAAACTCCAAGCTCTACATTAACTTCTATTAAAATATTGTTACCCGCAAAGATAAATACAATATTATGAGATATATAAAAGAAAATTCATTCAAATTCATGAACACTGAAAGATGATTGAAGGCGACATCTAACAAAATCCAGTCAATCACATTGTTTCATTCCGATGATCGGTTTCTAAGATGATACGATATGAAACCTACAACTAACTAGAGTCAAGTTTACACTTGGACCCTTTTGAGCGTGTTCTAGATGATTCTATTTTGTACTATTACCCAATCATGTTTTGTAATGTTACTATGGCATAAGCAGTGACATCACTTCTAGCTGTTAAAATGGTTCAGTTGAAGCATTCTATCAAAACCTCAACTATATATACTTTTAGGCAAGACAATCACTAGAGCAATTGGTCCTATGGACAAATTCCTATGCACACTTAAAAAAGTTATTTTTACAAAAAGGAATGATAAGATATACAAAAAAACAAGGAATGAAAGAATCAAAATACTGTTCAGAATATAGTCATGAAAGAGTCACTTATTTTCTAAATTAAGAATGGTTATCTGCAAACTAACATAATCATATTTTGATTTTGGGTATAATGAAGAGTAAGGTCATATTAAAATAGATAACATATACATAATCATTCACCTTATTATTTTTTATCAACAAAATAAATTTTATTAAAAAAAATGCTAGAGGTACTCCAAACATAAACAAGACTACACGAAAAATTAAAGTAAAATAGAAATGTTATATACCAATCTATAAAGAACACCGAGTGTGTTAGTTTCTTTCTTACTAACTTTACACTAGCCCACAAGTTACCTTAATTTTATCCATAATTATCATGATCCTACAAAGTTTCAAAAAATTTCTTCAACCGAAGCCGAAAAAGGCAACTAACTATCCATCCAAAACAAAATCAATATCAATGTCCACATACGTTCAGTTTGATTGCAAAATCTAAATAGATGATCTCCATCTTCAATATGGTAGTTGCAAAAAGGACAGTTCAGTGACTCTAAGATACCTTTTTTATGGAAATTTTTTCTGGTGGGAAACTAGCTTACATTTATTGAAATATATCAAGTTAAGCAACACAAATAAATTTTGGTATGTACTGACATTATTTTTTCCAGTTTTGGACCAATAAATTGAATAAAGTTTTGATAGATACCATAAACATATTGTATATTTGCTTGACAATAGAATATACGTTACCATGCTTCTGATTAACAATATGTATATTAATTCAAAAAAGATGGCTCATACCGCATCATCTTATAACCAAAATGGTGGCTTATTCAAAGTAGTGACACCTTTGTAATATTCTTCCATGTTCGAGATATGTAGCACAAGGATACATATGCCGCCAGCAACTTCTTTTCCTCAATCATAGTATTTTATTTTCCTAACAGTGTGAGTTTGATGAATGGAACGACACTGGATCAATCGAGGAGGCTAGAAAAAGCTACATGAAACTATTAAAACATTCATCCATAAATGATGAAATGAGCACAGAACTGGGCTGGTTTACAAAAAATTGGGAGTGGATTGATTAGGTGAAACATGTAAGTAGAAATCAAACATTTGTCTAGCTTACTTGAAATGTGGATGTAGCAGAAGAAAATTGAGAGACTCTACATGAATTCACCTCAAAATATTGATGAATAGCATTTTATTTTATTTTTTGACTGAGTTTATTGGTATCCTGGAGAGTCCAATTTATATATCTTCTGCATGTGAGATGCAAATGGATGGATTGTGTGAGAGCTACAGATCAATGTTTCATTTCCAATTACCTATTATTTGAAGTAGGTGATGAGTGTGACCAACAATCATGACATTCACCAAAATATAAGACATTATTTTATATTTGTTTGTATCCAATATTCATGAATTTTAATAAGTGACAAAGAAGCTTGCCTATTTATGTTAGAAAACTCATAGCTAGCACTAATGAATTCAACACTTCCCTATCATAAAAATGTGGAGAATCAAGTTGAGTGTGTGAAATGCAGATACTCTCATACGTATGTTTAATACCATGCCACAATTGTCTATTTCAAAGTTCAAATTAAAATCCTCTTATATGAACATATAAGAAATATGTGATATCAACTTCATAATAAAAAATAATAATAAAATGGTTGATAAGAAGAAAAAAAAACTACAAAAACATACATTTGTACTTAATAATTAAAAAGTGTGACTATGCATATAAATATATTGTTAAAACCAGAATGAATAGTTAATCAGTTTTATAATAATAAAATATACAGTTTAAATAAGAATGAATAGGGTTCTACCATTAAAGGTGATAGATTTCTTACTTTATAACGAATCTTGAACACTTTTTTTTATCAAACCTTGAAATTTCTCTTCTGCACTGCACTGCATAATAGTTTTTAAAAGGTCTTCAAACAAGATATATATTCACACACAGATTCAAAGCATATAAATTATTATAAAAAAAAGTTATGATGTATACTTTCAACGTGAAACACCTCTTATGTAATGTTATATAGGGTCAACTTAAGCAAAACTTGTGGGACACGTCCGAAAGGGTCATTATGCGCCTTTTAAGATTTGGAATGCAGACCTCAGTTATAATCAACATTCCGCCGAAAAGGGAAAACTTTGTTCATACTGCTTCAACAGTAGAGTGTCTCTATAATCATCTCTCTTTTTCTACAAACACTTGCGAACATGGGGCAGTCAATGTCAGCATGTCAATGTTTTTACATCACAGGCACCACACCATTGCTATGTGTTTGTCAGTTTGTTATAAATATCAGCCTGCAACTTCCCAACTTCCATTGTCCTAAACATTTTCTAGTTTATGTTCTTTAATTATTTGTGTCTGTTTAATTTTTATGTGTACATAATTAATTATATCAAGGGATTTATCATTTTGGTTATAGTTAATATATATTCAGTTCTTAGCCAATGTCAATCTCACCAAGTCCAGGGGACTCATTTTGTGAGTGTGATTTTAAGATTCTCCCAGCCACTGATGATGCACATGGAGGTGTCATTATAGATTTGAAGGACCCATTGGATTCTGATGTTTTTGTTACTTCGCTTAGAACATCACTTTCACTATGGAAGCAACAGGTGTGATTATATTATCATGATAATGTATTATTTGTTGCATTAATTAAGAATCATAAATTATACAATCACATGAAAATTAGATGTAGCTACTCTTCTAGCTCCTTTAATTGGTTCAAATTTAATACTAGATATATGTTTCAATTTTAGTATTTTAAATTTCTGTGATTTTGCAAAACACACTCTTCAAGATACAAGATAAGTAATTTCTTTTAGTATTTGGATCTCTATAAAACTTATTTTAGCATGTAATTGAGTATGTAGGCAAGTATTTAATTCAGCTTATAAAAAAAAGACTGTCAACATTTTTATAATTTTTTTAAAATTTATTTCAATATATTTTACGATAATTTTATCAAAATAAGGCTAATTATGCAAAATACCATACACCAGCCTCAGCACTCCCTTCTCATTGTCCTCTTGGCAGCAAGCCATTAAAGAATTGAGTGCTTTTATTTAAACATAAACTTTTTACAATTTTTATTAAATAAATACTTATTTAAGCTATCTATTTATCTCCTTAAAAGTCTCTATTTGTATTATTTAGGTAGTGTACTTTTTTGTGATTGGATTCTACATTGTAATGCAATGTCAATGGGCATATGGTAAACATCAAACCTAAGACATACATAATTTTTTCATTCCATAACTGCATACTATAATCGGCTAACTAAGAAGGACTAGCTAGACTTCTTAATTATAGATGATGTCAACATAATTTAATGATTATATATTCTCATAATGATAACATTACTCCTATTAATTGTAATATACATTGCAGGGGAAATGCGGTGTTTGGATCAAGTTACCTATTGCACTAGTTAATCTTGTTGAAACTGCAGTTAAGGTAATCTTTACAGTTTCTTTCAGATTTTACCGTAGTTAAACCTTTTACAAGGATAGGTATCTATATCTCCAGCTACAATAGATTGTTTTAAATTCTCTAATTTTGAAATTCAAATGGGAATGTTTGTCACATTTCTCATAGAAGCCATGCATTTGCTTGATTTTTTTTCCTTCTTACTTCAAGCATGTTAGTTCTCATTAATCCTTGTTCTTATTAAGTTCTTATTAGGGTAGAAAAGCTTTATAAAATCTAAAGCTTATCTATTTATAAACCTAAGACTTTCACCTAGTTATCTAATATAGATTTCTTTTTAAGATCTTATTTAATTTAAAACTCCAATTTTAATCTGAAAGCTTATTCAAAGCTTAGTTTATAACGCATAATCTTATAGTATTATAATAAAATGTAAAATCATAATAATTTATTATTTCAAATAAAAAATAAATGTAATTTAATAAAACTATTCAATTGCTTCAATTTATCAACAGTAATAAAATGGTAAGTTTCTTGTAAAATCACAATATAATGCATTAAAGAGAAAGTATTTTCAATAAACATGATATCTCATGTCTATGACATATCTTTGAACAATTATTGGTGACAGGAGGGTTTCTGGTATCACCATGCTGAACCAAACTATCTGATGTTAGTGTATTGGATACCTGAAATAGAAAGCACAATCCCTCCAAATGCTTCTCACCGTGTTAGGGTCGGTGGTCTTGTCTTAAATGATAAGAAAGAGGTTCAAAATAAGAAGAATAGTTCTTTCATTCCGTGTTTGCTTTCAACTAATTCTAGAGAGTTCTAGAACTTCAATTACCTATTTCACTTTTCTTTCTTTTTCTTATGGTGGACTTGTAGGTGCTTGTAGTCCAGGAAAAAAGAGGTATATTCCATAGAATTGGTGTTTGGAAGATACCTACTGGAATAGTTGAAGCGGTATGAACATTTTCAAAGAATGTTGAAAATTAAATTCCAATTTGGTTAGTAACATGAAATTAACATGGTTGGGGTTTCAGGGTGAGGAGCTTTTAGCCGCAGCTATCAGAGAAGTAAAAGAAGAGACAGGAGTAAGTGTCAAAGTAGAAAGCTGAACTTCTGTTTGTTGTTCAATATTGTCATCTATAATATTGTATTAATATAACTTTACTTTGGTCTTTCTTCTTTTTCCTTGTTCAGATTGAAACAGAATTTGTGGAATTACTGGCATTCAGGTCTCATTTTCTAGTCTGTGAGAGTAGACTTTCATTGAAGTTCTACCCACCAAGTTTTATTTCTTCCTCACATTCACCTTAGAAACTGAACTCAATATGATTTTTTCCTACTACCTTCTTTTCATGATTTTAACATTAAAAAATGCAAATGGAGTCATTCTCTTCTCTCATGATGGACATTTACTTCTCTTAAAATCAGCCTTTCTTTTTTCCCTCTTATTTTATTTTTGTTTTAATTAACCTGCTCATGTTTATGATTTTCAGTCATGCTCATAATTCATTCTTTGGGAAATCGGACCTATTTTTCCTCTGCATGTTGCGTCCTCTTTCCACTGACATCAAAAAACAAGATTTGGAAATTGAGGCTGCTAAGGTATATATGCTTTTGTTTGACAGTGTCTTTTTTGGGTTGTGATGTAAAGATATCAGAAATGATGGAAGAGGATCCTCTTCATTTCTGAAAGAGCTACACAGACTTGTTCAACTGTTTACATTTGACAAACTAACTTCATCATGAATTTTTTATCATATATACTAATCAAATGTTTCATCTTTTTTTGGTTGAATCTTTCTGCATTTTGTTCTCACTCATCCCACAAATAATATTTTGCAGGGATAAAAGCAGATCATATAAGTAGTAATATTGCATTCTTCTTCCAAACTATGACTATTATTGTCTAAAAGATAAACATAGTGATGCATATCATCCTTAACATGTTACTACTCATTAACAAAGTCCAATGGCACATGTACTACAAAACTCTTAAATATTAAATAAATATGTAAACAAAAATTGCTTTCAGTATGGCCTTCTGGTGTGAACATGGAGTGAGGCATATATAATATAATAGAATGTTGGATTACTCTGAATATCCTCACATGATAAACACTAAATGGCTGATTAAGAATTATGAGACACAATAACTATGACCAAGTCTACATGTAAAGTTGTATCCACATTCTATAGCCAATAACGTAGATTCAGGTCACTGCCCCTCACTTGTGGAAAATGACCCTGGAACTGATAAGAACGATGGATTCTTGAGTGCATGTATTTACATCAGAGGATCCTACCATATATGGATACCCCTTTATCTAGAATCTAGATAACTCAAGATTATTTCCATATAGGATTAGGAGTCAAGTTTTCCTTATGAATGTAGTGAGTGTCATTGTTACTCATTCTTTTACTACTGTTCTACTTCAAAATATATGTAAAATTCTCTTGACTCCAATTTTATTTTGTGTATTTTTACTTTTTTTTATCACAAAGTGGATGCCATTAGAGGAATATGCTGCTCATCCTTTTACACAGAAGCATGAGCCCTTCAAGTACGAAAGTGAGTTATGCTTGGCAAAATTAGAAAGGTGCTATGCTGGATTCTCTCCAAGACCTATCTCATCATATTTCAAGGACAAGGAACCGTTGAGTTATTTATATTTAAATAGCCATGATCTCCACTAGTCTTCCTATTCAGTCAAGGTCTTGGACTAAAGTTGAATCACATCGCTTTCTTACTAATTACATGTTACTTTCGTGGATTTTCATGCTTAGGCACTGTGCTTAACTTTATGTCAACATGCTCATCTTTAGCATTGCACCTAAACCTGAATTTATCTGCTTTTCTCTTGTATCAGTTTACATCATATATTCTACTTTTTGATCAATTAGATTTTGTTCAAGATTTGCATGCATACTTGTCGCTCTCTCTTGTCCAAATTTGAATAATCCTACGATTGGATTGAGAGAAAAAGAAAATACAACCACGATTTTATTTTATTTTTGGATGAAAAACATTAAATGAAAGAAGAAGAAATATTACATATTTAAGTTTTCTCCTAAAATTCTTTCTTCATTTTAAACTTTAACTTGTTTATCTTTTAAATTCTTTATTTACATACGAACCAATGTTGCAAAGATGGTTGGAAAGATAAAGGGAAGTGCGCAAAACATGAGTATGTTTTTTCCACACCTACTTGATAATAAACTTTTTCATCTTTTCCACTCATCCTTGTGATGATCTCCATTATTGATGATGGTACAGGAGGAGGACTCTATAACGGAAAAGACAAGTCTTATCAAGGTTGAAACGTTTAAATAAAAGTAGAGAATATAAAAACAAACCCCACGTTATAATAGAGAAATCTTTAAAAAAAAAGTTAAAAATATTAACAAATAAACATTATTCTTGTAAACTATTTATATAACAATTTGTATAATATATATTTATTTTTTATTTTATTATTTATCATATTTTTATTTGACACTTTTAGCCATTAGTTAGTATATATACAGAGACCAGGGTCATGCAAAGTGGTGGTTGTGAGTTGCTTCAATACTATGATGACAAATGTTATGCCATGCGGCACCATATCCTGTATGCAGAAGAAAAAGTGGCGAAAGATCCAAGACCATATTTAAAGATGGCTTTAAATTGTGTCCATTTTTCAAATGAAATGGTACTTTTTATTAGAAAAAAAATTTAAAATAAAAAATTTAATATATTTTTTTCATTTATCTTTCTCATATTTATAAATATAAATAAGATCTTAATATATTAAAACAGATACTGATTACAATAAGATAGATCCTTATTACAATATATTTTAATATATTTATTTGTATATTTCTTATACTATCGCAATTTTTTATTTTTTGTCTTATTTTCATGTAAAAATAAGTTAGATCTTTATTATAATATATTTATTTTTATATTTTTTTATAGCATTGCAATTTTTTATTTTATATCCCTTACTTTTTAGATTACTACAATATTAATTAAAACAGAAAATCTAGAACACTCTTCCTCTAAAGCTTCTGTCAGATCATCATTGCAATCGTCGTTATTTGCTTCTCCTCTCCTTTCATTCTTTCTTCATGTTATAAATTAATTTTCTAGTGTGAAGCAAAAACATTAAATTTGATAGTCTGATAGAAAAGATGTTGCCAGCAAAGTTTGGAGCAGTAGCAGTTGTAGCTCTTTGGTTATTAGATTTTGAAGCTTATGGTGATGTGATCCCGTCCCCAACTTCTTGTGAGAATCCACCATGTCAGCTGCAGCAGGAGGTCACTCCGCCACTTTCTGGTTATCCTTCTTATGGAGCACCACCACCACCACCATTTCCACCTTCTGGCTACTCTATATATGGTGCCCCTCCACCACCGCACGGGGCAGGCCAGACCAAGTGTCCTCCTGCTCCTGCTACAGGTGTTCAGTGTTGTACCCCTCCTGCTCCTTACACTTACGGCTATGGTTACGGACCTCCAAATCCTTATGCCCCTCCAAATCCTTACACCTATGTCCCTTATGGTGAAGCTCATATTATTCTGCCAATTCAACTCCCCCTCCTGATGCTTTTTTCTTCCTTTGTTTTTCTCCTCTGAATTTGCCTGCTTTTTGGTGCTTAGCATCACCGAGTCTAGCAAGAAATTAATGTATCATTGTAAATTGGACATCATATGTATTATATAATATCTGGTTGTCAATAGTTTTAGATGCCGCTGTAATATATCCATCCATCCTGTGTAGCTAGCTCCATGTGGCAAGATCTTCTACAAGTTCAATATCCATTACTATGGTTAAATTCCTTTTTTTTTTATACTCTTGCGGGTAAGTATTCTTCTATGCAAGTTTGTGTGACCACTAAAAGTGCATGTCCTCCCTCATCACAATTAAACCACTAATGTACGCCTAGGGGTGAAAAAATTTAGCGATTCTATATTATATTTTAGAAAAATAACGAACGCAATTATAATTTTTAAGGGAAAAGCATTTGCTAAGAAAATAAAGATTTAACCATAGTGAGCACACGTGGGTAGGCTCCGTAACTAGAATTAACGAATGGTTGTGCAAATCATCCGTAAAAGGTGAAAGACTGTTACCATTGTGCTCACCACATGACTTGTGAATCGTCACCTGTTACTATCACACACTTCCATGTTTACAGTAGCTCTTATGTCGGTCGCAATTGTGGTTCTCCGAGGTGAGCATACAAAAGAGTAAGCAAGGGAACATGAAGAGTGAGCATACACGCTTCTTTTTTTCTATCTGTTTCTTCTTCCGGAATATTCAAAGAATTCAGTGATAAAAAGAAATATACTGACATTCTAACAAACAATATGCGAACTGTGTCTCAAGACATCGCCCCAGGAATGCAATGAACTTGATATTATTTGAAATTTAGAATATATAGGAAGGTTAAAAGTTCGTGACAACCATTCAAGTGTCTCAAATAAGTTTACCAAACAAGTAATATAGAGTAGAACCGCGCAGATGGGCCTTCATGTGTACTTCGAAATTCAGCAGCCCTAGGATTAAATGAAGATGCGGTTAATTAGAAGGGGAAGTACCATATTAACTCCAAAAGTAAATGCTATGTTGTTTTTATGTAAGTAACATAATGTCCATCATATCAGGAATAGAAAAAACTGACGTCCTAAAAGTTCTGCCATGTCCAGCTTCAGAAAACTTTTAGCAGATTAGGAAAAAAAAATGAGTGAATGAGAATCACAAAAGGGGAAGGTACTAAAAAAATATAATAAAGCAAAGGGACTTGTTAATTATGATAGAGCTCATGGTTTAGCACAGAACATAACTTCCTTCCTATATAAACTGAGGGAGGCAAATTGACAAACAATTCATGATACTTAAATTGTCATAGTAATCCAAAAAGTACCAAGCTAGTTTGTCAAATTTGTGCCGGTTGATTCCAACAAATCAAGCAAGCATGTGATCATATCTGCAAGATGGCAAAGGGGGAGGGGGGTTAAGTTGGGATGGTTTTGCTTGCTGTCCTTGTATCAGAAAATTTGGATAATTTGTCCAACTCCAGTGCCCCTTTACAACTCTGGGCCATGGCAAGCTATCTCTAACTTAATGATGAAAGAAATAAATAAAAGCATTACATAAGAGAATGCCTGCTTTTAAATGTTATATGCAGTGTTTGATTGTTGAATATTTATATCACAATATAATAGTGAATTTACAAAATTAGATTGTTTAGGAGTGAGTTAAATAGAATCTTTAAGGTTCCAACGCCTAAGAGCTTTAACAACAATGGTCCAAAATGCAAAAGTCTTGAATAGTGAAATACAAAAACTATAGTCTATAGGTGAGGTCAAGTATGGAACCATCGGAAATAGCTTTGATATTTCTCTTTTTTATCAGCAACAACTTGGAAGGTTGCCAGATACCTATATATCCCACTTGAAGGACATCTCGGAGCTACTTGAGACAACAGATGTATAAATAATGACAGGAGTATAACAACGAAAGAATGGAATAACAATTGCCCTTTTAAGTGGATAATGAGAGGTAAAATGATAAACTTCAATAATATCGTGTATTAATTTTTAAAGTTGGAGCACCGCTCCTTGCTGAATGGATACAATAAAGATCTCCATAGAGAAAAATCTTGGACGGTAGAGGCAGTCCTCCCCCATGACTTGCAATACACCCCCCTCACACCTAGGATTGGACAACTGGACATCTGAGCGTGAAGACATCTGCGGATGGCCCATTAACAGTCTAGGGTACGCTCTAGTACCATGTTGAAAAGTAGACATGGACTTAACTCAACCCCAAAAGCCAGCTTGTAAGGTGTGAGATGCCCTTAGATTATATATGCATGGTTGGCCTTCCCTTTGATTAATGTCGGACTTGCAATACCTGGTTCCCTCTCACCCCCCCTCACTTCATATGTAATCCCATCATTCCCATTGGCCACGTGTGCCACTCTCTTATGCTCCATTCTGTTATGCTCCTCCACCTGTGCTATTCCTTTTCTGTCCCTCATTATTTGTTTGCCATCTCCTTTGTAGACCAATGGGCTCTTAGTGCCAGACCCATCTGTCCTCTTCTACTGTAGACCTGAGTAATGGGCCTATCATAAAACTATTCTAAAAGTAATCAACATTACATCAGAGATGGATCGGACACAAGGCTTCAACGAAGGAGAAAGCTAAATTTTGCTATCAGATCATCTGCCCTATTTGTGCTTATATTGCGTTACCTGCCCGACCTTCTCAAGAGACGTGGTTAAATTTGAGTACACCCCAATTCAGTCATGATGCCCATTAAAGACACAAGTTAATATGAAGTCTCTATACAGTACATATGAGGTCAGACCTTTTAGGATTAGGAAGAACAAATATGAAGCTAACAGTTAGAATATTGACATTATGTTATCCTTTTATTTCACACTTAAGTTACCATGACCCTACTAAAGTTGGGAAGAGATGATGTGGACCATTACATCCACATAACATAACTTATACCGGATCTAACACATGCTAAGTGAAGATTGATTAAACACTGCTAAAATTATCCTAGTCCAACCAACTTTGAGATTGAAACCATCTTGTATCTCTCAGCAGAGCTTGTCACATCGATTAACCAATTCCGGTCATAAACATTTCAAGAATACTTACTGCTTGCACTTTAGACTTGCAATCACAATCCATCATGACCATTCTACATGTATTCAAGCTATAAAAAGAAAGATAGAGGGGATAAGAGTAAAATCTAGATTTGTCACATAGATTATCCCTGAGCAAACGAATATATTATTAATCAAACTGCGGTGAAAAAGTAACTAAACACTTATGAGATCTAATATAGGGATCCTCCTGCCTCTAAATTTATTAACTTTCCATTGTTCATTAACTGGCCAAAATAACATTTTGATTCCAAGTCTCCAGCCAAAAAGCAGAGAAAGTAGACATTAATACTATCCTCAACTGTGTGCTGCTTACTTATGCAGCCATTGATTTTCTTCCGGTTGCCTCCATCATAGGTAAAACAGTGTTCCAACCCAGAAAAACTATAAAGAAAAAGATATTTATAGAGAAAGATTATAACATCAGGAAATTACCTCTCTATCTATGCTTCCTCTCCCTGCATGCATAAGTCATAACTAAACACGTTGTAGAAAAACATCATTCTTATCTCACACAATAGCTCAAACTAAAAACTAAGAATGTAAGAACTCAAACTGAAGAAGAAACCAAGAGAATATAACTGATTGTGATTTGTGAACAAGAAAAAAAAATATTGCCAGTCAAATACTAACTAATTTTTTTCTTAGCACATATATGTAAAATAGCCAAAAAGTGACAACTCCATTACCATAACCATCCAATAAACCCAGACATATAACATTGAATTCAATTAACAATGAAGAACGGATAGTTTTCGTCATCTTACAAGATTTCAATCCCGATTTTGAAAGACATAGCAGAATCCAGCAACGTAAGAAACAGCTAAAATCTGTTGTACAGAAACTTTGTAGGATAGCTAATAAGGAAGTGAAGATGCAAATTTTTCCACTTGCTAGGCTGAAGATGAACAAGAAGATTGCTTTGGTATACAACAAGTAAATGATGAATGTTGGGGGTTCAAAGAACTTGTCTATCAGCTGCATCAGCAACAATGGGCAATCTAGGGATTTGACCCAGCAAGCAAGAGGAAGAACCATAGATCAAGCACACCAACAGGAACAGGAACATAGTGCTGTCCAAACTCATGATCAAATCCAATCCCAACCCATCCCTGGGATTAAACCCTCTTTCCAAGAGGTCAGGGAAAATCAACAGCACATCAAGGACAATTGCTTGCATTGTATTGAACCTAACATATTTACTGAAATTAGGGTTTCTGACAACAACAAAGTAGAGGGTCAAAAAGACGAGAAAACCATTCAAGGGGAAGCTCTTGAAAACTCGTATTGCAGGAACCAACGGTTGAACAATAGCTTGAACAGGATAGAACTGAGTGATTACATACTTTCCATACTGTATTCCATCGAAGAAAGGGTAGAAGTAGCAGAGAGCGGAAATCAAACGGTCAGGAACATCAGCAGAATCAGTGCCATTGGATTTGGCTACTATAAGGCTTCTGAGTTTGCGTGGTTTTCTGAATTTATTGGGAAGAATGTGAAGAGAGGGGTTTGCGGAAGAAAGTAGAAAGGTAGATTGAAGAGACCTCTGAGAGAAACTGGAAGATGAAAATGCCACAGGGGAGGCCATGCTTCAAACAAAAATTCGATGAGTGTATGGTAACTGTGTGGAAACACAAGATGAGGAATGACAAGGGGGATTAGATCATCTGCAGTTACCACTCACAACTCGTATAATCCTATCCATCCAATAATTTCCATTCATTCGTGATTTTAAAACCAAAATTATAAAATAAATTGTTTAATGGTTGGATCATAAATTCAACCCTGCGCACTTATCGTAGTGAATCCTTACTCGGGACTGGGATGGATAACACTGCCTGCTTTCTTTCTTCTCTCGGCAACCAAAAAAATATCTAAATAAACGAATAAAAACTTTGCTTGGTTGGTAAAAAAAATATCTTATTTCTTTGGATCAAATTAATAGGAAAAAATATATTATTTAAAATGCTTGAAATTTTCAATAGAAAAATTCCAACAAATTACAAATTATTATTAAAATTTATGTTTTTAAAATTTTATGCTGAAAATAATTAAAAAATATATAAATATAAAACGTTATCGTAACGTAAGAACTTAAGTTGACTTTTTAAAAAAAACTAAATAATAAAAATCACATTATTTTAAGTGTTACTTCTAATTTTAAAAAAAAATATTTATTTCTATATAACTTAATAAAAATATCTTTAATCATTCGCAACTAATATCTATAAATTTTAAAATCATACGTGATGATACTATTTTTCAAACTAAATTTCTTGTTTTAATTTTTCATCTTAATATAATTTTAAAAAGGTAAAAAAATAAAAATATTTTTCAGAAATTTGTATTATAAAATATAACAATATATTATGCAAATACGAATAGAATTTAATTTTATAATATCCATGTCTAAATTTATATCCATAAATATTTAGATAAAAATATCACCTTCTACAATTGATTTATTTTTAAGTATCCATTAAGTAAGTTTCATCGTCATTCCTACTTTTCTTATCATTTAATATTCTTACAAGTTTATGATAATTAATCCTAAGATATTAGCTAGAAAAGAAAAATAAAAATTAATAAAAAAATAATATTTAAAAAACTAAAATATCTAACAAATAATGTAAAACTCTCGTTTAAAAATAATTGTAAGTTTTCAATATTTAATTTTTAAATAAATTTTAAAAATAAAATTTTCAACAAAAATAATTTTTAAAGTATTTTTAAAATAATTTTAACTCAAATTTTAAAAATAAAAAAAGATTTATTTAATTTTTTTTTTAACTTTAAAATATTTTCATTCTTAAATCTACCAACTTCACTATTATTAAATTATTATTCCATAATAATAATAATATATTTTTTTATATTTATTTTTTATCTAATTTTAACATAATAAAAATAAATTAAATAATAATTCTTAATATATAAATTATATTAAATTTATAATAGTATAATATAATTTTATATTAATAATATTATAATATATATTATTTTTATATAAAATAAATATTAAATAATATAATAATATTATAATAATATAAAAAATTATCTATCTTAAGTATTAATAATAAAATAATATATAAAATAAAATTTTATATAATTATATAATTTTTTATATTATAATCATTATACTATTATTATTATCTTATTATTATTATTTTTATCTTTATTATTATCAATATTACTGTCATAATAATAATAATAATAAATTTTATTTTTTATTATTTTAAAAAGATTTAATTATATATAAATTATTTATATATTTTTTAAAATTTATAAATGAATTATACTCATTGATATATAAAAATTATATTTAATTTATATTATTATAATATAATGTTTATAATATAATATAATATATATTATTTTATATAAAATAAATATTTAATAATATAAAATATATAATTATATAATATTTTTTATATTATAATTATCATCACAATAATAATTTTATTATTTTAAAATAATTTATTTTTAAATAAAATAAATATTAATTAATATAAAAATATTATAATAATATATATAATTATTTATTTTAAAGACTGATAATCAAATAATATAAAAAATATGTATTTATAATTCTATAATATTTTTTATATTATAATTATCACACTATTACATTGACTCATAAATATTAATCTTATTTTCACTGCTATTATAATAATAATAATAATAATAATAATAATAATTAATTTTATTTTTAAAATTTTAAATATTTTGATGTTTTTTAATTTTTTAAAAGTTAATATATTTATTTATATATTTTTTATGAATTCATAATAAAATAATATAATAGAATATTTTGATTTATTTTTACAATAATTTTTTTAAAGTAAAATTAAAATATGAAAATAAAAATTGGTTTTAATTTTTAAAACTAAGAGCCTAAATTATCTATTTTTTTATTTTTTAAATTTTATTTTTAAAATATACACTTTTTAATTATTTTTATTAGATAATCTTCATTAAGTAAAGTATATTTAAATTTATTTTTTTATAAAGATTATTTTAATCATATCATTGATTAACAATTAGTATTATTCTTTTTCTTACAAGTTACAATGAAAAAATCAACGAAGTTCGAAATGAATATCTTACCTAAATTATTTTAACCCGATATCTCTTACCATCTTAACGGTTTAGTAACATTCTTTTAAAAACAAATAATGGCTATCTACAATTTTATTTTATTGAAAATAATTCCTTGGTTTTAATCTTCAATAAACTAAGGTAAGGATTGATTATTATTTACAGCTTCTTTCCATCTCCTTATAATCTGTTTATGCTAGAATCCTAGTGGTTCGACTAATGGGTTAGCATCGGACTTTGGGTTCATAATGTGTGAGCATGCCTCTTCTAGATGCCCCTTCATCTCTTTTTATAGCTTGGTTTTGATTAATGCAATTATGATGGAGGCAATGGAGGTTAAATTTGGACTGAATAAGGGGATAACTGATTTTTTTTCCCTTAAATAAGTCTTAATTGTATGGTTAACCGTGTCCAACAACCGAGTGTGTCTTGGCTGAACCTCTCACCAATGAATCAAATTTTGGACGAAATAACTTTCCAATCAAGATATCCACTTAAGTCCGATTGAAAGTAGAGTTCAACCGTGGCATGGTTCGTTGTATGGCCACATAATCTATATGATCAGAGTTTTACATTATTTGTTGACCAAAAATATTATATGATTCCATTAGCAGACGGTAGAGTTGTGGGCTGTGGGCTGCCTCGGCTTGTTCCCAGCCTATAACAGTTTACGTTGGACAACTCTGACAAAAAAAAATTGATTCCAAAAGCTCAAGGTTAATGATGGACCTATAAAATGGGCTTGAGGTAAAGTTAAAAGCTCAAGGTTAATTAAGGACGAGTATCACCCAGCTTTCGGACATAACTTGCATTTATATTATTTAAATAGATTAGACTAATAAAATTTGATCAGAGAAAACTTTAAATAGATTAAATTAAAAAAAAAATCTCATAGTTAAAAAAGTACCGGTAGGTGTACATATTCGAAGCAAGAGAACTTGAGAATAATCCCTAGCTAGTTGCTTTTGCCTTACTGGTGACCTGAAATGCCCTTCGGGGACCTAACTTTGAATATGTTCTCTACAAAATTCCTGCTTGTTAGAATAGTATTTAACAGATCTTTCAATTAACTTAAAAATATTTCACTTTCACATTTTGGCACGTGCAATGACTTTAATTTAGGTAGAATGTGCAACGAACTTTTAAACCGGTAATCAAATACATTCTGACAAATAAACCTAATCATCCTTTAATGCTGGCCTTTCTCTTTTCCCAATTTTGCAAATTCTTATGCGCACCATTCATACGTGTCTATGATCAAATAGTATTATAGCATTACAGCATCAGGCCGTAGATGTTCAAAGATTATGTTATTATTTGATTGATTCAAAATAATACAATTTTAAAATTAACTGATAAAAATGGATCACCATTGACATTCAGCCAGAAAATGTGCACCATTGTCCCGGGTCCCGACCAACCATAGTATAGAATAATAAGATATAATTAACTGATATATAGCATTATGTTATCAACAGGTAAGAAAAAAGGAATATTTGACAATTTGGATTGGACGTAAATAATGATACATGTGGTACAAAAAAGATGAAAAGAAGCACTATTTCTATGATAGAACAGTAACAACACTAACCCCATATTGGGCAGTTCCATACTTATTTTTGTTTGGGTGTAATAATAGAAATTGGCTCAATGCTTCCTCACCACTAACAAGTCACAAGCCCCAGAATTAATTAGCGATCCATTAATCTTACAACTACACAATTCTTGCATATAATATAGTTATGAATTTAAAAATTAAAAATTAAAAATAAAAAATAAAAAGCAGTGGAGAGGGCATGATGTATGTATGTATCTATCTGGGTCTAGTTGGTGCATTAGATCCAGAGGGAGGATAAGTGGGCCCGGGCTTACCCAAAACAGGAGCAGCACTGGTAGCAGGAACTTGATGGAAGGCAGGGGAGCCGTACACGTGTCCCTGATGATGCATGGCGGCATAGTCAAAGGTGCTGTCCTTGTCGCGGGCGGCGACGGTCTTCTCGCCCTCCATCTCACGGAAGCGCTGGAGGTAAATCTTGAGGGGCTCCACGTAGTCCTCGAAGCCCAAGGTGGTCATGGCCCAAAGGAGGTCGTCGCCATTGATGGTCTTGCGTTTCTCCCTCTGGCACTTGTCGGAGGCCTCGCCGGTGATAAAGCTGATGAATTCCGACACACATTCCTGCACGGTTTCCTTGGCGTCCTTCGAGATCTTGGCGTTTGCGGGAAGAGCCTTCTTCATGATCCTGCTCACGTTGGCTATAGGTAGGAACCGGTCCTGCTCCCGAGGCGACAACTCGCTGCCGTGAGCATTGTTTCCCGCGTTCTGCGCCCCTCCCGAGTCGTTGTCCGAGTCCGCCATCCCAACTCGGTGAGTCAAGCGAATTCAATGAATCGGTGTTTGATGAATTTGACCTCACTCACTCCACTGGCTGCTCAATGGTGAGTGAGAGAGTGAGAGAAAGGACGGCCGGCGAGGACTGAAATGGCACGAGCAGGGTCCGTCCGTTGGATCACGCGGGTTAATAAGGCTCTATCTGCTGGACACGTGGACCATTCTCAACCGTTGTTAGTCGATAAGTGTGTGCTTGCACGGACGCATTTTTAGCCATCCGATTCAATGAGGGAGGGATGATCTCCACCCTTGCTTTCGTTTCTGCTACATCCTCCTCTCTCTGACTTGGACAGCCTAATCGCCCTCTCCTATTTCCCTCTCTCTATATCAATAAATTAGTCACTTCAAATATATACAACTATTCTATTTCCTGTATTCTTTTATGAAAATATATGTTTTAATCAAAATTAAGCAAATTGGTTTTATTTTTACATGTACCTAATCAAAACTCCAGTTTTTCCAAATGAGCATCTTTATAAAGGTATTTTATTTAATCATTTTATTAATTTACTTCAATTTTATTCTCTCCTTTAAATTATTTAACCTTTTCCCTAGACTATTTACCAATTATCCTTTTAATTACATGCCTATATTATCTTAGACATGATTTTGTTATTTTATTTCCTTCCCTTCCATTAACACTTTTAAGAGGATTACAATTTATTACTATTATTTTTTCTCTTCTGATTAATCAAATAAAATTATTCTTCTTTTCCTTTTTCTCCACTAAAACATCTCGATTTTCCTCCTTTAAATTAAATATATTGTATGCTCTCATTTGATATTTTACCTTCAACATTATGTTCTATTTTTACTTTTGTAATATCTATTGATTACTGGGTAAAATTTGTTTATCGAGTTTAAAAGGAAATGCAAGAGACTTTAACTTACACGTGAAGTAGTTCATATAAATATAATTAAATTTAACTTTAATTTTTTATTTTTAACTTATATAATTTTTTTTTATATTATGAAGATGTAACACAAATATAAATATACTATGATAATCATGACTTTGATATAATGAATAATATAATTTATTTAGATATATAATGATATGTATTACTAATAAATAATAATGATAATTTTAAATTTTATAAAAATAAAAATTAATAAAAAATAAAATTAACCATATTTACATTGAGACTAAGACATTCTACCTGAAATTTTTCTTGGCCCGGTTCTCTCGCATGTCAGCTCTAATCTAATCCAAAACTTTATTACAAAACAGTACCATTCAAATGTATCAAAATAAATATAGTTGAGTAAACAGCCGAAAAAATAGAAGACAGTATGCCAATAAGTTCTTAATTATCCGTTTGCCTTCCTTTTGTTTAGAAGCTTCTTTCGGATCCTCTCCTGGCTCTCCATATCCTTACATAATGAAATTAATATCTAAATTGAAACAATATCTATTAACTTAATCTTTAAAATTATAAAAAATTATTTTCATCTTCATAACTATCAAATATTAATTATTTTGATTTTAATTTTTATAAATTTAAATATTAACAAATTAAAATTTTAACAACATCAAAACTAAAATAATTGTTATTTAATACATTTTAAAATTAAAATAATAATATTATAATTTGAAAATAAAATTAATTAAAAATATATTATTTATCATATATATATATATATATAATAATTCATACTACATATTTTTTCTTAACATTTATTTATCTTATGATCCATCAAATTTTATATTTTTGCTCTTATTTTTATTTTTTGTAATATAAATAAATTGTTGTAGTGATATTTCTCATCAACTAATAACCGCGCAGGGTTTCATTTTAAAAGAAAAGGGTTTGATTAGATGTGCCGGTGTTGGTAGTGACAGGCTCGCCCGTATGGGGATCCATGCAGTTGCAATGGCGCCATAATTTACAGTTTTCAGAACCAAACTCTTTCATAATAAGTGGATGTGTGAATTATTAATTGTAGGGTACAGGATGTGGAATGAATAGTTTGGTCACTGTTACTTTTCTTCCTTTTGAAGCAAATTTGATCTTGAAATCTATTTCCGTATAAGTTAGTACATGACATATTCATGCTGCTGGTGCTACACTAAGGATGGGAAGTTTGCTGTACAAGTACTAAGTATCACACTCCAAATCATTGTACAGACATTGAACATGTTGGATATTTCTACCATACTTCTCATTTTTAACTCAATGAGTTTTTATATTAACTCATGTGAAATATTATAATATTTTAAAAGTTATTAAAATTATATGAATTAGACATTTTTAATGCTTGATTTGTGTCTTAAGCTTCACCAATTTTTCTTTGCTTTAATTAGTATTTTTTATTTACAGAATGATAGTAAAAAAAAATACACTAGAAAATAACTAAAATGATTTTTTTTTACAAAGTTAATAAATAATATAATGTTTTTAAAATTTTAAGAATTAAAATATTAAATTTACACAAATTTGAAAATTAATTTAAGGATTTACCCTTGCTTATTTATTTATATATGCAATGACTAATATTATTTAGCGAAAAATGTTAATATTTTTGTTTCAATTTAGTTTTATTTGTTATCTTAATATTGTATTAGTTTTATGTGTTAATACGTATTGTGTTTTATAATTTTTAAAAATTACTGTATTTCTGTCTTGAATTCGTGAGATATATACTTAGCCGTAAATTACATTCTTTAACCATTAATCTCTAATGGTTTTACAATTAATTGAGGTAATACTGTTGAGTTGGGCTTGTGGTCACCGAAATGGGGTTTAGGGTTTTAGGGTGGGCACCCAATTGGATGTGGAAAACTGCAGCCATACCAGCAGACACTGTTTGAATTTGCCATAGAGTTCATAGCTACAGCACAATTAAATTGGGGTTCATGGTTTGCAAGGTTTTTAATGATTTTCATCAATTAATTTGATTTAGTTTTAAGAAAAGAAAAAAAAAATGAACCCACATTAGATGCAGTTACAATTTGGTGCAATTAGAGCAGTTATTTGAATTACAGTCATTCAATGAATAGTCCGATTTAATAAATACTCACATTTTTTACCATTCAAAATCTTGATTTAAAATTTGAACTGTTCACTTTCAATCTAATGACTATAATTTCATGATTGCATCAATTACATAAAATTGTGGCTGCGCCTAATCCAAGTTCAAAAATACAAACTAAATTAATTCAATAAAAACGATTTGGTCTTAGCTTTGGTATATATTTTTTTATTCTTAAAATATAAGATTTAAATTGATTGAATTGGATAATCATTCTTTTTAGTCAAATGCGAGTTGTGCTGAAAACGATAAAAAAAAAATAGAGACGAAATTTAAATTGATTGATTTAGATAACCATTTTTTCAATTAAAATGATGTAGTGGAATTGATATCTAAACAAAATATAATTGAATTTTACTAATTTATTTGATTTATACATGACGTACAATTTATTTTCACCATAGTTTTATGGAAAGAGAAAATCTAAGCTAAGTTAATCCAATAAAAATGAATTAATTTGGTGTGGTTTTTTAATATATATATATATATATATATATATATATATTGTAAGAAAAAACATTTTGATATATAATTTTTCATATTGAGATAAAAAATAAGATTCACAAATCAAAATTGATGTTGTATTATAAATGTGTAATAAAAAAATATAAAAAAGAGGATCGGATTGATTGATTTAGATAAAAAAAAAAAAACAGTTAAAATGATGTATTGCAATTGACATATAATAAAAGATGATTAAATTTTATTATTTTGATTTAATATGAACATCAAGATTTAAATTGTATATCTAAGTTAGAAAAAGGTAATTATTTGAATTTAATCATTTTTTATTATATAAAAAAAATTAAATCCAACCAATATAATCAATTTGATTTGTTTTTTTAGTTTATTGAATTTATGAAATTAATTAATAATTTTTTAAAACTACAATATCTTAACAATGGAGATAAAATTATTTGTTAACAACTTAACAAAGCCATGACAATAGGATAGATGGAAGGGCCGGCCAGTTAATTTCATGTTTTATGTTATTGTGTCAATTTCTATTTCTCTCTTCATTTTTATCTATTTATTTATATATATATATATATTTATAATTTATTAAATTATTATATACTTTTTAATTTTATAATTTTATTAATTTTATATAATATATTTAAAATAATAAAAATATTTTTTATAATTTTAAAAACGGATCAGCTTTGGAAACAAATATAAAACAGGTATATGAGTCCATTTTTATTTTTTATTTTTAAAAATTAAGTTTTACACAAATTGATTCTGATGTCGAATTTTTCTTATCAAAATATGAGATGAAATGGATATAGATTTTTTATCATTCCTATTTAAGTTAAATTTAAATTGTTAATTTAGTTTTATTTTTATTAATCAATTAATAAGTAACAAACTCTTAATTCGCAAAAATATAATTAAAAAAAAAAAGTATATGTCATGTCTTATTTTTCTTCAAATCAGTAGATGTCATACCGCATACCGCCACTATGAAACCATATCCAAACTCCAATTGTTGCAAAGCATCAATAGTTAGCTCTTCGCGAGGACATGTTTTTCTATCATCCTCCATTTCACATTTTTGCACCCAGAGAATGTGTGCTTCAAGATTGTGGACCGTTGATTTATGCTTTATTTATTGAACGGTTGAGATTCTGAGTTAAGATTGCCAATACACGACAAAAACAAAAACAGTATCATGCACAACCTGTTCTTTTAGCCAGTATTTGTGAGAATAAAGAAAAGAAGAAAAAGTGAGATTGGGGGTAAAATGGTTAAGAAATTAATGGCAAAACACCGGCACCGACACAGCCACACCACAATGGGAATCTGATTACACTTGCATTTTGGCACTGATATGCAATGACTGAAACGACACCAATTATTTTTAAGACAACCTTTGAAGTGTAGGGTTTCCTTTATCAATCCTTAAAAAATTAAAAATTGATTGAGTTTTAAATTCAAAATTTTTATATAAAATTATTCTAATTTTTAACTTTTCACAAATGAAGAATCGAAATTTGTTACTCTCACTTTTTTAGAGACCAAATCTCTCCTTTCATTAATCAGAGTCAAATATACAATTGATTCATTTCATCAACGAATAGGGTCTGCCTAAAATTGTTTTACTTCAAACTGTAGTGATTAATTATAAATGGGATTATTGAATTCATACTAGCCCAACCTATTTGAATTGGCCCAATGTGGGCCAATAAATTTGGAGCTGGTTTGAATTAATTTAATTGCGACTTAATTTTTTTTAATATAATCTTATGCCAGTTGCAAGCTCATGGACATGGTTATTTTTAAATTTAAAATTTTAAACTTGATATTTTATTGATAAAAAATAAAAGCTTTGTATTTCCAAGTTGACCATAAAGTTCCGCAAAAACTGTAAATGGCCCTGTGAACTTTATAGGTGCTAGCGAGTAACCATCACACATACCCTTGTTTTATCTCCTACCCAATTACAATCATACTTTGACAACTTTGAAATTTACAATAATTTCGCTAATCATTAATCTAAGGACAATAGTTAAGAAATTGATATATATAACAATTTTAAACAAATATAATAATATAAATTTTTTTTTGAACTAATTAATAAATATAAAAATTATAAATAAATATATGATTAATTAATAGATTAAAATTTAATAAGTATGATATTTTTAACAAAGAATATATTAAAATTTAATTAATTTTTTTTAAAATAAAAATACTTGTTTTTATTTTTTACATAAATTAATTTTTGAATAATTTTTTTAAAAAATAAATATTTTTATAAAAAATTAAATATTCTATTTTAAAAAGTAAAATAAATAATATAATAATTAAAGTAAATAATTCACATTAAAATATTATTTAAAATATAATATTTTATAATAATATAAAAATAGATATGTCAAAATTATTCATATTATTATGGAAGAATTAGGTGATATTAAATTTATAAAACATAAATAGATGAATAAAAAATTAAAATATGTAGATATATAACAAATAAAAATGAAAAAAAAATTCAATGAAAGGTTAAAAAACTTTAAAAAATTGAAATAACATTTTAAAAAATGCTAATGATTATTTAAAAATACTAAAATTATCTTATTAAATAAAATTAAAATATTTTAACAAATATTTTAATTAATAATTTTATCTTTTAACTATCGACAATACATTACAAAATAAATTATAAAATTCTAATCCCCTAATAGGAGGTTTAACTTACTAGAGTTTGGAAGTTCTTAATGAATGATGATATTCTTTTTCATAAAATTCTAATCCTCTAACGAGGAGGTTTAACCTTATAACTAGAGTTCAGAAGTTCTCAATAAATGATCATATTCTTTTTATACTTCTGATATGTCTTAATAGAAGTTCTTTCATTAATGTTGTGATGATTACGATTTTTAAGGTCATATTGTGACCTGACATAACTAATATCCCTGCAGATCTATTACACATTGATTGTCTCTTGAAATGTGTAACCAATCATATTTCACTTTCTTGTTACCAAACATCCTTATATGATATGTCACAGCCATATTATGGCGAAATAGCTTCATTGTTTAGTATAACTTAACCAAACGTTTAGATCAATTAATTAAAAAAGCTGAATTGTTAATCTAATGATTGAAAATAAAGAATGCAAAAGGAAGGCATAGAAAAGATCCAATTCCATGAAAACCTTCTTTGCTGTTAACAATCTCCATCACACTTTTCTTTTGTCTCCTACCAAACCACTGCATCCTCTCACAATTATCCAAATTAATACAGATTTTGTTAACCACTATTCTAACAACAATGGTTAAAAATCGATAAATATATTTTTTAAATTGAAATATTTAATATATTAATTATAGTTTTTAATAAAAATATTTTACCCTTAATTATTTTTCAACAACAAATTAAAGATAATAATTTGCAAAATCATATAATATATAAGTGTTTGGAGTGTCATCAGTTTAGTTATATATAGTTTATCTTGCATTATTGTATGAGCCGAACGGCCACACAAATGCCATCATCCCATCAGTTATATAGCTTCGGATTGGCTTTTACTTTAATTGATTACTCTTACTATCTTAATAAAGTTTTATTTATACAAAATTTCAAACTTTAGAAGAATTTTTTTTACTTAAATAAGATAACATCATTATATGTAATAAAAAAATTTAATTTTAAATAAATTATTCAAAGTTATATGATTGATCTAATAGTAATAGATTAAAATATTTTAGATTTATTCTGAATCCAAATAAAACTTAACGTATGATGTTTTTTTTTTTTTCTAACAACGCTAAAAAGAGTCGTGTTGGATTTAACAAATGTATAGCTCGCGCAAACATTTAATAAAACTGGCATTTAACCTTATCCATCGTGAACTAGAAGATAAACTTTCCAGAAATATAATAAAGAAAGTACAAGCAAATTGTTTATCTCATGTTTTAAAGATGTTTGTCTACTTAATTTCAAGATAGATACCCTTGAATGACAACTTCTCGTACCCCAAAATATTGAATCAACAATTGGGTCATAACTTGCATTAACAACGAATAAGAAGAAAATGCATGTCCCAATTATGGCCATAAAAGGGATAAAATAATAATTAATTTCTGGTCATCTAAATTTTAGGCACGTTAAAATATTTTATAGTACAACGAATCTTAGAGAGGGACTAAAACCTTCTACACTTAACTTTTAAACCATTTAAAATATTCCATATTGCATTAAATAAATCCTCACGATTACAAGTGCAACCTATTGTGCAGTTCACATTTTCAACTGGGGTGTCCAATTCCATATGAGAGTACACAGCGTTAAGTTATATACACACGCACACACAATAATTTAATCATTTGGAGACATAGGTCTTTCAAGAATACAAATGGGTGGCACTAGTTATAGTCGGTGGTCACATACATAGTGACTATGCATGTAGGTCTCCACTATTAAACATTATTAGGGGTGCTAAGTGGGTCACCGACCAATGCATCATTGGTATAATTTATTTTCTTTAGATGTGATGTCCTTTACCCTGTTTTGTTTCGGTTTTTTGTTCATTTTCTTTTGTTTTTTTATGCATATTTCTTTTTGGTGATAGCAAAACCTATAAGATATCAATGCAATTCAGTTTTAATGTTATTAACTCGTATGAAGTCTTAATCATAACTATGTGATATTTAAAAGTAACTCATGTCATGGTAGAGACGTAATTCTACTCTAAATATATAGGGTCTGAAATTCCTTATACTTCTAGACTAAATTATATTTTCCTCCCTTTTTTTTTTAAAAAAAAATTTAAACCATACCATTCCTTTTAATTTTAAAAATTACACTCTATTTATTTAAAAAATAAGTGTTTTACATTTTAATACAAACAAACATTTCACATATATATTTTTCATTTTTTATGATTCTCAATATTATTAATAACTAATTTTAAATCTTCATTATTAATATCATTATTTTATATGATGAAATAAATATTTTAAATAAAAGCTTAAAATCAACAATAAAAATGTTTAAATTTTTATTTTAACACTAAAGATTTAAAATAAAAAATAAGGTGTTATAAGTTGACTAACGGTAACACCGATAGTTATAAAGAAAGAAAAAATGTTCTTAAAAAGTTTATTAATTTATAGTTATTTATCATTATTAAAAAAATTATTTATGTCGAAAAGTAATTAATAAACTGAAATGTAGTTTCTACTTATCTTTTAAAGAAAAAATGAAAAATTTTAAATTAGAGGAGACAATAATAAAATTTAAACACTTCTAAAAAAAAAATACTATACTTTACTCACTTAATAAATAGATGGTGAAAAAGTATTATATCTTATAGTATGCCACGTTTTATATAATGAAGTGTAAGTAAATTATTTCTACTTTTAACTAAAATATTATTCTTCTCCACTTTTAACCATCTCACATTTTTTGAGTGAATAAAAGTTAGAGAGAGACATAGATTTTTCCATTTTAAGACGAATGCATTACTCTTTCCTATTAATTATAGCATTGGAGATAATTTATTTATGACAGAATCTTGATAATAAAGTGATTATTAGCATTCCATCCTGATTATTCTCATTTTTCGAAATTACAAAAAGTTAAAATTAAGTATGAAGTGAGTCTATACATTTTTCAGAATTGAAGTTCAAAGAACTCTTTCATAAGTGAATATGTTGTAGATGTTGTAAAAATATGAAACTATTCATATGTTTTTACCTATTATCTTTTCAAGGTATTAACATCTTAAATTTTATAGATTTGATATAGGAGTAAAAATGAGAGTAGAATATTCACAAATTAATTTTGTTAGGAAAATTGAATTGAAAAAATAAAAAAAAATTCAAATGAATTTTTGGAAGTGATATATAAAGGACTTTTGAAATTAAATTTTCAAAAATGAATCATGAATAATAATAATAATAAAAAATGGTGCAAAAGGAATCTCCAAAGGAAAATTGAACATTTTAAAAATTTTAGGCCCATTTCAATTGGAAATCTTGCCTGTAATGGAGGACAAAACTGCCGAACCTAGAAAAACTTCTTATGCTTTTTCCCTACTTTTCATTCCCAAACAGCAAAAGCCTCAATCCCTACTCTATCTCTATCATAATTCTTTTCACTCAAAATCTATAGAAAGAATGTAAGGAATATAAATATTTCGATGCCAATCACGTGACATTTTCATTACACAACTGTAAAATGAATTTAATTATAACCACATCTCAAACAGTCACACCTTAAATGTTAGGGTTGCAATGACGAGAGATTTTCTTGGTGCTTCACTAGTCCAAGCGAAGAGCGCATTCATTTAGGAATCTGTGTCTTGTTCCACTTAGATTTTAAGTAACAACACTCCAATTGTTTGGGGTCAGAAAGTTATGCTTAGTTTGACCTGATTAGATACATCCATACACTCTGTTCATCACTTCAGTACTAGCATGTGTCCAAACCGTGGTTTTGAGGTTCCCAAAAACTAAAACCAAACATGCTTTAAGAGGTTACACTTCTCGGATTATTAAAACCAACAAACAAATGCAAGGGATAACGCTGAAATGTGAAATGGCAAGCTTTGCAAAGGTTTATGGCATGGAACTGCTTGTGAACAAGTCAGTTCATCACACATGATATAGTCATAGATGTACAAATAGAGTGACTTTTACAAATCAAATGATGCAGTAACAAAATCCTAAGGTTAAAATGATAAAGACTTGACATGTAGCATCATTGCAAGCAATCAATATGCACATATAAAAATGACAAGTTAAAATATTAAATTATTTATTGAACTGGACAAATTGTTGAAACTAGTATTGGACAGCTATATTCATGGACAGTAAAACCCTACAGATTCTGTTCAAGTATACGCACGAAACTGCAAACTGGCAGCAGCCAAAAGCCTTCAGGCTCAGCACTAAATATGGCAAATACTGGTTTGTTGTCTCGGATTACATGGATGCTATGAATAAGTTACAGCCACTTTTGTTCCACAAAGTGTACAAATTATGTATAACTGGGGTCAAAGTATACATTGCTAAACCTATCACCAAGAAGTCACATACTCCTCAGTCAGGCTTCTACCTCTTGGCCAGTAGATTGAGTCTCATCATTCTCCCCTTCTCCATCGTCATCTGCTGCATCAGCAAGTTTTGTCAGCTCTTCCTGAATAATGATCTTTATAGACGCCTTTCTTGGGATGAGATCTGTATCAAATTGCTTATCTGAAAAATGGTCAGCAATTTTGTTAGGAACCTAGGTTTAAGCCAAATTCTTACTTTTATTTTCACGAATTGTAAAATTCCCTTTATCTCCAATGCTGTTCATATTTTTCAATGTTTAGACTTTAAAATGTCAAAACTGTAGATCCTTAAATATCCTAGACCAGTAAAGGGAAAGAGCATTTGGACAAACTTCTTAGCCACACCCACAAAAGGAGATTTTATTCACAAAGTCATTGCATTTACACCATCTGTAATCCGATAGTTGTATCTGAAAAAGGTGTCATTATTAAAGGCAGTAAAGAATGGCACTTACCAAGTTGCTTCAGAATGTCAGTAAATGTAGCCTGCAAGAGAAAAAAGAGCTTTAATTCTAAACAACAGAAAAACTTCAGTAGAGGCATAATCAACATTATAATCACATCAATAAATAACATTTAAATACCATCTGATTCAATATGGATAATAGACAAGACAGTAGCAAATCAAAAAACGGGAATGATAAAAACATACTAAAACAAGGTATTAAGGGGCAGGATCAACACCCAAAAATTCAATCACACAAGTCACACATTTGGTTGAAGCCACCAAACTCTACATCTAATCCAATCAGTCAGTCATAAAACTCAGTTGCAAGTCACATGCCATCCCTCAGCTCAGCTGAGCCAGAGTCCAGCCAAGGTCTTTGAATCATTGGAAACATGCAATCCAAGCAATTCCACATTCTTGCATGTGATTCTTCACCAAGGATCCCAGCAATACATGTCCTTAGGTGGGATAAAGATCACTCATGTTCAAACAAGTATAATTGTTTGATTCTGAGTTAAGAGTGCAATTTAGACTACCAAGGTAGAAACACATGCAAATTGCAATATTTAATATTGCTCCTAATCTAGTTTATAAACTCCATTTGCAATAGCAAAGAAGCATACAGCTTTTAAATATAATGCAACTTCTTACCGTATTGAAGTCAACTTCTTTAAGAATTTCACAAATTTTATTGCGTAATTGATCATCACTGGGGCTCAGCTTCTTTCTGCTCTTGCCCTTTCCTTTGGTAACCTTTTCTGCTTAATACATAGAGAGAGATGCTTTTTATGAAGACCATAAGGTAAAGATGTTATGACTAAGCTAATAGGAAAGGTAACCATGTCAGCCAATAAGATTTTAATGCTTATTTTGGCTAAAAATTGTCATTTTTCATGAATCAATAGAACATAAGGTACACAAATCATATCATTTTTAAATGAAAAAATAAAAACAGGGATGGAGAGTTCAAGATATCTACCTGTTTTTGCTTTGGAGGAAGGCTTAGTAGGAGTTGAGGTCTTCTGTTTTTCTCCTTTTCCATTTTGCTTCTTCCTTGAAGAAACCTTTGGACTTCCCTCACTATTATCATCATCAGATTCTGAGTGATTTGACAATGATTTCTTAGAAATTCTCTTTGGTGCTGAGCGAGATTTTGTTTCAACTGTATTTTTCTTTCTTCTACTTTTTACGGCAGATTCCTTTTTTGTGGATGATGTTTTATTAGCTTTTCTTGGTTTCTTTACATCTTCAGATTCTTTATCAGAATCACTTTTGTCCTCATTTTCAGATTGCTCTGGCATTTCATCCTCAGATTCATTATCAGAAACACCATTTTCATTTTTCTCCTCATTTTCTTCATCTTCCTCTGACTCATTTTCTGTGTCAGTTGTACTCTTTATATCATCTGCTACTGAAGAATCTTCATTTTTCTTCCGACTCTGAAACATATACAATAAAGGTTTAGAAAACCAATCAACTAAGAAGTAATTAATATACACAAAAACAAACTAATATTGCACATATCATCTATAAAGTAATTAATGGTAATATGAGGTCACCACAAGCACAGTATTCATTTACTAGGCTGGGATGGCTATGAGGTGCTCTAAGTCTCACTGAAATTCACAAAGATGTCAAACATATTCACTATTGAATTTCAACCCACTTTCTTCTCAACAAGACAACAATATATAGTTAATTATAATAAGAAACGTTACTAATGAACCACTAGATATAGCCCGCAGAACCACGATGTTCTCACCAGGCCATGGACTTTGGTGGCACCTTTCAGCAATCATGCCACTGCCTTCACCCATCATGCTGCCATTTGACCCCACTATATGAACATTTATAACTAAATGGAATCATACTCAAATTAATATCTCACATAAATCATTCAATTTATATATAAATTTAGAAAGCGTATAACAAGTACAACCCTTTACCCCCCATTCCCCTGGGGCTCTAGATTGTCAAGTGTGAGTTTATACGGTGAATTGCAATGAAAAGAGTGCAAAACAAGCAGGAGAGGAATAAAATCAAAGTCAAAGCACAAGTGAGATTGATATTCTACCCCAAAACTTAACCTTGCAAAGCACTTAACCAATTATAGTACATATTTCAAATCAAAATTTTTCAAGTTTCTGCAATTAATGGAAACAAATAGCACCTTAGTAGAACGTCTTGGTGTTGTTATTCCAGATCTTGATGAACCTTGTCTTGCTATGCGTTTGCGCTTTTTTCCCTTATTTGACTGATAGAAAATAGGAACAAAATAAAATAATATGAATATGTTGCACCAGAAACACATGCCTTTAAGCAAAAACAGAATAACACAACACCCTAAGGGGGAAAAACTGAAAAGAAAAAGGAAATATAATAAACCTTCTCCTTTTCTGCAAGTAGCACGGTTGTTGTTACTTGAGGGGCAACCAAAAAATCTATCAGCTTTGCAATAACATCTTCCTGGTTCCGTAGAATATTATTACCATGAGAAACAATAGGGATGTTAAAATCAAACAAAAAAAGCCTCAGATATTGATGCACTGTGATTATTAGCTACTGCATCAACGATTGTCTTAATGCATGCACCTACTCGAGTATGAACACATAAACAGTGATATCATCCTGTATTCACAAGTTACAAAATTCATTGAAAAAGTTCACATTTCGAAAAGAAATGACAGAATTAGCTGAAGTTTTTGGCAGAAAATTACTTCTAAATTATTAACATTTCACTCACAAAAACTGCATCAGCAGTGTTAAAACAAACCTTCCTTGCTGTAGCCTTTGCAAGTGGTATGTCAAGCACATCGCAGAATTCCAGTAACTTCTCCTTATTACACTTGTCAAACTTTTCTTTTACTTTAGTCATTTGCTTTTCCTGCAGGAACAATATTTGGTTTTAGAAGCTTATGCAAAGGACTTTATTATTAAGAACAATCATTTATGTAAAGTAATTACTACAAACAAGTCAATCAAATCCCTCAGTTTGTTACATATGACTTGCTTGTAAGATCAAGTATCCAACTTTCATTCAGAAGTAATAATTACCTCATTTTCATGCCACACAAAACCAGAAAACCTCGATATATTGCTCTTGATTTGAACTGCCTGTGAAAAACAGGAGTAAACTGAAAAGACTAAGAAATGAGTCACAGAGGCGTGTGACTTGCCAATTTCATTATCCAAGGTAAGCGTAATCTATTGACAGTGTAACTATGTAAGCACGCACTATCCTATATCCTTAATCACAGAGATGGGGTAACAGAAAGTACAAACAAACAGGACAAGAAAATATGATTTAAATTTCAGACAGAAAAAAAAAAGTTCAAAGCATAATATACCTTCCCTCTCCTACCAAAGAGGACTTGATGCAGCAATTTGAGAGTATCATCACTCTTTCTTCTAGATAATTTAAATGCCACTAAAGCAGAAAATGAAAGAGTCATAAAGTTATTAGCTGTTCTGAAGAAGCAGAAACAAGCATCCACAGCATAAAATAAGTAAAAATGACAAAAAAAAATTCATATAACTGGACCGAACTAGGGTGGACAATTCAAATTGCATGGTCTCCAGTGACAGTGAGAAAAGACTGCAGAAGATGGTCACACAGCGGCAAAACAGTAGTGATAGGCAGAGAGAGAAAATTCAACCATAATGATAACATGATTCTAAGGGTGTGGAAGATTTGTTGGACCAGAAACCACCTGTGTTGAAGCCAGCAGGGACAGGTGAAGCGGTCCAAATCTGGGGGATTGTTGGCTGAAAACTCACCAAACACTAGTTGATGGTGATTAAAGAAGCATTTCAGATCATTGGGAAAAAAAGGACTTGGAGACAAGAACGGGAGGAAGAGGAGCAGTAACAAAAAGCAAGGAAGAGCTTGACAGAATGAGAATATGTCAGATCAAACGATTACTAGGAATTATAGAAGAAAGTTACTGAAAACAAAAAACAAAACAGTTCCACATTTACAGGAATGAGGCAGTACAATTGTAACCCCAGGTCATGGAAGATGGTACTCTAACACCATGTTCAACCTATGGGGTTTGACGTATCAAGAAAGAGATATAAAAGGGAATGAATGGAATATTAAATTGACATTAACTGAGATGCATTCCAAAACATTGACGTGTTCATAAAACATAGAGTACTAACTCTTATCTATACTCATCATCATCTTGACTAATTAGGGGAACAAATCATGATAAGAGAAAACTATTTTGTAACCAATCCTATGAAATAAATAGGAAATAGGGAAACTAATCTTAGAATATTCATGTTCATATATTCTAACAACCATATTTCCTTATCTCATGATTTAGGTAGGAACTTAGGATTATGATTTGTATAAAGAAGGGTTAGTGCTCTACATTTAAAGAACATATCAATACTTTGTAACAGATCCCGTCATATAAACTAAATATAAATTCACAGTATTTTCTTCTATATATTCTCGTCTTCCTCCCTTAATATCTACAACACCATAACTTAAAAACCATGTTCTCTCCCCACTCTCTAAGAGTACGGTCTTTCCTCAAAAATAATGATAACTCTCTTTCTCTCTCAATTTTTCCTCTTATTTATAGGCGGCATACATTATTCAAATTATTTCATCCTGCTAACTTAATTAAAAGTCTGCTTCATGGTTGGCAAAACCATGATTCAGATCATAGGATCGTCAAATTTTACGAGCAGCAACACCCTGTGCTATTTGGATCTTGTGAGATTTTACGAGTCACAGATCAGATCCTTGCGAGATCAGGTAAGATCATACGAGGTCATATAAGGTAAGATCACACAAGGTCATGAAATCAGTAGGATCTTCCGATCTCACCAAGTCAGGCATTGACCTGCTTTCGCATCCACACAAGACCCATCTTGTGACCCACTTAAAATTGGCCTGGTTTGTAAAAAATCCTAATCTGTGATAGCCCCCATTTGAAGTTCACTCTGCATCCCTCTCTCGCTTTCTCTGCATCTTTCTCTCATCTCTCTCTGCCTTTATGTGGTGCATGCTCCCTTAATATCTCTGACCTGTGATCTGATCAGTTCTGGACTGAAAATGGCAGCAAACACTGGTGCTAGATCAAGTGCTGCTACTGACACTAGTAGCTCTGTTACTGGTGGTGGCCCTACAAGTGGGTCTTCTGTTGTGTGCAAGAATGCTGCTGTAAGTAAGACTGATGTGGCTTAGAAGCACGGCATTGCTGTTGGTCCAGATTCAACAAGAATTCAACACAAGTATTATCAACAGATTGTTATAGCAGGTGTTTATCAGTTCAAACATCACTTGGCTTGGTCAAGAAAGGATGTGTCACGTTGCCAAGGTATTAGTGATGAAGTGGGGAAGGAAATGATGAAAATTTGCATTACTTTGGAAAAAATGAAAATAAATCCTGGTGTAAAAAGAAAAGGCACTGAGTTGGTTAGTGAGATGTTAATGGTCTTATCATCTATGCATTTTTGTTTAACTAAGTGTTTAGGGTGATTTGAATGCTTATTTATGTTATTTTACATGTATATATAGATGCATTTTATATGCATATATAGGAAAATATGTTATTTGTAGGATCTTACACCTAGGTTTTAGGATTCCTAGTTAAAATCTCAATTTGACTACCTTGGTCTGTTTGACTCAGAATTTAATTTGCACAAATTCCACGGCACTTTTGGTGGGAGTAGAAATTTTCTCCTTTGGCCCCACAACAGCAACAGTAACCAATTAAACTATACCACACTAATGTAACAGACTAACTAATAGGTACAGGCACCTAACAATTTTCCAAACCTTGAAAAGAGCATTCTTGATTTTCCTAAGGACAGCAGCATAGTAGTGAAAGGACAGGGTAAGAGCAATCAAGTACAAGACAAGTCATAATTGCAATAGTAACCACTTATACTCCTTGATCATGGGCTATTTTTGGTTTGGGTTTAAGTTCTGTTGGGTTTTACTGAGTCTTATAATGTCCCTATCCTATTCTACAAAGCATAGACATGATTACATAGACAAAAACATGAGATATGGTCTTAACTGAACATCTTATTTATAACCAACAACACAGCACAGACGTACATAAAAAAATATAATGTAAATAGACAAGTATGGGTATTATATAAGTATGGAAACAACAATAATCACTAAAAATACCTAATTTACGCATGGCAGAGGCAAAACATGTTCACACAGTATATAAAAGCCTTTTTTTTTTATTTCTACTAGAACAGTTTAGTATTATTGGTGTGTCAGTGCCTAACACATGACACAAACATGGCTCCAACCTTGAAGCATGGATGCTTCATAAGTGCTTCAAATTGGTGTAGTATTAGTAGGAGCCCTGAATCATTGTGGGGAGGGACTAGATACAACTAATGAATCAGGAACCCCATCTGCATTATACAAATTGTAATTTGTAAATGGAATCATGGGATAAAGTAAAAAAGTTGAAACAAAATTAGCATGACATTCAGTTCTTCTCTTTTTCATGCCACTATACATCATTCAACAAATAATATTTAATTCTTTCCTTTTCTTTAGTTTAACTTTTTAAGGGCATATAAGCTTTCCTTCCTTTTTAGAATTTTCATTTTATTAATCCCTTAAATAGTACAAGCAAATAAAGTTGCAAATATCTTCATCAAAGCAACTAAAAGGGTTGTAAGCCTAAAGGTCTACAGGTGAGGGTTTAATACTTCAGAGAAAAAATGCATTTAAGAATTTATCTTTGACTCACAAAAGTATAACCATCAAAGGGTAAAGTAAATACACAGCTATATTTTCAAATTATTCAGTCAACTATCTCCATAGATGGAACACGGAAATATATAAATAATATATGTCTGACTTTGATCCAGCATTTCTTGCCTGATATATATTCTATTCAATTAAACTCTTACACTATTATTTTCTAGATTTTGTCACAACACAGCACAATATAACATGTTGACCATTTAGTGCAATGAAATAAAGCATTAGGTTAACTTCCGCTGGCTAGACTAAATAAAACGGAGTTGGTAAACCATAACAGAAAGAAGAATTCAAACAGAGGCAGCACCATACCATTGGGTATATCTTTCAAAGGTGTACCACGACCCTGCAATGAAAAAGCAAAATTGTAAACAAAATATGTTTTAACATGCAATTAAGGCTTAATATGAAACTACAAATGAATACCTTTCCAATGTGGAATTCTTTGGATGCATCCTTCTCAATTGAGGCTACCAACCTCTCAACTGATTTCCTTTCACGTACAGGGCGATTGATAGCTGGAGTCCTAGGTTCTGTCTCCTTCAATTCTTTTCTTTTCTTTTTCATCTTCTCCCCATTGATCTTTCCTTTTCCGTGCCTTTTCAACCCTTTCTCAACTTTAGTATCTTTTGTCTTATCTTCCTTTTTTGCCTTATCTTCCTCTTTTGACTTATCCTCAATCTCATCTCCATCTTCCACTTCTTGAACTTTCTCCTTTTCACTGCTCTCATCTTTGTCTATAGGGGTACCCTCTTTTTCCACTGCATCCAATTCTAGCTTCTTAGCTTCTGCATTTTCCTTTTCTTCTTTACCATCCACAGTTTCCTTAACCACAGTTTCTTCATCCAACTTGTCATTCTCAAACCCATTATCACCCTTCTTATTGTCTTCTGTTTCATTTACAGAATCATCTTTCTTATCTTCTATCTCTTTCATGTCATCATCTTTCTTATCTTCTTTTATTTCCTTCAAACCATCATCTTTCTTATCATCTTCTATTTCTTTCATGCCATCATCTTTCTTATCTTCTATTTTCTTTCCACTATCATCATTCTTATCTTCTTCAATTACCTTCATAGCATCATCTTTCTTATCTTCTATTTCTTTCACAATGCCATCTTTCTTACCTTTTTGTATTTCTTCCACATGATCAACTTTCTTACCCTCTTCTAATTCTCCCACATCATCAACTTTCTTAATGTCCTTCAATACTTCACCCTTGTCAACCTTCTTATCCTCTACCACTTCAGCTTTCTTATCAACTTCCATTTCTTTCACACCATCCTCCTTCAAGTCTTTGACTCCATTTCTCTCCAATATTTTTCCTCCCTCAGATTCCAATTCCTTCTTTTCACTGTTTTGATCTGAAGTTTTCTCTGGCATGCTATTTCCATCTGACTCATCTCTGGAAACTGCATCCACCGATTCTTCCTCTCCCATACCAATCTTACCCTGTACTAAATCTACAAATTCTTCCTGCATACTGTTTCTACTATACCAACTTTATTAAGTTGGACAACTAAAGCCTATCAAAGAAAGAAAGAAAAAACCCTTTACTTTAGGAATATCAAATGACAAGGTGCAAAGAAAAGGCCAGGGAGGGGGGACTTATGAAACCTCCATAAGCAAGTTGTACTCTTAACCCTAGAATACATAATATCCATACAAATTATCCTATTCCATATAATGGAAGATCATTTCAAACAGGTCAACGGCCTAGAAATTTTTTTTCAACTACTGTCCCAACTGAAAAAACCAAACACATCCAGTGCCATGATAAGTTGACAACCAATTGCATAAAAAGCTTCAACATTTACCCCATCCCGAAATCAATAAAGAAATGCAGTTTACTAACAATAATTCAACAATATAAACAATACTCCCCAGCTAGCAAGGAGGAACAATTGAGCTGGTAAAGAAAACAAACTAGAAATTTACATTTTGCAACAGTTCCCGACAAGAACAGAAGACCAAGCTCACATAAAAGAAGGCAAACCATAGTCACGCTATTTTCAACAAAAGTCTCAACAGTACAACACAGTAGTGGTTAAGAATTAAATTCCAAATACCCGAGATTTTCTGTGGTACACCATAGGAAAATCATTCCAGAAGCCAACCACTAGAGTAAGTATGATTTTAACGCAGAGAATCAAACCAAAACCAATAAAGTTGAAAATTTTCTCAACAAGTAGCATTTTCAAAGCCCTAAAGTCCCAGACAAGAATCCACTCCATAAAAACAGAAAAAAGCAAACTTTCAGTTAAGAACACAGAAAAGACAGTGAGGAGAGATAAGATTCGAAGAAGAGAGACTTACAATTCAGAAGTTAAAAGAGAATAGAGCTAGAGTTCTGGATTTCTGAGTGGGAAGTTAAACTTGCTTGGATCTCTCTCTTTCTTACTCTCTCACTCAAGAACTCAGTGATGGGTATTTCAGACAATTTATAATTCGGACTTCAAATGCGGATTTTAAATGCAAAATTAAGTGACACGTAGGATGTATGTGTTGTTGATATTCTGAATAGAAGATTATCTGACGGCTGAGATGTATTTCCCGAGGCAACGTGCATGATCAACGGTTGTTATTTTGAATTCCTTAAAATTTTGTCTTTTCTTGTAGGCACGCTGGCACTATACACGTGGCATTAGACCACAGTTGTGGACCCATTCCAAAAGCTTATTTGTGTCTCCAACAACTTCTTTCCTCTGTTTACTTTTTTAAACTGTTTTGTACTTTCGTCAAATAGTGGTTAAGCTGGTCTGGTTACTTATCATTTTCTTAAAACAATAAATCTTTCATAGTTCAAGCATGTCTTGTATTAATTCTCTTTGAACCTTAGTTTAATTAATGAATAACGCTTGGTCAGAATTACTTTATGATATAAACGAAACAAGTGGTCACAATTACTTTAAAGAACTGACAAAATTTCATGTATTATATGTTAGTAAGTTAAAGGAAGCAAATCTTAGCTGTTATTTATAATTTATTTTAAAATTTATTCTTTTAAATATTTCAAATATATATCAATTATTGTTAATTTTTTTATTTTGTAATCTTCCTTTTATGATTATTTTTTATATTGTTTGTATATTTTTATTTATCACATTATGGATAAAATAATTACATTCATTAATTAATTAATTTAAATTATTGTCAAAATTACATTAATAATTATTAATAATTTGTAATTAATTTTTTTGTTTATTATTATAGATTAAAATCATTAATTCATTAATTTCAAAACATATTCCATTCCCAATTTTCAAATTAATAGCTAATAATAGGTAATTATACTAATATAGGTACATATATTCAAAATTATTCAAGTAAATTTCAAAATTTAAACTTAATAGGTAATTTAAAAAAAAAATCATATCTAATATCTTGCATGTTTTAACATTTTTAGTAATTTATTATTATTTGATAAATTTATTATATGTAATAATTTTTTATTATATTTAATTCGTATTACCTAGCTTTTTACTTTTATGGATATAAAAAAAAAATATCACCTAGCTTTTTACTTTTATGGATATAAAAAAAAATATCATTTGAAAAAAGATTTTTATTAAACCTAAATAATAGGTAATTATCAAATATAATCATAATAATTCAAATCAATTTTAAAAATTCAAGTAATAGATAATTGTTTTTAAATTTGAATATCAAATATATTGCATGTTTTAATATTTGTATTAACCTATTATTATTTAATATAGTTTATTATTTGTAGTAAAAAAATTATTATATTTAATGCATATTAGAAATTTTTATAGAATTTGATATTAAAATAGGCTGAGACTTTGAGACTTTTAAAGTTGTATAATACAAAATTTTGAAGATGCTGTAAGTTTTTTTTTAATATCTTGTATGTTTTAAAATCTATAAATTTTTTTAAAAGTTTATAATAAAATAATTAATAAATAAATAATTAAAAATATTTAAATATTAAAATTAATAAAATAAAATTTTATTAAATTTAACTAACTATATATAAATATAATAATATATAAAAAATATATAAAACATGTACATGTGCGTAAATATAAATTTAGATGTATATAAAAATTAAAAAATTAAAAATAATATAAAATATTTGTTTCAAAATTAATAAACACAACTTTTATAATAAAAAGAAGATGAATATAGAATAAAGTTGGATAAAATGTAGCATAAATTTTATAGATAGAAAATAATATAAATATGGAATAAAATTAGGTAAAATATAGCAAAAATTTTGTTGATAAAAAGTAATGTGAAATCAACATTATCCAACAACTTAAAAAAAATTTAGATAAAAAAATGATACATATTTATATTTTTTTTAGTGTGACATATCAACATGTTTAATATAGTAATTTTATTTTAAACTTTTCTCATTTCATAATTTTTATTTTATAGTTTCAAACATTTTTAAACTTTAAATAAACATTCTTTTTAATTATGATAAACCCGATATCAGAATAAAATATCATCTTTTATTTTAAAAAAATACTTTTTAAATTGATTATTTAAAAATCAAAATTTATATAATTTTAGTTCAAGAAATTTTAAAATAATTGTTCAAAATTGACTTTTTTAATTATCTTTAAATTATTTATAAAAATATTTAACAAACAGATATGTTTCTACAATGTGAAATTAGAAAAAAATAATCCTCTCATTAGATAATTCATTGATACAGAATTTTAAGTACAAAACATGTTAGAAATTATGAATAACCCAGATATAAAAAAGAATAATGTATTTTAATTAAAAAAATCAAAATCAGAATTTAAAATTAAAAAAATCATATACATAAAAAAAATTTGAAATGTAACAATATATAAATGTCTGCATATCATACGAGTTTTATATATATATATATACTATACACTATACGTATTTAGATTAATTTAATTTCATAAAAATAGTAATATTTTTAAAAAAAATTCATATATCTATTTTTATTATTAATAATAAAGAATAATTTTCAAGTCTATACCACACATTTAAAAAATTATTCTATGCATGCATACTTCTTTCCATCGAAAAAGGTTTAAAAAATTGTTATTAAAATATTTTAATAATTTATTATTATTTAATATAATTTATTATTTATATTAATTTTTTATTATATTTAATACATATTATCAATTTTTATTATTTTTTTAAAAATTTGATATAAAAATAGGTGAAACCAACTTAAACTTTAAATATTTTAAAGTTATATAATACAAAATTTTGAAATTCAAGTTTTTTATAGATTTTTTTTTAATATCTCACATGTTTTAAAGTTTAGTAAATTTATTTAAAAATTTATATAAATAATTGATTAAAATATTTAAAAATAAAAGTCAAAAAAATAATAATTTAGTAAATTTAACTAATTATATATAAATATAATAATATATAAAAAAATATAATACATACATATATATAAATTTAAATTTAAATACATATAAAAATTAAAATTAAATATAAAATATTTATTTTAAAATTAATGTATTTCTTAAAAGAAATAGAACATAAAATCAAATGGAATAAAATATAGCATAAATTTGACTGACAAATAAGTATTGTGAAAGTAACACTATCTGACAATTCAGAAAAACTAAAAATATAACTAAAAATGAGAAGGTCACGTAAGCACGTATCAGCACGTTCAAGGTAGCAAACATTTTCAAATCATAAACAATCGTTTTTTTTTTTATTACAATAAATTCAAGATCAGAATAAAATATTATTTTTTTATTAAAAAATGACTTTTTAAATTGATTATTAAAAAAATCAAAATTTATATAGTTTTAATTCAAAAAAATTCAGAAAGATAGTTCAAAAATAACTTTTTCAACAATTTTAAAATTATTTATAAAAAATTTAACAATGTCTCTGCAACGTGAAATTAAAAAAAAATAACTCTCTTATTAGATAATCTATTGATACAAAAGTTCAAGCGGAAAATATTGTACAATTCATAAATAATCTATATATAAAAAAATATTTTAATTAAAAAATCAAAATCAGAATTTGAAGGAAAAAAAAAACATATACATAAAAAATATTTGAAATGTAAAAATTTTTAAATTTTTTAATATCATTCGAGCTATATATAAATAATGTAAATGTTTAAATTAATTTAATTTCATAATAGTGATAATATTTTTTAAAAAATTCATATATCAGTTTTTGTTATAAAAAAAAAACAATTTTTAAGTTTGTACCACATTTAAAAAATAATATATGTCTAAACCAACCTAAATTGGAGTGTTTTAAAATTTTATAATATAATTTTTTAAAGCTTAATTTTTTTATAAATTTTTTTGTTGTTGTTAATATTATATATGTTTTAAATTGTAAGTTATTTAAAACTTTACGATTTAAAAAATAAATTAATAAATAAATTTAAAATTTATATAAATAATTAATTAAAAAAAATTTAACATTAAAATTAACAAAATAAAAATTTAATAAATTTAATTAACTATTTATAAATATAATAATATATATAAAAATATAACATACACATGATACACATATTAATATGAATTTAGGTGTATATAAAAATTAAAAAATTAAAAAAATTAAAAAAATTAAAAAAATTAAAAAATATTTATTTTAAAACTAACACATAATTCTTATAATAAAAAAAATGATACATGACATAAAATAGGATAAAATGAAACATAAATTTTGCTGATAATAATATGAAAATAAGTTATCCAATAATTAAAAATAAAAAAATAGGTCACATAAGAAAAACAATATTTATAGTGTGACATCTCAACACTTTCTAACTTTGTCTTAGACCTCCTTTAATTGATGAGGGATTCTTCTAATTTGCTGTTTCAAACATTTTAAAATCTTAAACAAACATTTTTTTCTTTTTTAAATTACGATAATTTTGAGATCATAATAAAATATCATCTTTAAAAAATATTATTTTTAAATTGATTATTAAAAAATAAAAAATTATATAATTTTAGTTTAAGAAACTTCATCAAAATTGTTTAAAAATAATTTTTTTATAAAAAATAAATAACTCTCTCGTTAGATAACTTATTTATACAAAAATTTAAGCGTGAAACATTTTATAATTCATGAATAACCCAGGTATAAAAAAAATATATTTTAATTAAGAAAATTAAAATAAAAATTTAAAAGAAAAAAAATCACATAAAAAAAATATGAAATATAACAATATATAAATTTCTAGATATCATATAAGTCATAAATTTATATATATATATAAAAGATAATATGCATGTTTAAATTAATTTATTTTTTTAAAAATAATAATATCTTTTAAAAAAATTTATATATCAATTTTTGTTATAAAAAATAAAAAAAAATTAAATTTTCACCACAGATTTAAAAAACCAAAATACGCATGCAACCTGAAAAAGATATAAAAGTAATTTTTTTAAAAAAATATTTTTATTAATTTATTATTATTTAATATAGTTTATTATATGTAATAAATTTTTTATTATATTTAATGTATATTATTAATTTTTTAATTTTTATAAAATTTGATATAAAAATAGACTAAATCAATCTAGATTTTAAATGTTTTAAAGTTTTATAATATAAAATTTTTAAATTTAAGTCTTTTTATAGATTTTCTTTTTTTGTTAATGTCTCATATATTTTAAATCTTACAAAATTGATAGATTTGTTTAAAAATTTAAAATATAAAATAAAATTAATAAATAAATTTAAAATTTATATAAATAATTAATTAAAAAATCTAAATATAAAAATTAATAAAATAAAATATTAGTAGATTTAATTAATCATATAACAAAAATATAATACATAGACATAGTATGCATCTATAAACAAATTTAGACACATATGAAAACTAAAATATTAAAATATAAATTTTATTTTGTTTAAAATTAAAAAAATTAATAAATTATGTAAATATATAAATATAATATATTAAAATAAATATAATAAATATAAATATATAATATATAAATATAAATAGATTTAGGCTAAATATATTTTTTAATAAATTTAAGTTTAATTTGTTTATTTAATTTTTTTAATAAATTTAAATTTATTTATTTATTAAAAAAACTGAATCAAACTAAATTTTAAATAAATTGAATCACAAATTCATATTAAAAAATTTAATTTATATATATTTTTTATATAAATATAAACTTGTTATATTATCTTTTAAAGTAAAAATTATTAAATCTAATTGAAATTAAAAATGTTTCATTAATTATAATTTATAAATTAATAGTTAATAATGGATAATTACAATTACATGTGTAAAAAAAATTATTCATACTTATTCAAAGTTTTAAAAGTTCAACTTAATAGATAATTTAGAATAAAATATATTAAATATCATGTTTTAACATTATTAGTAACTTATTATTATTTGATATTTTTTATTATATTTAGTGTATATTACAGATCTTTTAATTTTTAAAGGATATGAAATAAGTATATCAATTTTTTTTTAAATTGTTTTATTAATCCTAACTGAAATTGAAAATGTTTCATCAATTGTAATTATAATTTTTTTTATCATCTCTTTCGATTATCCATATTTCATATTATTTTATTTTAATATATTATTAGTTTATTTTTTACACTGTTAACTAATTATAAATTATAATACAATTATTTTTAAATAATTATTATAAAAATTAATAATTTTAATAATATTATAATGTATAATAAAATGATGGTGCATAAAAATTTGTATGTTATCATTGCATTCCGATTAAATTTTATTATAAAAACATAATTTTCATTCATGGTTTTTCTTAATGTTGCCATATAATTTTTTACTTTAATTACTTTGCACAAACATGTACATATATTTTCAAATAATAATTTGGCATGTACATAAATGTTTTTTAGATGTTCAACATTACATTAAAAATTTTATTTTTATTTTAATTATTTTATTGATATAATAATAATGAAACAATACTTTCTTTGATCATTCCATTGAATTTATTGCTACGATGATGTTTGTTGTTCACAGTTCTCTCAATAGTTGCACAACATATCATAATACAAAACTATAAATTATCAATATAAAAGATGAACAAACAATAGTATTTTAGCCATTTGTTTCTTTTATATGTTAATTTTATGTTTGATTTATTACACATTAACGAGATGCAAGGTGAGACAAATCAATTATATTTTATTTATTTATTTATTTTACTTTTATTTTTAAATGTTTATTCTTAACTTTACAATATTATATCCTATTATTTCATTTAAGCATTGTTTTTTAATTAAACATTACACATTTAGTGATTTATTCTCTTCCACGAAATTTTTTTACTCATCATTTTGTATTCTTTTTGAATTTTTCTATTTTTATAATCAAAGATTTATATTTAATGTTTGCCTTATTTAAAAAATTAATATATATATATATATATATACTTTTATAGTCAATTTATTTATTTAATGTTTCTTCATATTAAAATTTAAATACCATACATTATAATATTTCTTTACTAATAAAGATAGGACCATATATTAAGCAATAATTTATTTTATATAATTTTATTACAAATAATCATTATTTACATGATAATTCATCTCTAAATAAAAAATTAACATTAAATTGTAAATTCAAATTACCAATACTTTAAGCATAATTAATTCATAATTACATTCTTTAATCATATTAATAAGAGCTTGAATTTTGATAATTGTTCATAAATAATATTAAAAAAAAACTCACTTTATAATCTCTAATCTTAAACAAAAAAATAATCTTCAATTGTTGATTTGGAATATCTGTAATACACATAAAAAAATTTCAGTATATTTGTGAAACTTAACTTCTCCACAGCATATCTCACATCTTCAGCCAATTGGTAGTGCTCATTAGCCTCCTATGAAGCTAATGAACTCACTCACACATTCCATAACCGTTTTTCGCATGGCTAGTAAGAACCGTTTGCATCACCCTTAAGTCGGCAGATTTGGATTCTGCTCACGCGCCTCAGCTACACGTGGTGGTTGCACCTGCAGAGTGTTTGAAACTGAAATACACCCAAAATCGTTAAAGTGAATTTTATTTTCTAACAAAAAAATCTTCCATATACAAATAGGGTTTAAAATCTTATCAATATATTTAAATAATTGAATTACCTACCAATTGTATTAGGATTTATTAATAATTGATAATATTGATAAATTTAGTTTTAAAATATAAAAATATTATTTAAATATCTAAAATTGTCAAATATCAGTAATTTTATTTCTTTTATAAAATTTCACAAACTAAAAGTACTATAATTTAGCAATGTCATGGACTAAAATAACTACTATTTGATATTTTTATAATTTAATGACCTAAATTAACTAGTATTTATAATTTTGAGGAGTAATTTATTACATTATTTTTGTGTAACATTTTGTTTGAATGGGAGGTAAAATAATTTTTAAAAAATTATATTTATTTTCAAGAAATTTTAAATTATGAAAATTTTAAAAATATTTTAATAAATGAAAATAAAATAATTTAAAATTTAAAATAAATAGCATTTAAAATTTATCAAGTTTCTTCTCAACTTACTTATGTGAACAAACACTTCTCTATCAAATAATTTATTTTTTATTATTCTTTCTCATCTTTATATCTTGCATTTCTCTTTTATTTTTCATATTTCTATTATATTTAAAAATAAAAATTTTAAGGATGATATAATTATATTTTTTTATTTTTTTATTATATAAATTTACCAGGTTAATATTCTATTAAAAAATGTTGCAAAACATTTTAATAAAAAATATTTATATATTTAAATTTTTAATAAATATAAAAAATAAAATTAAAATTAAAAATACATTAATATTTAAAAGTATAATTTTGTATATAATAAAAATTAAATTATTTAATTTAAAAAAATTCAATAAATTTAAAATTTATCATCTAAATAAAATTTTTTAAATATTTAATCCATATAAAATATTTTTAAAATAAATAATTTAAATTTTAAATATTTTAAAATTTTTAAAATATTGCAGTCCAAATATAAGTTAAGTGCCTTTCACTGCTTCCTTTACTTTTTAAGTTATTTATTAAAATACTGTCCGCTTCAAATACCAAACAACTCCTTAAAAATCTGAAAATAGTTTGATATACAATTTAAACCTAACTGTGTTTTAAATAGTTTGAAAAGTAAAAGAATTAATGTCAAAAAGCCTTCATTTGTAGTATGCAAATTGCATAGCCAGCAGACACAATTGGTACTTGATTGTTGGCATTTCAATATCAGTGCAAGAAAAGCAATATGGTAATTCTGAACCATAGTCATGCAGGTTAAGAAACTTTCCCAGATACGAAAGGTAATGAGATATCTGAAAAGGAAGGGAAAAGAGGAAAATAACAAAACAATTTGATGACACGCATGATGCATTAGAAAAAGTTCCTTTATGGATTGGAGGAAGAGCTACGTTTAAAGGCATTCAAACAAAACATAATCATACTATGTTGGTACAGTATAAAACTTATAAAAAATTAAGAGATTTAATTGGAATTAAAACTAACACATTAATAAAAAGGCTTAGGATTAAAACCCAGAACAAAATTTTACTAAACATCAAGAAGGAAAATAGGTAATGGCGAACACTTGACATAAATTAGCAAATTAAGATTAAAATTAGTAATAGGGATCAATAAGTAAGAAGACATTGATCTCCTAAACATGCTAACTCTATCAATCTCTAATCTTGAAACTTGGAGGATCTCATGGAAATATCAATCTCAATCAAATTTTCATCCTCATTCATCTCATTAATTTCTGCCAAGAGCTCCGTGAAACACTGCTGCTTGAAAAGGGATTCTGGAAAGAACTTTGAAACCAATTTTTGGTCAGGATCCTGAGTTAAAACTGAGAAGTTGTTGTTTGGAAGTTTAATTTCAATCAGGCCATCCTCTTCCTCCTCTTCATCATTATCAAAGGCAAAACTATGAGATATATCCACATTTTGATTTCTATTGTGATCAATCTCAAAACTTACACCCATTATTGAGCTAGGACTGCTTTCACTATCTGATGGAAGTGAAGTATCTGACAGTGGATCAGCTTGCTGCTCATACTCCTGAGCATTGAGTTGAAAACTTTTATCTATGATTTTGCTGCTTTCACAATCTAATGGAATTGAAGAATCTGACAGTGTTTCAGCTTGCTGCTCATGCCTCTGAGCAGCTTCACTTTGTTGGGTACCCTCAGTATGAGTAACATCTAATGAAGCTTGTAACTGAGATTTATGCAGATTATCTTGGACTAGATTTTCATGTAGGGACCCTTTTTTCTTTGTCAGTGAGACAAGAAACAAGGTAGACAGAAGAGCAATTAGTAGTGTTAGAAGGGAAGGAGAGAATTCAGAAACTGAGAAGAAAAAGAAAAATGAAAAGAGAACTAGAGCCAGAATGGTAGATAAGAAAGTAGCTAAAGTAGAAGCCAGCTTGTGACAGATTTGTTGCTTGGTTACTCTCTCCATGATCATTCACTGGAATATACACTGTTTGTGTCAAAGCCAAACCAGATGCAACGATTCAAGTCACCCAATAAAGGCTGCAAGAAGTACTGTTGAAAAGGAGAAGAAGATCTTTGGAAAGACTACAAGCAAGTGGATGAAAATTTGTTCAATCTGTACTTTTTTCCCTTGCAATACAGTTTGTTATGGGGCAAAGCTAGAGGAAAATTTCAATGTGCTACCAAGAAATTTAGGGGTGCCAAAAGAGCCTTTTAAGCTAAAGGGCTGCTCATTTTGTAAACTGTTGCTAAAATATCAAACAGGAAGCTAAGGAGGGAAAGTTTTTATCTTTTCAATATGAAGAAGATTCAAAAGATCATAGCTTGAACTCCAAAGCTTTCTTCTTCATCAAACCTGAAAAGGGTGCATGACATTTGTTGGTCTCATTCTTGAAAGATCAAGTTCCTTTCTGCTGCTGGGTAACTCTACTAGCAAGAACTAAACTGCAAACAGAACCATTTCATTTTTCTCTGACATGAAATCTTTTGTTATTAATTATCTGCCACTGATTCTCTTGGAGATGGCAAAGATGTTTGTTTTCCAACAGTGTTTACAACCTCAAAGCCTTGGACTTGTTGAATGCATGTGCCAGACATATCTATCTGAATCTCCCCCACACATGGCAAGATACCGGACCCAAGAAAACAATTTCATGAAAACAGAAATCGATAATGTACTAAAGAAGAATCTTGCTTCTCCCTCTATTTTATTCAGAACCAAACAAAACCCTTCCACAGAAACTCAACATACCAAAGCAGGTATAATAACAAATTTCTCAAGGCAAAACACTCTTTGATGAGAGTTCCTATGTTGAGATGTTTTCCCAGTAAATAAAAGTAAGCATAGGCAATTGTATAACATTTTTCCTCACTATACTTTCACCACATACATCAAAGACAAATAAAAGTAAGCAATATTCTTTAATAATAACCCGTTTTCTATTATTGTCTAGACTTTTCATTCTTGAAGAAGTAATTGTTCTGAGGTTCTTTTTCTGTGTGCCATGCTGGCTTAAATGAAGTGAAGGCCCCCATTATAGAAAAACTCAGCCAAATTGTTAGGTAGTCTATGCTACTAACCAGTTCCACACTAGGAAACATTTAAGCTACTAGGACCAATTAGTTACAGTTGGTGATTGGTACAAGGTTTCAAGAGCTTGGGTAATCAAGAGTTCAGTAATCTATAAAGCTAGATGCCTAATTTTCTAATTAGATCCATATAATCTACTTCTTCTGTTTGCTGAGCGAAGACTCTTTTTCATTATAACTGTTTTGGTAGGGTTTATGTATGTCTATTTCTGATGAAACCGACAACTAATTATTAGATTTTCATAATTATTTTATAGTAATATGGTGCTAGTGAGTGTGCAGACGTTACACATTACATGCTATTTAGCCTGTCAATAATTAAATAAATCTGATAAAAAAACTGAGCATTAGAAATAAGGTTTTGCTATCTATAACTTAAGAGAGTAATGACTAGAAGTCTTAACTAAAAACTATGATAAAAATACATCAATAATATTAAATGTTGTATTCCTTTTAATAAAACTTCTCTATTTTGCATTTCTCAGTTTAGAAATGTTATGAAGTATTAGTTAATTGTAATAAACCAAAAGTAGAGTATGTCCCATGAATGTAAAGAGAGAGCTTGATGAATAATAAAAGTTTAAAATGACAACTTATGTTATCATAGGCAACAGATAACAATCACTAACTAGGGGTGGTGGGGCATATCTCTCATGTCTAGGCAAATATTTGGCAAAAGATCAAAAAGTTTTAACACATTTAACTTCTTATAATTGTATTTTTGAAAAGCATTTGCTGTTATATATCATAATTATAAATGTCACTTTCCACCTTCTTATATACAATTCTTGGCCTTAATCCCGCTGTTAATCATTAGCTCGTGCCGATGAAGAAATGATGATATAAAAAATAAGAGAAAATAATATACAAAAAAAGACAAGGAAACAGAGGATATGCACAAAAAGGCATCGCATTCTCAGATGCTTTTTTGATTGGGTTGCTTGGTGGGAAATCTTGTGGATTATTATGCCTACTCCTTGATGATTGCGGTACTTTATTACATAATTATCTTATTTTTTAACTTTTAATAATATTTTTTTTTGTATAATTTCATTTGATATATATTGTGTAACCATCATTTTGTTTAGACTAATTTATAGATATTATTTTTTTTAAAATAAATTAAGGAGATAAAAAATAAAAAAAGTAAAATAAGATAAAATAGATGATGCGATGTAAAGAAATAAAAATATAAATGCAAAAAACATTGTGAGAATTTAACATGAAAATAATATTATCCTTTCATTCACTGTCGTTGTTAAATTCATTTTTGAACCAAATAAAAACTCAACAATTATCAAACCATTGGATTGATTGTTCTCCAGATTACATTACAATATTTGGATCATTAAACAGTTGAGGAAAAGATTTAATGATATGATATTTGCTCCCATACCTATAAATGTATAGATACTATTATTAAGATGAATAAAACAATATTACATGTAATTTTTTAACTAACATAGTTAAATTTTAGTTAATATTTTTAAAAATTTGATGAATAGAATTTTAATATTTTGTTTGGTTCACATAGAAAAAAAAAATTATTTTAATATGTTAAAATAATAAAAAAAAGAATTTCTATTGTTTGAACGGATGAAAAAGAAAAAGAAAAAAATCTATTAATAGTATAAAATTTAATTTTAAAAAATTTAAATTTTTATTATATTTTCTATTAATATATTATTATAATTTTTATATTTTTAAAAATATATAAAAAATAAAAAATAAAAAATACAAACTTTTTCTCATGTTTTTTCATCCATCCAGAAATAAATAAATTTTGGTGAGACATGCAAAAATTTGTTCCTTTACTTAAATAAATTACGAAATTTTTTTCATAATCTTTGTTTTCTTTCTTCCTATTTTTTCTCATCTAAATAAAAAATAATAATCTTGTTGTACATTAATTCTTTAGAAATATATTTTTATATAAAAAATAAAAAATAATTTAAAAAATAAATATAATATTATTTAATTTCTTTTTTAATTAACTTTAATTTTAACTATTACCTAAAATATTTAAATAAAATTTAAAATTTAATTATTATCTTAATTAATTTATTATATTAATTTTGTATAATAATTAAATTACTTTTTAGTTAGATAAAATATTGAAATAAAATTTAAAATTAACTTATTATCTTAATTAGCTTAAAATTTTAAATCTATAATACGTAAATAAAATTTTATGTATTCCGAATTTTCTGTAATATTTATAATAAATTTTAAATTGAAGTTTAATTTAAATTATTTATAATATTAAAATTAAATTTAAAATTAACTTATCATCTTAATCATCTAATATCTATTATATTAATTTTAAAATTTATATATATTTTATTTATGTATACTATCTAAATTAAATTATAAATTAATTTTAAAATTTACTTATTCTCTTAATTACCTATTACATTAAAATAAAAAATATATATAAAATGATCATCATACTTAACTTAATTATTAATTTGATATAATATTTAAACTAAATTTTAAATAAATTTATTATCTTAAATTAAACTATTACCTAGATTAATTTAAAATTCTAAACCTACTATCTTAATTAATTCCTATAGTCTTAAATATATACAATTTATTTAATAAACTAATGAATAAACTGACTCAAAACTGAAAAAGAAGCTAAAAAATATTTGATAAAATTAGTTGTTAAACATAACAAATAAATATATGGTTAAACAATAAATTAGAAATATATTTTTTAAATAAATATTTTTTTTTAATTTGTAAATAAATAAATTTTTAAAGTAATATTTTTATAATTTTAAATTTTTATCAAATGGTTTAATATTTTTAATAAAATAAAATAAATAACATAATAATTAAAATAAATAGTATATATATATATATTAAAAAATTAATTTAAAATATAATATTTTATAAAAATATAAAAATAAATCTATCAAAATTAAAAATATTATTATAAAAAAATCAAATAATACTAATATTATAAAAATATATTAAGAACAAAAAATAACAAAATATTTTAATATTAAACAGTGTTGAAACGTTTAATAAACTTTTTAGTTGATAAGTTAAACTTTTAGATAACTTAAATACCATCCCAAATATATTAATAATATGTAAATAAAATTTTACATATTTACTTATAATATTTAAAATAAATTTAAAATTTTTTATTATCAAAATTATTTATAATATTTAAATTAAATTTTAAAATTAGTATATTGTTCTAATTAACTTATTAATTTGATTTCCTATAATAATTAAATTAATTTTTAAATTAATTTATTAACATTTACATCACATTAAATAATATAAAAATTATGGTTTTTATGAATTTTATATTTGTTATAAAAATTTAAATTTTATAATTATTTGATAATTTTTAACCTTAAACAACAAATTATATAAATTATTTTTATAAATAAAATTAAAAATATTTTACATATATTACTTAAGATTAATTTGATTTAAAATAATATTTATTAATTAATAAAATATTATTTAATTGATAAAATAAATTATAGTTAATGATTTTAAATTAAGTTTTATTCTTCATCTAAATTGTACAAAAACATTAATTTTCTTATCATCGTCTTTCAAAAATTTACTTTTTCTTGCATTATTTTAATATTTAAATAACATACATATATTTTATAGTTTAATTATAACCTATTTTACCATAAATTAATTATAATTTTACATCATAAAAAATTATATTAATTTTTAAAATCTATTAAAAATAAAAAATATTATTTTATTAAAAAATTTATAATATTATTTTTATTTATATTTAAATTTAATAATTATTTTTAAAAATAATTTAAAAAATATTCAAATCAATAATAGATAATATGATATGATTTTTATTAAGATAAAATAAAATTAATAATTTTTAAAAAAAATATAGTTTAACATTTAAATAATTTAAAATATTATAAAATTAAAATATTATCTTTCATTTATATTATTAATAAAAATTGAAATATAAATTTATTTGATTAAATTTTTAAATTACTGTAATATTATTTTATTTATATAAATTATTTATCAAATTGGTGTAAAATAAATTCTATCGATTATAATAATTATTTTAATAAAATTAAATTTTATATTGGAGCATAATTTAATTTAAAAAGTTTAAATTTTTTTAACCTTTATTATATTTTTTAAATAAAATAGTTAAAAAATTATATCAATTATTTTAAAATGAGATAAAATAAAAATTAAAATAAATGATGAACTAATAAATTTTAAAAATGAAACAACAATTTTTTATGATAATATACTTTTAAATAAAATAATATATTTAGATATTAATATTTTAAGTATATTAAAATATACGTTACAATATTTAATAGATCTACATAGTTAATATTTTTATATTTACAAAGATAAAAAAATAATAATAATGATACATTAATTTTAAATGTCTTCCAATTTATGTTTTACTAAAAAAAATTAATCCATAAATTTCTGTAAAAAAAAAAAAACTACGAAGAGGATATTTTTCTGATCCAATATTGCAGACATAAATATTCCTTGACCTTTTCTCATCTAAAGTTTATTCTTTGTCTCTTTGAGTTAAGTGGATCAGGAAGATAACTATGTAACACAAACTTAGATTTTATTAACTAAATAAATTAAGTTAATATTTTTAAAAACCATATTTAATTTAAGAGATTAAATTTTTTAAGATATTCCAAAGATCAGTTAATATTAAAAAACAAGTTATTGAAGTAAATACTACCATCACCAATAGTAATATTACTATTATTACAGATAATTTTAAAGACTTGTTAAAAATTCCAGATAAATCTTCAGATTAAGTTAAGATTTTAAAAGCATAAGCCATGCATTAAAAATACTTATGTTAATTAAATAAATTGGGTTGATAACATAAATTTTTCTTTAAAAGAAACAACCTTAAAAGATAAATTCAAAATTATCATGACTATATTCTACATGTAGTTATAGTTGAAATTTGTTTATATTTCTTCTAATATAAATAATATAGTAAAATACACCGTTTATCATTTTAATTCATAAAATTGGAAAATTTTTTTATCAAAATAATTATATATTGAAAGAAATAAATGAAATTTAATTAAAAATGTAATCCCTGTGCTTCTATATTCTTTTAATTATTATATGATCAAATCCTATATAAAATCTTTTACAAATCAATTCTTATCATTTGTTGATATTACAATGCTTTAAATTTTTTTAAAGTTAAAAAATAGATATAGCAAATGTAAGAACTAAAATGTAAATTTTTTTTTTATTATTATTTATAAAAATTTAAGTTTAATACAAAACTTTTGCATGTAATAACCATAAAAAATTGAATATCATGTATCAATATAAAGAACAAATTTAATATCTTTATAATTTGGAAAATAATAGATTTTCATTCGTAAACATTTTTTCTTCTCGTACATGACCATGGTATTCATATATCACATTAGCATATGATGGGAAACATGCTTTTTTATCACACGATTATGTTATTCATATAGGCATATAATGAAAAATGTTTTTTGGTGCGTGTGTTCCGTGAGCAATTAAATTATCTTTTAATTTACTTAACTAACTTAAAAACTTATTTGATAGAAATAAAATTATTTAGAAAACTAAGTTATTTTACAACTTTATAATATTTTTAACATATAAAAGTAAAATATATAATTTTATTTATATAAAATTAATATGATATATTTAAAAAATATAATATAATAATAATTTTTTCATAAAAAAAAAGAATAATATCAAATATGTGGAGAAATTTTTTTAATTTAACAAATAAATAATTGCTAATTTTTTGGTTGCTCCTTTTTCAATGGGATGCATTCAAACACATGGTATTCAGTTTCCAATGGATCTTCAAGTTCATGGTCGTCATTTTTTCAATAGATCAGTGCTCCAAGGTAACAAGAAGAAGAGTAGGGTATGGCATTTTTAGCTTCAATTTTGCCATTAATAGGAATCTAAACTACATACCAGTTTACCAGATTTAGTCTCGTTGATTTATTACTTACATGTGGATGTTTTTTTCATAAATTAATTATACTTTTCTATCACAAAATAATTTTATATAAATTTTTAAATTTTATTATAAAAATAAAAATATTATTTTTGTTAAAAGTTATAAAATTATTTTTATTTAAATTTAAAATCAATAATTATTTTAACAATAAATCTAAAAAAATATTAAAATCAATAATATATTACAATTTTTATTACGATAAAGTAAAATTAATAATTATTTTTAGAAAAAATTTAATTCAATATTTAAATTATTTTAAAATTTACCAATTAGAATATTATCTGTTATTTACATTATTAGCAAAGATTAAAATCTGAATTTCCTTTATTAAATCTTTAAATTGGTATAATATTAATTTATTTATATAAATTATTTATTAATAAAGTGTGAAATAAATTCTATCAATTATAATAATTGTTTAATAAAGTTTTACATTGAAACATAATTTAATTAACAAAAATTTTAATTTTTTAACCTTTATTATATTTTTTATAAATTATATTATAAACGTATATAAAAATTTGTTTTTTAAATAAATATTTCAAAAACTTTATCAATTATTTAAAAATAAAAATAAAGGATTAAATAATAAATTATAAAAGTTAAACAATAATTTTTTACAGTAACATACTCTTGAATAAAAAATACTTATATATTAATATTTTAACTACATTAAACATGTAAGTATACGTGATAATATTTAATTAATTCACATTTACATTAGTCAAATTTTACTGTTCTTAGATTTAAAAAATATAAAAAAACTATTAATAATTTATTATTTTTAAATGTTATCCAATTTATGTTTTATTAAAAAATAATTTAATCCATCTATAATTTAAAAAAAAAACTACGAAACATCCTTAAAAATATTTATGTTAATTAAATAAGTTTGGTTAATGACATAATTTTTTTAATTTAAGATAAATTCAAAATTGGCACCATTATATTCCGTTCATAGTTATAGTTTAAAATTTATTTATATTTCCTTTAATATAAGTAACATAGTAAAATAAATTTTAAAGTTTTTTCTACCAAAAAAATTATATTGAAAGAAATAAATAAGGTTTAATTAAAAATTAATCCATATACTTCTATCATTCTTTTAATTACAACTATATAAATGTTTTTTTAAATCAATTCTTATCATTTGTTAATATTACTGATTTAGAGATTTTTTTTATAAAAAATAGATATACTAAAACGTAAGAACCAAAATGTAAATTTATCATTATTATTATTTATAAAGATTAAAGTATAATGCAAAATTTTTGCATGTAATAGAAAATAAATCAAATATCATGCATTGGTATAAAGAAAAATTTAATATCTTTATAATCTAAAAAAATAATAAATTTTCATTCATAAACCCTTTTTTATTCTCATATTTTTTTGACGTATTCATATGTCACATTAGGAAATGGTATTCATATATAATATTTGTATAAAATGAAAAAATGTTTTTTTCTTATTAAAGTGTTTGGTCAGCAAGTAAATTAACTTTTAAATTACTTAACTAAAAAAATTATTTGACAGAAATAAAGCTATTTAGAAACAAAGTTATTTTACAAGTTTATAATATTTTTAACATATAAAAGTAAAATATATAATTTTATTTCTATAAAATGAAGATGGTATATTTTGAAAAATAAAATATAATAATAATTTTTCATAAAAGTAAAAATAAAAATAAAAAATAATATTAAATGTGCGGACAAATTTTTTAATTTAACGTAAATTATTTGCTAATATTTTACAAACGGTTAATATTTAGGGAAGAAAAGAAAACAATCAAGCATGTAAGCCTAGGTGTAATGACAGAATTACCCTCAAACAGAGAAGATCTGAATAACAATTTGTCCACAGTTGGGGACAAACTTGCATCCACCCAAACCCTGGAGTTAGGGTTTTATTGCCCTCTCTCAATTTCCTCCACAAAGAAAGCATCTATAATATTTGATTGCTTAGATTCGGATTTAGCTTTTTATTCTTTCTCTAGATCGGTGTGAAATTTTGGTTGCTCTCTCTTCAATCGGGCATTATCGCCCAGTGTGCGATCAAATCCATGGTCGTCAGTTTCCAATGGATCCTCATCCGGTGCGCACCATTACTCCGACTGAACAAGAAGACGAATGGGGTACGTCGTTTTTTCCTTCAATTTCGTCTATTTTTTTTTTTTTTCATTTCCTGCAGAACCATAGTAGAGAATAGGAATGAATTACCTTCCATCAATCTATGATTCGCTCATTCGGCTGTTGGGGTTGTTTTCTGTTTCCTGTTTTTTATTTTTCATTTTTTTTTTGAGACGGGGTTTGAATAGATATGTGGTAAAATACTGGGATGTTTTCTTGCTATATTGTACCCATATTTAGTCTTTGATTTACCGCATATATGTGAATCTCGTTTTTCACAATTGGACCGGTTATTAGTTGGCTGTTTTAGTTTGAGGATTTATGATGTTGCTGCAATTTATTTGCTGGGGACATTGATTGTGGCGCCCATGCTATCTATCATATGATTAAGTCACTGTGGAATGCAAATAGCTCCAGCTTGATTTGATATCCGGCTGAGACTGATTTTTATGTTTTAAATCCATCGGCACTGGTTGATCTTTATGTAAGTTAGGGGCATTTTGTGAGGGTTGGAATCTCAGTGTGCTAGTATACAGAGAATTTTAGCATTGATATACTGCATGTGCTAGTATACAGAGAATTTTAGCATTGATAAACTGCATGTGTTTATGTCTATATTCATGCTTAAATATATTTCAAGTTTGCAATTTATTATACTGTTTGTTTGCAAGGAATCAGGTCTGTGACTCCAAATTGGGAGTTTTATACTCTCTGACCAGGGGTGTTTGTTTGGTTTAGTTCTTGCCTTTGAGATGCATCATCAATTCATCATGTATGCATCTTAACACCATATTTTTCCTAGTTGGATTTGCATTTTCGGGGGGACAAAAATGCATTTTGATTGCATTTTACTTTCTATCTTTAACGAGTGGACTCTTTTTTGTTATAGACACCGATGGATTTGTGATTCCGAGTTTGGGAATTGGAGACTCAGATCAAAGTAAACCTTATGTTTCCAACATAGAATCATCAAATTCTGCTGCAAAGGTGATAGCTGAAAGAAATGTTTCTTGTTAGAGACCAATTTTCAGGATTTAGATGCGGGAATTGGTTGGCCAGACAATGTGTAGTGTATGCTCACTATATTTGTTTGTGCAGGCTAAGAAGGAAGAAAACATCTATCTGGGCCCGCACGGAGCGCCTCCTTCACAATCGAAACAGCAAGAGCTAAATTCATCTAACCGGAAGCAACGGTTCAAGCAAAAACTGAAAGAAGCTGATAAGAGAATTAGTGGGACGGGTAGGGAGAATAAAGTGGATAATCTGAGGGAGCTTGTGGGTGGGGGGAAAGTAGGTGTCAACATGGCAAAGGGATCCCCCAAGGACTGGTTAGATCCACATTGCCATGAATCTCACTTTGAGAAGAGGTAATGCACACATTGGAGATTTTGATTTCTTGGAGTTATTTTTTTTCTTAGAGAACGTCCTCTTCAGCATCTTTTGTTGTAGTTTGATGCATCTCTTGAGACCCAAGTTTCGGAGGTTATGTACTCTGACAATAAATTTACCGCATGGTCCTTTGTTTAATAAAGGTGTTATGTCTCAGGAAATTACGGCTATATGTGGAAATCAATCATAAGCCTGACACCTTGATCTCAATTAACCAGTAACCACTAATCTAGACCAACGAAAAATACCGAGGAGCTATGGAAATGAAGTAGGAAGACAAACCCAGGAGGGTGAAAAGTAGTAGAATAATGAAGGAAATAAAATGTAAACTATAAACCCTTTTTCTTGTTCAGAACTTTATATGGATCTTACATAAATGATTTGACTAAATGAATATATGTACTCAATGATATTGTATTTTGAAATAAAATAAGATTCACACTTAATATAAATGTCGTCCAATTATCCTGAAGTCGTTTTTCGTACTCTTAATGATTTATTCACATTTTATGTAATTTTAATTCTTTATTTTCAATTTATTTATTCTCAAGTTAAGTTTTAACCTATTACATTTAATTTTTAAAAAATCAAAAATTAAAATCATAGTTTAAAATAATTGATATAATGTGAATCAGCAATTAAGAATATAATTTAATTTTAATATACAGTCAATACTTTTTTTTTTTGCAATGTCAATAATTCTTTGTCTGTTGATATATTATTACAGAAAATAATAGTAAGTAATACGGATATTAAAAATAAATAGTCCTCACTTTTAACGCCTCGTTATTTCATTTCGAAGCCAAGACCTGTAAAAGTAGCTTATTTCATCATCGTACTCAAATAGTCCGAAGTGAACATATTTTGTTGACACATAATTGGTCATCGTCCATCAGTTAAACAAATCACAAAGTCCAGCAAAAAGAATGAAACCAAAAAATACCGCCCCCTTCCCTAACCAAAAAATAGTAAAGTCGGTATTATACACATTGTTTGGCTTCACGATAGAAGTTCCCAGGACGTCCAGATGAATATCATGTCAGGCCTCAGAGGAAGTCTCAATGAACTTGGAGGTAGCCACTCTCACTCTCATCTGAGGCAGCATCCGATGTAGGCATTAAGCACTCGCGTATCACATTACCGAGCCAGTGGCATTTAAACTTCAAATCTCTGAAGGAATCTACTCATTTGATGCCTAAGAACTCCAATCCAGTTGCTTTCGGTGTCAAACCAAGCTGAGACAAGTATTCGGCATTGTAAAACTTGCTCAAATGTCTCATTCCATTGTCACAAAGAATGGTTACAATTGTGTGACCAGGGCCAATTGACTGTGCTACTCTAACTGCTCCAACACAGTTCATTGCAGAGGAACTCCCAAGGAAGAGCCCATCGTTCTTCAAAAGAAACCTGACCCGTAAAAAATGACAGTTGGTGAAAATTTCACGCATCAATTCAATTAATCATTTTTAACAGATGGCACACGCCAGACAGAACAAGGAAGGAACAAAAAATCCTTTAAAAACAAGAAAAGAGTAAGGAATAACCTAGCCATTTCAACAGCCTCCCTATCCGTGCCTCTAAAGGCCCCATCAAGTTTTGCCATCGCAAAATTCTTTGTGATCCTGTTTATTCCGATTCCTTCTGTTATAGTGTCAAATGGATTCTTAAGTCTTCGTCCTTCTGCCTCCTCTTTGGTGTACATCACTCCCCTTGTTACCTTATTAAACAAACCAGAGCCAGGAGGATCAATGAGGAAGCACTTGATGTTTGGATTCTTATCCTGTTGAACATAGAACAATAAATTCAGGCAACTTTCATCATCAAAATGACAATATCTGAATAAAATACGGAGTAGGGGTAAACCTGAAGAAAGCTAGAAACACCGGCAAGAGTACCACCGGTGCCTGCTGCTGCAATAAATGCATCTAAATTTCCATTGGTCTGTTCCCAAATCTCAGGCCCTGTACCCTCATAATGGGCCCTAAAGTTTGCCAAGTTCTCAAACTGATCAGCAAAAAAACCCCCTTGAGAAACATTAGAAAAGACGGAAGTGTGATGGTATCCATCTTCACAATAACCATTTAGTTTCTCATTAGCTTCAGACGCCCGTCTTCTTGCAATATTGACGAAATGGTCCTTATGAGTAATGGACACAGGTCGTACTCTTTCAACGGTTGCCCCAAGGGACTCAATGATTTGAGACTGAAAGTGGTTCATGCAAAGCAATCAATCATAATACAGTTTATAGCAGGATTGTATAACAGACTTGCTTGATTATATTACAACTATAAAATAGAAAACCTTTTCAATGGCAGCATCATCAGGTATAACCACGTGGGCTTTGCATCCAAAGGCAGGAGCAACAGTGGCAATGCTAATGGCAGTGCTTCCAGCGCTCCCTTCCGTAACTATTCCACCAGGACGTAACAGGCCAGATTCCAAAGCCTCTTCAATGATTTTAACCGCAACACGATCTTTGACACTGCCTCCGGGATTCAAGAACTCGCACTTGCCGAGAATCTGAAGAGAAATCGGTGGTGAGAGGAACTTCTAAAGAGAAAAGAGAAAGTGATGGAAGTGAAGGCATACCTCGCAACCAGTGGCGTCGGAGAGGCTGTTGATTCGAATCAACGGGGTATTGCCGATAGCATCCACCAATCCCTTCCTTGATGATTTCTTCTGCTTCTTCTTGTTCGATGAATTGAAACGACGCTCGCAGAAGAAATAGGCCAGGCCAAGTGAAACCAATATGGCAGCTCCAACGCCAACGCCGCCTGTGCTGGTCGCTGCCACACGCGCCATTTCTCCAACCCTCTGCCTTGTCTCTCACCATTCCGTGAGGCCTCTTAAGTCTCAAGTTACCAAGCACCGCCACTCATAACAAATAATGGGCTTCGTCTTCTATTTGGGCCTCTCTTTCTGCTGGCCCACTTACTCTTCACTGTCATTTTTTATTTAGATCCACTTACAGTTCAATGCTGTCCCCATCAAAATTATCTTCCCAAATGTTTTTAACAACAACAAAAAAAAAGGATTATCAGAGAACAAATCTACAACCAAAAAAAGAAACCTCTATTTAGGTTGCTTAGCTGATTCGCCTGAGTTTCGTTCCATTATCCAGATCCTGACCTCTCTAGTACCCTAGATTCTTAGTCTTTCTTGCATATTAATTAATAACCAACCCTGATTTTATTCGAAAAACTACTGTGCGGTGAGTTACACTAGGACTGATATCTCGGTTAGGAAGAATAGATAATTTATCAATAAATAATCATAGAATTGTTAAGAATTTATATTTACAATAAAAAATATATAAAAGAACAACTTCAATATCTTATATTAAAATATATCCACATTAAAAGATATTAAAAATTTACAGTAAAAATCAAGGTAGGTAATTATTTTTTTTAGGTTTGCTAAAAGGTAGGTTTGCGAAATCAAACGCTTTAGGGATGGTTTGGTTTTCGAATTTTTTTTAAATTATAAAAATTGTCATTCTATTTTAATTTTATTTGTTTTTAAAATATGTTAAAAATTTAAAATTGTTTTTATTTTTTTTTTATTTTATAAAAAATAAAATAAAAATGAGATGATGATTTTTTTATTAAAAATAAGAATAGAAAATAAAAAATATGTATTTTGTGAGACTAAATGGCCTTTACACTTCTATTTTCTCACCTCCAGTGCTGTTATTATTGAGTTCGAACTTCGAACAGCCTTTCACTTGCCAAAGATGCCCTTGTCCGTTTTGTCCCTTATTTAAATTGTTATTTAAAACAGTTTTTTGCTTTTTACCTTTTTATACTCAACTAAATTAAGCAGTCTTTCCTTTAATCCCGATCTAAATAATCTACAAATTCTTCTGTTTTTTCAATTTTCTTTCCCCTCTTGTATTTTCTTATTTTTCCGTCTAAATAAAATGTGATGTTTTACGGAGAAAATCAGCATCTATTACAGTCTTAAAATATTAAATCATTACAAGCAAGTAGGGCAACACCTAGCACGTGGATGCCTAGGCTCAAAGAATGAGGAAAAGCCAACATGCCAGTGTTCAAACCTGATTGTCATTGCCAAGTCACGAGCGATCCTTTCATATTTCTGCTTTGTTTAGATGAAAAATAAAATACAAATAATAAAATTTTATTTAATTAATAAAAGTAAAAAAATAATCTTTTAATTTTTTTTTTTTAATTTAAATTTCATTTTATTTTTCTTACTCCTGTTACCGGGCTTCGATCCAACTGTTCTTCATAAATTTAAATTCTATGACATAGAATATTATACTACTGCAAGGGTGCGAGGGAGACGCCAATGCCACATATGTACTGCTTAGGAAGAGTCACTTTCAACGCATAAGATCGTAAACCCATCACCTTTTATCAACAATGGAAAGTAATTGATTGAATTTCATGATTGTGTTTGACACTTGGAAAAATTTGAATGAATCACAGTTCCATTTTTCCCAATTCATTATTTTATTTTTTAATAGAATTAAATTGTTTAATTTTCAACTTCTTTCTATTTTCGATTTTAACTAATTATTATTTATTTTAAAACATATGTTTATTTTTATTTTTTATATTTTATATCTAAAATTAGATATAAAATAATTTTTTTAAAATATAATAATACATGATAAATGTTATTATTCCTTTCCCAACAAATATTATTTATAAAAGCACTAATTTTACAGCTTCCTAATAAATAAAGAATCAATTATTTTTAATTATATAAACATATATAAATATTATAACTCTCATAATATAAAGTCAGTTAGATTGGTTTAATAATGAGAAATTACAATAGTTTATATAAAAATTTAAAATAAATTTTATTACATATTAAAAATCATCATAATATATTATATAACAGGAAGTTAAATATAAAATTTAATGGACAAAAGAATTCATTTTACTCGTATAGTAAAAAAAAACATTTTCCTAATAATAAAGTTATATATAAATTTTAATGAAACTAATTTATTTTTTTTTAAAAAAAGAAAGAAAGTGAGAGGAAGTATGTGTAACTATGTGCGAGCATTGGTAGTATTATTTTAATTTGAAGTAAAAACTATACAGTACAAAGTACTCTACACACGTGAACCCCAAAGAAAAACGTTACAATAGTAATACGGGGATAAAATGGTGATTGTAACGGAAGTGAAAAACGAAAGTCCAAAAAAAAAAAAAGGTAAGAAAGAGAAACAAACACATTGTGTGAGAGAATCTGTGCCCAGAAAACACAACCTCACACATTCACTCACTCACTCACTCACACTACTCCCATGGAGATCCCAGAAAAGTTGCTCAAGTTCAAATACCATTTTCTGGGGGCAATACTCTTCTGTCTCATCCTCGTCTCTTTGATACTCATAGCCCCAAGATTCATGACTCTCTTGGCCTATTTCTGGCCACTATTCCTCTCCACAGCACTCGTTCTTGCCCTTGTCTTCTTCTTTGCCAAGACTTCCCCTTTATCGCCTACCGACGACACTAATTCCTTCCACAACGCCGGCCAAGGCCTCCTAGATTACGTCGCCGGCCACCATGAACCGCCGCTCGATGCTCGCCACAAGTCCGATTAAGGTTAGCGTCCCTCACATCAGATATAGAAAGGGGAGAGAAACGCCTTATCATGTACCACTATGTCACTGTAACCCTTTCATTCAACCCTAATTATTTCTTCACTTTTAATTATCCTTTTTCCACTCTGCTTTATCATGTGGTTGAGTTGCGTCTATTAGTATTGAAACTCCTTTGTTTTTGTTTTAGTGTGGGTTTTGATAACATCAATTTGAATTGATTTCAAGCAACATAAGAGGAAAAAAATTAATTAGAAGAAGAATGTTAGTCCTAATTTAATATTTTTAGGAATAATTATTTTTATTAGTTAAAAAACCCTTTAATTATTATGGGAGAATAAGTCAGTAGTAGTTAAAAATATTTGAACTGAAAAAATGAATTCGATTTAGGGATGCGGCTGTGGCAGGGTCTTTTTAATTTATGACAGTGGTGACAGTGTTTTAATTGTGTGTGAGAATGAGATTGTGAAAGATGCAATGTGCTGTACATGGTTCATCGTTGATGAGGTAATGCTTAGGTCACCACCGGCCTATGATTGCTACTTGCTAGAGAGGTCACCCGCATATTGGGTGGCACCGTGGCAATGTATACATTTTTTTTTCGACAAAACAATTGTGCTAACCGGATAACTACACATGTTTGATCTTGTTTTAGCTAGAAAAAGTCTATCATCATAGTAAAAGTTAGCAATTTCTTCAGAAAAATAACTTGGATTTTTCAAAGTTAAACCAAACACCAGAGTATTTAAGTGCAAGTTTCATTTTGATTAATTATGCTTTTCTTTTAATTGTTTTACAAAATTATTTATAGATTAAATATTATTTAAGTTAATCTGAATAAAGTGGTTCAGATAATAATGTATTTTTTAATGATAGGAATCTAAGAATCGTACAATGCACCATGTGCCATCCATATTATGTGCCGAGTGCTCATTTGCCAATTACTCTATATATCTAGCTAGGGCCCCTGAAAAGTTACATCATGGAAAAAAGAAAAAGTATAAAAATTTCTTGAATAAATACTTTAACCTTGATATAAAAATTGTCTTTTAATTGCCATAAAAAAATGTTCTTTTGATATAGTATGATCTTCTCGTATTATTAAGGAAGATAAGTGAATCCTCTTGTTTTTGGCACCTATTTCGTCCCTGTGCCGCACAGCATACTTCTTTATCTAACGTGCTTAGATATATCGATCATGATTTTCCCCAGTTGAGTATATAGTTATTGAATTATAATCGTTTGATGGAAATTGGATAATTCAGATTTATCTCAATTTATTATCATTATAATAATTAAAAGAAAATTTTAAACCGTTCAATCTTTACTTAACAACTTTAATATTTTCTAATTTTTTTAACTGGAAAATATCTACGTCCTAGATAAATCTATATTGACTTGTGCTTTTAAATATTATAAAAAAATCATCTTTAAGTTTGAAAATGACTTCAATTTAAAATTTTTATGTAATTATATTTAAAAATAAATAAAATCACTCGGATCGCCTAATTATTTAAGGTATTCCTAAAATGTTTGCTTAACGTTTTTTTTTATGAAAAGTATAATAAACTTAAAATTTAAAATATCATGTAAGCTACTCAATCTCCTATTATTAAACTAACCCCAATCCTAATGGATACTGCTTAAACTTTTGTTTAATTTTAACTTTGTTAAGAAATTATTTTTGCTTTAGTTTCTTTTAAGGGAGCAGTTTACATATACACAACACACCAATCTTTGCTGATAAAATATATTTTAAACAACAGTCCGTTAAAATGTTGCCAAAGGGTATAATGTGTTAACTGTTAAGAAATATCAAATGCACTTATTTTTAGTAAAAGATTCTTTTAAAAGCGAAATAGTGCAATTTAATGTTTTAATTCAATACAAAAATCAGCACTAAATAATAAAATGAATTTCAAATTATTTACTTTATAAATGTATTATTTATTTAAATTTGATATTTAATTTATATAAAATTAATTAGGAGATTATGAATGAAATTAGTATATTAATTTCCTCTCAGAACTAGTAACTGTTTTTATTAATCATCTTACCTGAAATAAATCAGTCAGAATATTTAAAAACAAAATATTTGATAATGTTAGCCACCTACCAATTTTGATAAATTTAAATTGAAATATAACTAAACTTATTGGTAATATTTTATGTACAGATTGTTCTCCGTCTTGAATCTGTTTATAGCTATTTTTGTCTTTGCAGGTGCGGTGGAAAGGTAGTCCATAACAATGGCGACAATGGTACAAAAATGCCAGCCATTATTTTTCACTTTTTAGTTGAAAAAATCGTCGGCAACTCAATCAATGCTGATGATGTTGGTGTGGCCGTTACCAGTTTTTGAAGATGTTTCTGGATAGATAAAGGATCCAAAATCTATTAGTAGATAAGAACCAGACCACTTTAGCCTATATTTAATTTTTTTAATAACTAAACAAGTCTTTTTAAAAAATAAAAATCTTCTACCATATGAAATTCATAAAAGAAGCTACCGTTTCGTAATTTTTTTTCTTTTTTTTAGTAAACTTTCATTTTGATATCTAAAAGTATAATATTGATTATTTTAATTTTAACTATAAAATATTTACTTAAATTCTTAACTCTATAAAACTTATTCGTTTTCAGTCTTTTATATTTATATTTTATTTATCATTTTATATTAAAAGAGGGTTAAATTGAATATTATTTTATAAGATAAAAAATTAAAATAAAGATTTTATAAAATCAAGAGTTGAAGTGATCATTACTTTTTAAGGGAATAAACTGAAGATTTTTTTTTTTGTTTAATTCAATAGAACAACTTCAAAAAATTTAAAACTTTTCTTTTGGGGTAAATTTTATCCAAACTTTACTTTTATAATTTTTGGTACGCTATAAATAGTTGCTCAGCCATTAATAACTGTATAATTTAATTTCCAACCCATTTCTACCTTTATTATTGATTGTCCTAATAAAAAATGCCAGTGACCCTTTTCTGAATGCATTTTTTAAATATATTCTTTAACATATTTTTAATTAGTTAATTTTTTTAAAAAATTAAATATATTTTTAAAAATAATTATAAATATTTTAACTTTTTAAAAATTTGACTAATTACAAGAAGCATATCCAATCTATGTTGTTAACATTTCTCTTTTTCTAATTCCTTTTTCATGTTTACAAGCTGAATGAATGATATTTATTCACCTTCAAATTAAAACCCCAATACTAAAACCCATCCTTATTCTCATGGAAACCAACTTTATGACAACAACGTTCCTTATGTATCATTTCCATGCATATTGAGCTGATCATAAGTTTGCCCAATCTAGACATAAGAAATTATTCAAATGTTTGTTGCTTAAATTTTATAATAACTTTTCAATTTGTCTTACACATGATGATAAAATATCTGTTACTATAGGTTTATACGAAAGTGGTTTGTCAAGGAATTCTTAGTTAGCTATTATTTATGAAAAAAAGAAGACATATCTATTTGATAAAAAAATTGGAAGTATAAAACAATTGACAAAAAAGAAAGAGAAAAGGTGAAAAAAAAAAAAAACTCTATTTCTTGTTCATATTAAGATTGAAAATTTATTTATATTAATTAAAAATTGAAGGAAAAAAATGTTCACCTAATGACCTAGCTTTGTTGACGCAACCCAAATAGGTTGATGCAACTCATTCTCAAATTTTTAGTATTAACACCCCATCCATAAAATTTACAAATAACAACGTCCAAAATCCTGTGCCACAAGCTCATTCTACTTGATCTAAGAAAAAGTGCAAACTAAGCAGAAAGCAGACATGGTTTGAATGCTACAAACTCATTTGTGTATTTTAAACTTGTGGAAAGGAGTTTGTTAAATACAAAAGACCTAAAGCTTTAACTTTTAAGCTGTGTAATTACATGATATGGTACAAAGAGCTCCTTGATTAAGCAGTGTCTGAGACTGACCAATAAACGCCAACCCTTTAAAAAAATCTCAGTTTCCATCCTCATCAAAGCTTTGACGTGCATTTCGTAATCATAGTGAAAAGCAAACCACTCTATAACAATTTGGTGTGTGTAATGTGTTAGTCTAAGATGACTGAGCAAGTGTGATGTCAGAATTTGACAGTGTACCAGACTGATCGACATCAAGCTCTTCAAACTCCTGCATCACAAGTGATATATCTTCTTGACTAATCTTCCCCATCTCTTTGAGCTTATAAATAACGAATTCAGCGGCCCTATGAGAAACGAAACAAAACAAAACAAAACAAAATAAATGTGGTGTAAACTATTGACAGTATAATAATGAGTTGGAAAGAATGCACAACTAACCCAACAGTCCCATCATCATCAAGATCTGCAGCCTCCAAATCCAAATTGGTCATCTTTCTTGTAAGAACCCACTTGACCAGCGCCTTTTGTTTGCTTTCAGTGTTTAGCTCAGCAATGTAGAGGAAAAGCTGAGCTAAAGAAATAGTACCTGTCAATATCCAAAACACAGCAAATATTCTTCCTGCTTGAGTTGAGAAACTTTTATCCCCATAACCCAGAGTTGTAAATGTAGAACAAACACAGTAGAAGGCATCAATAATTTCCAATTTCTCAACATTGACCAAGAAAATTGTCCCTGCAATAATGAGAATCAAGAGAAGGAAAAGGACCAGAAGAAATTTGTATCTTGTTTTATTGGTTTCAACTTCCTTTAAAATTTCAGTTGGACCAACTTTTTGGTGCTTACGCATAGCTTTAACTAGCAAAAATTCCTGTTTCTCAACCAAGTAGTCCGCTGCTTTGCTCAGGATTAGTCCAATCATCGCCATTCCAGAGAATACAAAAGCACATGCAAGTAGTTTTGTAAGGTTGCTATTGGGCACAAGGTCTCCATATCCAACGGTGGTCATTGTCACAATTGTAAAGTATATAGCATCAAGAATTCCGTCTGTTTTCAGCCCCTTAATCTGGTTCCTAACAAGGTAGAAGATTAAAGCACCTACACCTAAATAGACTGCAAGGTAGATAACCACTTTTTTAAAACTTGGATGAAAATTTAAAAATATGGACGGAGTAGGTGGGATTGATTCATTGCCATTTATCTCAGTAGGAATAAGATCTGTGTGCGGAGCACTTTTAGAACGGAGGAACCTTCTCTTCTTTAACTGCCGTCTAACCTTTTGAGTTGCAGGATCCAATGATCCCAACAGCAAGGGCTCCGTTACACCATTGTTGGCCATGAAGATTAATATTGAAAGCAAGGATCAGTAGTAGAGGACCTTCAGCTGCAAAGCAGTCCAAACAAACAACATCAGTCAAATAACAAAGGACTGCGTACGTACATCCCTAAGTTGTTGGACTCAATGTGTGAAAAACACAGACCATACCATAAATTCATACAAAGATCTTCACAGAAAAAATAAATTAGAATGTTCAAACATATGCTAGAATATGCATCAGTGATCAATTGAAGTTCTACTTCTAACTGACAACCAAAAACACAATTCGTTTGGATCATCACATACAGCACATACAGATCTCCCAATTGCATGCCATCATTTGAAGAAAATGAAGAAAATACATCCATTTCTTTGGAGCTATAGAGGAGGACAGTGATTTTGAAAGCACAATAACTAATAGGCATTAAAATGAAAAGTAGCATAATAGCATGAATTAATACAGCAATGAAAAAAGAAATAATACAGCAAACAGAACTAATCAACAAGGACATCCCATTTACCGCTCAGTTTCTCTGCCTAAATTCAAAACCATTCAAATTCAAATGAAAATTACATCAACATCATCATATTCAACATTCCTAGCTAAGTTATCGGTATAAGAAAACAGAACAAAAGGGAATAAAAAATGTGAGAAACCCGAAGTAAAGAATTTTGGTTCTAAAAAAGCAACACAGCTTTGAAGTACATTCCAATTTGTTCTCTCCTTCTGCTCAGTTCATTCAACCACCTCATAAAATTTCACTCATGGACATTCTCCAAAGAAAACCAACAACAGCAACCCAAAATTGTACAAACTAGTGGGGCTTATGCCTTCAAAATAGTGACTTGCAAGACCCATTGGAAAGAAATAAAATATGATTCAAAATCACAATTCACGACATATAAAAGGAAAAGAAAGAAAGAAGGAAAAAACTTTGTCCTCTGGTAAGAGTTAAGACCATAGTGATGCATTAAATTTGGGGTAAACAGAATTAACAAAGTGGATCTGAGTTGAGGAGCACAGTTAACACTTTTATAATGTTGATAATGTGAAAGACGACTTGTTCAACAACAGTGCTATACAAATTCAATCTCACAATCTTAATAAACACTGAAAAAGAAAAGAAATTTACAAAGTTTATAGGTCGCGGGCGCTGAATCACTAACCAGAAGGAAATTAAAACGAAACAAAAAGAGGTAGTTATTACAATCAAGTAAGAGTTGAGCTCATGAAAGAACGAAGAGCAGAAACAAATTCATAACAATAACAAACTCTTCGTATTGCGAGGAAAGCTCTCACCTTTCAACAAGTAGTTTGTTGTTGCTTACAAAATGCTTATGGCGAAGAATGGATCCCATCTGTTCTAGGTTCTCGATAATTAATTATGAATTCATAATAATTCATGTCCGCGTCAAGGAGAATTTGCTTATTTTATATACCTTTCCATTCTTTTTAGTAAAAAACTTGTCTATCTATTTTGATATTTATTTTCAAAAAAATAAATATCTCATTTTAAAAAGGGAGGAAAAAAAAAAGAAGTTTCCATATATGCGGCCCACTTGGCAGTTGTTCTTTCAAGTTTCAACTACATTTTGACTTTCCTTAGAATTGTTGCCAGATGCCAGAACAAAAAAGCCACGTGGTTGCGGTTTCGGACTTGGAAAATATCAAGTTGCTTTTTTTTTTTTATAGAAAAAAAACTTAACTATATTTTTAATCCCGTAAATACCTAGTTTTGTTTTTAAATTTATAAAGAATTTTTTTTATTTTTATATTTTGTTTTTGTTAAATATATGCTAACTTTATCAACTACTAATCAATAAAATTTTGTCACATATATCAATATATCATATATATTAAAAATATTTTTTAAAAATTAAAATTATTTGTTATGTAATTCAATAATAAAAATATTTATTATTAAATCATATAAAAAATATTTTTAAAATATATGATATATTTGAAAAAATTTATTGATCCAAGTTAGCAGATATTTAATAAAAAAAAACTATAAAATGAAAAATAAATATTCTCGGTTTATAAAAACTAAAAAATATTTTTATATTTATACGATTTAAAACATATTATCTTTGATCTTTTTCATAAAAAATAAAAAATATTTGAAACATTTAATATATTATCAATTTTATTTTTGAAATATTTATAATATTAAATGATTGAATTGGTAATAAAAAAATGTGAGTAAGTATTTTGTTAATTTAAATCTCATTATAAAGCAAAATTATAAAAAAAAAATTAATCATTAATATACTAAAGTATAGTATAATATTTTAATATATTTAAAATTAAAAATATAAATAATTGTTTAAGTAGCTGAGAAAGTATTCAAGCAAAGAAAAAAATACTGATAACTCTTCAATTTTGCGACTCAGTTGATCCACTGAGTTCTTCCAGGATGTGAAGTGTTCCGGATCTTTGTCTAAGGCCAAAGCCCACAACGATGCTGAAATTTGGGTCATTATGGGCGGATTCTAGTAAGGCCTAGTATGGCGGCTCAATTGTGCAGGGTGTTAAGACCATTGGTTTCAACTGAATTACTATTTTTTTTATTATTATTAAAAACAGTTTTAAGATAGAACACTGTTTTCAACTGAACAAAAGAAAAATACTAATCATTTCTTTCTCCTCTATATTCTATGGTCCAAACAAATCAGAAGAGTTTGGTGGTCGTAAGAGAAAGAAAATGGCGGTAAAGTTGAGTGTTTACCTCAAAATTAAAATCCTTCATTCACAGCAAGTAAACAACTAAAATTTAAAGAGAGAGAAGAGAGACGAGGAATGGAGGGAAAGAGGAAGAGGTCCAAATCACAGTCACAGCCACAGCCACAGAGCGTGATTCTACTCACAAAAATCAAAGGTTACTAAACCATTGAATTGAATTTCCTGAAAACCGAACAATTCTTTCACCATAAATCTCGATTGATTGATGCATGTTTCCACTGCATTTGCAGAATTCACTCGAGATTTGCTTGCAGACCTTACCAACGGACGCTCACCGCTCATTCTTATTGATCGCTTCAGAAATTATTGTTCCCTTTCCAATTCCAACTGGTTCCGTTCTAATCCCAAACAATTAACATTTTCCTCTACGTTTCACTGATTGTCTTTGATCGAATGTTTCGCAATGCAGCTTTTGTGGCTCCGATTTGCCGTTCGGAAAGGAAGCTCTCACACTCCATAGAGAATCCCACGTGCACCGACTCGGTCAGTCTACCTTTGATTTTCACGAATTTGAATTATGACGCATATCTCTTTTTCATTACTCTTCAGATTTGCGGGTTCAAATTACAGAACCGAATACGATATACTCTTTGTTTTCAATCTGTCGATGGATTTTTGTTTCGTTTGTTCCACTCTCAGATGTCATGCTGAGAGTGCTGCTGATTGTTCAGAAGCTTTTGCAAGAGAACAAGCATAGTTCCAAGAGAGACATTTATTACATGCATCCGTCTGTATTTTTAGGTGAGTCTTTCAATTTGCAACATGTATGATATTCTTTACTGTAACTTAACTGGATGATGAATGAAAGTAGGGTCATATTGATTTTCAAAACATAAGGTGCAAGATTGCCACACATTATGCAATGCAGTATATGAAAGATGGAATTGCCTTTCATTAAAGAGTTTGGACTCGTTAATTTTTAGCTTCAACTGTCTTTCCCTTCTTGATAACTTGATTGTGTGATGGCTCTGGGATTTACCATTGACTGAAGTGTGATTGATTGTTGTTTCTCACTGCTGTTAGGTCAAAATCAAATTGTTTGGTTTTACAAAGTTTCCTTTCTAGTTATACAGTTCTCATCACTTATAAAAGCCTCGGATGTCTTCTTATGACAAAAATCTGCAAAATCCTACTATGATTCTTCATTATACTCAGGTTTAACTTGTCACATTCTTGGACAAAAGGTTGTTAAGTCATTGCCAAGAGCCTAAGACCACTATGTTACCAATTCATAAAAGCTTCTGTCCCGGAAAAGGTTTAACTTCCCCATGACATACTGATTTCATGTATTCTACTTCTTTTCACAATGCAGATCAGTCAGTGGTGGACCATGCAATTAATGATATATGTGTTCTAATGCAGTGCAGTCGCCATAACCTTAATGTGGTAGACTTCTAGCTCTTTTTTGTTGTTTACTGTTTTTCTTTCCCCTTGGCTCTCTAAATTTGGTGGATTTTGGTGAATGAAGATTTTATCTTCTCATGCTTCTTATTCATTTGAAATAGAAAGTTACTCTTGTTTCATGTACGGAATGCTTATATATATTTTCATTTTATTTTTTGTAGGTTTCTGCAGGAAATGGGTACAATAAGAGATCACACTCAATAATAGATAATGCACTTTGCTGTTAGAATTCTCTTGATATGAATAATAATAGTTTTATTTTCACATTGTTAGAAATTAGGTAATTTTCAACACACATGTGATACTACTTTATGAATGTAAGTACATTTTTGTATAAAAAAAATAAACTCTCTCCATTAGTGCATCTAAAAGTTGTTACGAACTTTAAAGGATCCAATTTTCATTTCCTTTATTTTTTTGGGGTTATGAGATTTCCTGTTATTAACTTGGTTTTGCGAATTCCATTGTTATCATAATTGCTGAGATTGATTAAATATGATTCCATTAGTTTATACTATGTACATCAATAACGCTGGTATGTGTGACATTCTGCATTCTAAATTCTTCTCACTTGTTGCATTATCAACTATTAAATACTTTTCTCAAAAACTGATAACATTTTGCGTTCTGTTCAGTTCTTCATATTATAATGATGTGTTCTAATTTGTTTTAACTGGTAAGACTTATGGTCAAGTTTGCTTTTGCTATAGGTTAGTTATGGGCTGGGTAAGATTCTATGAAGGAAAGAGGATATTTGACTGCATCAGTTCTCCCAACACTGTAAGAACTAAGAACTAAATTTAATGGAATAATTAATTTTTACCATTTAAATTACATGCAGGCATTTTGCTTTTTTGTAGGCTCACCCTGTTCCTGTTCATGTCGAAGAAGTTAAAGGTATCCTAATTTCTGGCTGAATGTACTGCAATTATTTAGTTCATATTCTCATTATATTTGCTATTTCACATTAAAATACAAAGTGATCAGAGATGGGAAGAAACATTGCTTAACTCTTGTGCGCAGATATCGTTAGTGTTGCTCATTACATATTAGTTGTTGAGAAAGAATCAGGTAAGCAATTGCTTTTGTTTTGGAGAAAGGAGAGGAAATTTTTTTAAAAAGCTTATGTTTTCTAATGAAAATATAGTCCATGTTGAATATCACTTGCAGTTTTCCAAAGACTAGCAAACGACCAATTCTGTAATGCAAATCATTGCATCGTAATCACTGTAAGCAATTTTCTAAAGACTTTAGCTTCTTTTACAGCTACATTGCTTTGTTTGAATTCTATCTTGGTACAGGGAAGAGGCTACCCAGATATTCCTACAAGAAGGTGTGAAAAATCATTTTCACATACTTAAGATATTATGCCATCAAGTATCAAGCCATATGCGAGCTTACCTTTTCATCTTGCACTGTGATGTGTCCGCTTGTTGGCACAGTTGGGAATGTGCGTGCTTGGTTTTTGATTTTATGCATTTTGTATTCTAACAGGTTTTTGCGGCTTCTGGTTGAGCATTTGCACCTGCCTGCTTATTGCTTGGTAGATTGTGATCCCTATGGCTTTGACATCTTAACCACTTACAGATTTGGTTCCATGGTTAGTTTTTTCGAGTGAAATGTAAAAGATTGTGGAGCGCAGGATTGAATCTCTGTCTAATGGCGGAGTTACATTTTGGTTTCCTGCCTGACTAATGTATTCCCTACTATTATGTTAGCAAATGGCTTATGACACGAAACATCTTCGTGTCCCGGAGATACACTGGCTTGGAGCTTTTCCTTCAGATTCTGAGAGATATTTTATTCCAAGGCAGTGTCTCCTTCCTCTGACTACTGAAGGTAACTGAGGAGATTAGATATTGTGTTTCTTGACACAGCTATATAGCTGCTCTAATCAATATTGTCTTCAATATTCCTTTTAGACAAGAGAAAAGTTGAAGCCATGCTGCTTAGATGCTACCTGCAAAGGGAGGTACCACAATGGAGGTAATATTCATGTTAGTCCCTGACATATGTCTTTTTCTTCAACTGGATTGAGATAGTATGGTGTGTGTCTTAATTTTGCTTATGAAGGTTGGAGCTGAAGCTGATGCTGCAGAACGGAGTAAAGTTTGAGATTGAAGCATTATCTGTGCATACACTTTCATTCTTGTCGGAGTTTTACATACCATCTAAAGTTCAAGCTCAAGTGAAAATCAAAATCTAGCGTGTTGGACATTTAGGTGACATGCTCTATATACAACCAGTTGGGCCTGGGCATTTATCAAAGCTTTCTGGAAGATTAAGGTAAAGACCCCATTGTTTGGACCCTAGAATTCAAACAAATGATTGTGGTGGACTCGTATAACACATTAGGCTATTTCTCCTGTGTCTGTCACGTGTTTTTGGAGTTCATCTCCTTTCGCCCTATAAGTTGCTTGTAGGTTGGGGAATGGACCCATTGGCCTTTTAGGGTAGCGGGGTGTTTCTCTTGGATCTTTGGGTCACTATTTGCATATCCAATACAAAATTATAAGCAATAATAGATGAACGTATAAATTATATTCATACTTCACGAGTTTTAACAAAATTTATGGTATACTAGGATACTGTTTCTCACATTACTTAAAATTTTCCTATCTGTACAACTGCATGAGAAATTAAAAGGACGTGGGAATATAATTTATCCTAAATGAAACAATGAAAACATCTTCCCGTAAAGAAAAGAAGAAAACATCTTCCCGTTAAGAAAAGAAGAAAACGTCTTTGGAATTATTCTTTATTTGCTGGGATTATTTGGTATTGCTGCCTTTTTGGACGGGCGAAACGCCAGATCTTTAACCGAAAATATCTCCATTCTCATCTTATGTAGGGAAGTACTATCTCTTGCCTTATACAAGGGTTTTAGCGGGTGCATTTGGTAAGTGGTTGTTAGGGAGAGGGTTATGGAGGAGGGGAGGAAAGATAATTTTTTTATTTTTAAATGAAAAAAGTATATATTATTTATTATAATACATAGATGATTAATATATTAATTTATTATTTATATTTTTTTCAAAAGAGTATCAAACTAAAATATATTTATTTAAAATAATTTTTTTGTCCTTTGTTTTAAAAAATTTCTTTTTAAATAAGACAATTGCTTTTCCATCTACATTTTTGCTTTTCTTAGTTTTTTTTTTAATTTTATCCATTTATAAATATATTTTAAAAATTAGTTTATAAAATATCTAGTATTATATTTTGTAAACTAGTTTTCAGAATATATATATATATATATATATATATATATATATTATATGTATACACGAACATAAACAAATAAAATTTAAAATAATTGAAATACATCTTATAAACTAGTTTTTAAAATATAAAAATATATAATTCAAATACTAGTTTACAGAATATATATCAAATAAAAAAATAAAATAAAAATAACAAAAATCTGAAAAAATATGTAAAAAATAAAAAAGATGAAAAAATATGGTTTCCAATAATTCCTATAACTCCTATAACGTGGATCTTCCATAAACAATAAGGAGCTATATATGATTTTTTTCACTATTTTAATTTTTTTAGACAAAAGCAAAAGAAAACTATCAAATTAAGAGTACTTTTTAAGTTGTCACTTGATTTTCACAGCATTATTATTTTTATTTAATTATGTAACATTAAAAAAATAGGCCATGGAAATAAATTCGTAAAGCCTGATAATTATGGTTTTATGGAATAATTGTGCATTAATAATTGCTAACTGTATTATGCATTTATATTCATATATAAATGTTTGATACTATCATGATTTACCAGACCAATATAATAAGCGATTTTGATTTGATGTTAATTGTTTCTGATTTGATGTTAATTGTTGACATTGTGTAATGAGAGTAAATTTTAGATTTCACCTTAACGGGGGAGAGATTTCCTGATAAAATGCCTAATAAATTTATGAAAATGAAAAAACGTCAACCAGGCAATTTAAAATTTCATTAATTACAATTAAACTACAAACACAAAATTAAATTTTGTGCAAAAAGAGTAAGAAGTTAAAATAGCAGATACTGGTTTGGCATTGCACTCGAATATAACCAGTTATTTCATGCTCCAATTTGTTTGAATCTTGCTCACTTGGCAGATGCCAGAGGTTTCTCTTCTTCTCGCAGCCTAAAAGTTTGGATTTTGTTGTCTACCCAATGGAACACTCTACGGCTGAAATGGTGAAATCAAAATATATTGTTTGATTTTTCAATTTGTTTCGTATTGTATTCTCTTATATAAATTGTTTTATCTTGTAACGCTTCTTTATCCTTGAATTTGTTTTCAGACTTGCATTCTAAAAATAAATACCCAGTGCAAGGGATGTAAAGCAAAGGTGATGCAGATCTTGCGGAACATTCGTGGTATTTTGCTTCTGCTGATAATTGAATTATTGGAACTCCTTCTGTTGAAAGTATATTATTTCATACACTCTGTTTGTAAATTGCAGAAAAATGCATGCCATATATTTTTTTTAACAATTATTTTCAGGGGTGTATAATATCACGGTTGATGGAGAACAAGGGACAGTGAAAGTTACTGGGAGAGTGAACCCAAGCACATTATTGGGTGTACTAGAAAAGTATGGGAAACATGCAGAAGTCAAATATATCAAGTTTGATGGTGAGGTTGTGGAAAGGATTCCCCAGTATTATTATGGACAACATGGATGTGCTCCTTATACTATGGAATGCTCATATCCTCAACACCAATGCTATCCAGCACCCCTTCCTCCTCCGCAACCACCTTTATGGGCACCACCACCCCGTCCTTATGGACCTATACCTTTCTTGGGATCGCGCCCATCTCGTCATAACCCCACATTTGGACAAAATACAAAGGTGAGAATGGAACGGAACCGTTGCGCAATGATGTAGGAAATGTTGCAAGGCCTGCTTCAATTCTCTGATTCATTAAATAGTGACTCGCATAATGCAATTAATGATACACATTATCATTACAGAAGAATTTTTGTGTGATGCTGCTTAGAAATGATCGTCCACTTGAGGACACACTTTTACTAGTCATAGTAAAGAAATCGAGAAGAGAGTGGTAGGGTGATCTGAGGGAAAATTGCCGAATTTTGTTTTGCATAAACAAAAATAAAAAATTACTTCTTACTTCTTTAGACAATATATATTCATGCTGAGTTAGAATTTCGTTTATTTTTATGCTATTTGCTTTCTTATTAAAATTTGTAATGGGAAATGGTACGGGCTCATTTTTAATTATATTTCTGTAAGCTTCATGTGAAGCAAAAATTCATGTGTTTGGTTAAATTTTGCTAATGGTCTCTTCTATTATTTCAAAAGTCACCGAGTACACCTTGATGTTTTGAGTACCTCAGTAGAAGACTCACGAGGTCGAAATGCAAAATCTGGCGTAACTCTCACTCCGGCCAGCCTCATGATCCTTCATCTTATTCACTTTCTCACTATGAACATAATGCGCCCTTCTTCATAGGTTGTTCGTTAATTTGTATGTACATAGGATAATTAGTGCTAGCTATATATAACTGGTGTAGTTCATTTGGATATTATATTTGTAAGGATCTTTATTGTCATCTTATGTTTATATATTGTTACTTATATTCAAATTATTTTATTGAAAATACAGCTTCATTTTGTTAATAACATTGATGATTTAGAGAAATTTAATTAAATAAGAAAAATAATAGATATATTATTAGAAGGACAATATATCGATACTCTTAGCTATATATGTTGTGTGAATATCTAAGTAGTTTTTAATACAGGAATGTAAGAAGGTTTTGAAACTTTCTCTCTAGTCTATCATTTAGCAAGTTTTTTTTTTTCATCATCGTTTAAGCAATTATAAAAAGTGAGACCTTCTTAAGTTATATCAAATAAAATTTTGAAAGCGTTCTCGTGTATTTGTCATAATTAAGGTTAATTGAAGATTTGGACAACTTTCGATATACACATTTCACAAGAACGTAGGAACTACTACAAATTTACAAGTCATGCTTGAATTTCTGATTAACAGGGACTTGTATCATATAATACTATACATGATAATTTATTTATAATATAAAATCTGATGTGAAATATAGCATTGTCATATTATATTTTTTTGCTAAATCGCATACTTTATTGGTTTGTCATTAATTTATGCCCTCTGTTATAAATAAAATAGACCCCTAATGTAAAACACACACCCTCCACCACTCTAAAGGGTGGTTTTGCTCCTTTTTTTTCTTTAAAAAAAAACTAATGAGATTCTTCAGTGTGAATTTAGTGTGGCCGTTTAAAATGAATTATAGTTATTTACAATTATTTTTATTCACTTTACTTATATATAGATATCCATTATGAATTTAACTTTTTTAAATTCAATTTAACGAAAAACATCCCACTAATTTAATATACCAAATAAAAATTATATATTAATAATAATTGCATATTATTTTTTCTATAATGGGCATATTAACAAAATTGTGTCTTAGTTACTGGTCAATTCTTAAAATATAATTGTTAATTGAATGCTAATGAAATAATCAATTACCTTATACACTATTCCAAATATCAATCTCTCAATTTTCATATCAATACATCAATATTAGTAAAAAATATATTTTAAAAATAATAACATAATAATTATAAATAATAATTTATGGTAATATTTGTTTATTTATTTAATATATACATTTTTTTAATCCGCGGCGCCGCGGGTCAATATCTAGTTGTAAAATAAAAATTATTATTGTATTGTATGATACTATGCATTATTGGTATGAGACCAAGTAAGTAATGATCTGCTCGGAGGACAAAACATTATATTATCAAGGTAACTTCAGATTCTCGATTTTTTTTTTAAAAAAATTCTCACATTAAACAAGTAAGACTTAATAAAAGTGTCCGTACGTTGCATAGATTTTCATACACTCCAAACCAATAATTGCGCTCATAGAGGCTTGTATGATACCTTTTCTCATAACATATATGTCAAGTCACTGAGGCTTCTGTCCAATTTCCCCTGCTATAGAAGGAAAGGAACCATACTCAAGATGTTATTATAAGAAGTCCATTAGTGGTCACATTTCTTTGAAGATTTAGATCAGACATTAAAATATCCAGCAGCTATTATTAGTTGTACATATGCTAGTTCATTCAAAATGAAATTTAGCAATTGTGGCATTATCTTAAAAAATACAAATGTCGTGGATGTGGTCACTTGTAAGTGGCAACACAAAATTAGGAGAAAAAAAAAATCCTAATCAGTTCTCCTAGATAATATTGTTTAAGTGGGTCTGTCCACATACTTATATATTTTCATGGTAAGAATTACATTAAATATAAAAAATCTATCAATGCTAGAATGTAGAACATTTCAGAGAAAACACTATATAGTTACTTTCAAGAAACCCCAAAGAGATGTCGTGTACATGTGTGCACTCTACTTGGATTTCTATTCACATATTTGCTTTCAAGCAAATTATTGACATGAAATCTGTGATATGTAAATCAATTGCAAGCATACAGCTCCCATTTCCAATTCTCTACATAAAATTAACTCTATTTTCAAGGGGCTAAAGCCACCGAATTAAAAGACCCCACTTCATTATTGAGTATAGAAATGCATTATTGGTATTGAAGGGACAATGTCATCAACTGTCATCATCAATGTGATTTATGCATATACCTTCATATGCTTAGTTTTATCAATCAAAAGCGACTTCTTCAATTCTAAGTCATGCTGCAATAATTTATCTATCGAAGACACCCTTGCCACATGATCAAATAAGGGCTCACGTGGACGCTCTTCTTCCTTTTTTATGTAACAATCTTTACCTTATTCTCCATCTTGGATTTGCTTTCTTTGTATTATTGACTTATTTATGCATGCATGAATGAGTACTTTGTAGGACATAAGGACACTCCTTTTTATCTAGAAGAAAGATATCTTATGTTAAGACTTCACAACTATTATGTAGTTTTTGTCTCGTGAGTTAGTCCCACCAAATTTGGAAGTTCTTCCAGCCCACCTTTATATACGCTCTACAGAAGGAAAAATCAAACAAATTAAATCCTTTCAGTTTCGAGATTGACTTCACTTTGGTGTTGAGGATCCACTCGTGACTTACCTACATTGTGATGAAAATCGACTTAAGAGAGTGAAAATGAAAGGCTCATGGTTTTATGCCATGTCAATGTAATGGCATTTATGGACTCTTGGCCATATGTACCATACCATGTTACTTACCCTTGGGTCTCTTTCAAAAATAAAAACAAAAGTCTATAGTTTTTTTTTTTGAAGAATTATGACAATACATCCTAAATAAGATGGATTAAAAGATGAGGAAGAGAAAAAAATGATATAATAAGAAAAAAAATAAAATTTATTAAAATAGAAATACTGTTAGAAAATAAAATAATCAGAATTGTTTTTTTGTTTGGTACGTTGTTATTGTAACTTACTCTAGATATTTCAACATTCAGGCCGTTTATGTTCGATTCAGGAAATCAAGAACTGTAATATGGTTTAACAAGTTTGACTTAGAGAAGGGTCCAGAAAAGTGGAGGTGATGAGTTAACCTTTCTGGTGAATTTACACTTTATGTGTGGATACGAAGGTGTCACATCAATTTTCATTTTTGTTTCCCGTGTTATGGAAAAGTGAAAATTGTAGAAAAATCATGGGGGGTATCTGGCTGCAAAGAAAGGGAAGTACATGCATAGTTTCATTGATTGATTCTATTCCTTGAGGATGCATGTGAAAATTAAATAGAGGCATTAATTGTTTAAGGTGCCTTCAACTTTTGTATATCTTGATTTTTTAGTATAGATTCATTTTTGGTTTTAAGCATAGAGAAACTTTCCCAAGTACGGGATAGCACCTTAAATTTTCTGTATTAATTCTTTGAATTTTGAAGAACTGTGTGTCAATTATTTATGTATTCCTGGGCCATCTTCCGATTTGATATTTGCGAAACTTCATTTTCATAAGGTGGCCTTATGTTGGGTGCAGATCATTAACTTGCATTTGGTCCTAGCCACTATATATTTGAGGCTTATCCGTACGTACTTCAATCTTTCTAATGCATAAAAAGTGAAGTCCAAAGAGGGAGTAGTTCAACTTCGTTTGATGGGAGTGAAATAAAAAATAATAACAAAAGGACACTGATAATTCTTATTCATTTTTTTATTTATCTATTTAGTTAAAATCCTATTACTTTAACTTTTATTCATGACTTGTTTGATCTGAAAATAACATATATGTGTCTTGTTTTATATATTATTTTTACACGTTGATACCCTAACAAACTATACACACGATTTCCTATGTTTTGTGTGTGCAGATAATATAATATTTTAAACAATAATAAAGTATGTGATGTGCAAGAGAATCGCGTATAATTTCATTTGAAATTTTCATCTATATTTCTTGTTTTACATGTTATTTCTACACATTGACACCTATGGTTCCTTATTTTTATGTACGGATAGTATATAGAGTGCCTTTTTTCTAATAGGATAAGGGATGTGCAAGAGAGTTGGGTATAATTTTCAAATCAAGTAGAATTAAGGTGTCATTAGTGTTATTAACCACAGGGAAGATTAGAGTAATTATCTCAAAATACTATGGAAAAAACAAAAAAAAAAAATACTTGTTTTTTGGTTAATATTAAATCTCAACTTAAATACAAAGATATTTATTTATTCCATAAACTTGCACTTTATTTCTCCTAAAGCTTATGATCGGGATCAACTCACAATTAGGCCAAAAATCAGATCTTCCAAATACTTTTAGGTTCAGGAATAATTGCTTATCTCCAAAGAATGTTATTTTGTCTGAAATGGTACTATGTTTGTACTTTGCAAGTTGATGGGAATAATATCTGCATTATCTATCTTAGACCCAATAACTAATCACTGATTGGATGAACTGTATCAATCAAATTCGGGATCATACCATTGCTCTGGCTAATACAATCGAAAATCATTTTCAATTAATTTGAAAATTGTGATGCTCAAGTTCAACCATAGTTCAAAAGGTTTTATTTGAAATGCCACTTGTTGGCCAAACAATGATAAAAATACCAATAACCAAACAAGTGGTTTGTATTTATGGTCTCAACTTTCAACAACTAATTGAACATGTTGCCTATAAACATAGTACTGACCCACTTCTTAATTATGAACTATGTTCTTAAATCATTTGTTTGTTTGCATTCAGATTTTTACTTAAAGAATCAGGACCAACACATCTACTCTGAATTTCTCTCTTCTCTGGCATGTTAAATTGTGGCCACATACTGCCGCTGAAATGATACAATTTTTTAATATAATAATGGGCTCTATAATTATGTGAACTTTGCATGATAAAAATTGTTTCTTTTTCTCCATAATAATAACGTATGCTATTATTTAAGAATATAACAGAATCCAATTTTATTTCTATTCCTGTGCACGTGTGCATTGCATAGAATATAGTGGTGTTTGGTGCTTGCAACCATAAGAGAAAAACAGAGAAATAGTTTTTCAAAATTTCAGTTGATACATGGGACTTAAGTACAAGAGAAGTGGAATAGGGAAACAGGAAAGGATAGACCCAACAAATAACCAGGCCTCCCAAGAAAAAGAAAGAAAAGATCATGGCTTTTACTAAATCAAACCATGATCAATTGTCTTTGAGCTTCAATTCTTAGATCTTCCTTCATCTTTCTAATGAATTCTTCTATTTTTTTGTTCAACTCCTCTGTGCTCAACACACAGCTTTCTTCTTCTTCTTCTTCTTCTTCTTCTTCTTCTTCTTCCTCTTCAATGAGGAAGTAATCAATTTCGGACCCTTTGTCTTTCTCTTCATCAGCTACATCTAGTGGTTCAATTTCTTCATCTAGCTCCTTCTCCTCTTCTTTCAAAATTAACTCCCTACTTCCTCTTCCTTGTTCTTCATCTACCAAAATTGTTTTCTCAATATTTTCTTGTACTTGTTCTTCATAACAGTTTTTTGCCTCTATCACTTTCTCTATTGCAAGGTTCTGCTCATCAGGCTCAACACTTTTCTCCTCAGATTCTATCTCCAGCATTAACTCGTTGGCCTCAACATCTGGGAACTGTGGTTGTGAACCATCTTCAATGTACTTAAAAGGTTTATCATCACCACCAGAGCCAGAGAGAGATCTGGTTATGCCAACAAAAACAAGGAGACCATTGCAAAGAAGAAACATGCAGTTCTTGTCTATGTTGTGAGTATAGAGTTGGAGAGGGAATGTGGAGAAGTATAATTTGAAGTAATGAAAGAAAACAAACAATGAAGAAGGTGAAAGGATGAAGGAAAAGACAGAAACTGAAACAAATAGTTGGGTAAGCTTAACTAGATAGTAATGAGCTTTTATGTTGTGACTCAAGGTTGCTATATTTTGGTTGTTAAGTTGGTCCATAGTGTCCACTCTCTACTGAAGAAAGGAAATGACACTAAGGAGGTTTGTTATGAGATGGAATGGTTGGTGTGTAAAAGAGGCCTCCTTATATAGAGTGGTGAAGAGATCCTGTGTTGTTTATTTGATTTCCAAAAATGCCCATGGATGCCAAATTATTGTTTATCACCTGTTGAAGGGAGGTAGAAATAAGTAGGTACAATGGTCTTATAATTCTAATGCTGTGACCCAAAACTCTGCTGTTTGATTATTGCATTAATTCAAATGACATTGGTAATGCTGGTTGGTTTTATTATCAATAATGTGAGGTAATACGCTAGTATCAATATAACAATAATATGATGTACATTTTTTTACTCCTAATCTTCTCATCATGAATATATTCAAATTAGGAAGTAGTTTGCTCGGAATACTGTCAGGGAAGCCATGTTCTAAGCTATGCACCAAAATATCATTCACCACACCAAACAAAAACAGCAAATTGTTATTAGAATTAATTCATATACCATATCATTGGTTTTGTTAAAATTTGGATGACAAATTGGTGAAGAGATATATTTCTTTCAATTAAAAAATGCGTAGTCTTCCATTGCTACAAAAAAGTTGCTGAAAGCATGAAATTTCACAGTAATAAGAATAAAATGATCAAAAGTGTAATTAAAGTTATAAATTTGGGAAATTTCAAGTTTTGAAAGTTAACAGATACAATTCTTTGAAGCATATTTCTGCATTTATTATATGAATGCACTTAAATGTCTTTCTTTCGTTTCTAGTTATTTGATTTAGCTATACAATTCATTCCATTTTGACTGGTTCATAGGCATGTTGATTTGTAGGTTCTGACTTTCAGTTTTCACCTTGCACCAGACAAGCAATATCAGAGAGATAATATATATAAATATGTTCATAACCAAACAAATTACAACAATAATTAAATTGATTATTCTCTTGGTAGGGAACTAACTGCACCTGTAATGCTGTTTGTCTGTACCTTCTGTCAGAGGCTGTTTTCTCTAATTCCACGCAAAGAAACGTAAAAAGTAATAACACCACCTATTTAATAATATTTTCAACTTTTAGTTTCAAAAACTATTTTCTAAAACAAATTTTAAAATCCATTTTTCAAAATAAAATAAAAAATTACCACCAATTTTTTTTTATTTTATTTTTTAGAAGAATTTTGAAAATTGTTTTTAAAACTTATAATAGGAAACTTCATCTCAAACAAAATTCTTTTTATTTTTATTTTATTTTTAACATAAAAATAAATTTCTTTCCTTTTTGTCGTAAAAACAAAACAGAGTTTTCTAAAACTGGAATCATACAAAACCTATTTTTCTGTTGTAAACAAAACCTTGCTCTCTAGTCTCTTCTCGGTCCATGGAGAAAAACTCTTCATCATACTTGCATCTTGGGCCAGGGCCTAAATTTGGGTCGGTTCCTACAGAAGTTGCAGTGTGTTGGGCCAATGTTGAGGCTGCTTCGGCGATTATCATGCAAGGCACAGACTAGGGATTAGGATAAGTGGATTCAGTGAGTTAGGGTTGCGGACAACAACGGAATTGGATCACCTCTGTTGTTTTCTTTCTGCAGTTTGCCCTGACTTTATTATTATTATTATTATTATTATTGTTGTTGTTATTATTATTATTAGATTTAACAGGTAAAAAAATTGAATTGTAAAAATCCAACTATATTTCCGCATCTTCGTTCCTGTTTTAGCTTTTTAACTTTTAAATTAGTTTATTTCTAAAGTAACTATGTGTTTATTATATTAATTCATATTTTTTAAAAATAATTTTATTTGTTTTTAAATAAACTCAATCTAAAATGTTATTTTTTTTGGGCACAAGGTATTAAGGTGGGGCATCCAAAGCTATCTTCTGCCCGTCTTCCCGAAGCGGGATGACCGGCTGACCGACTCCAAACTCCAAACACACCGTGGAATAAATTAGTAAAAGGAAATAATAGAATAACAAGCATCCAAACAGAGCACAGTGGATCGCTGGCTCTGCAAATCGCAAAAGCAAAAGCAAAGGCAAAACCCTACTTGAACCCCTTCGCTTCACTCATTGCTCGCAACCATGTCGTTGGGAATTGTTCGATCGCGAGCCATTTCCTTCTCATCGAAGCGATTCCTCTGCACCAATGCCGCCTCCGCCCCTCTCTCTCCTCCACCTCCTCCTCCTCCTCCTTCAGCCGCCTCTCCAAGCCGCTGGAACTTCCTAAAATACGCCGTCGTCGGTGCAATCACCGGAGCTACCGCCTTTGCCGGTTACGCCTCTTACGGTTCGTTTTCTTTTTCTTGTTCTCTCTTGTTACTGTTCTCGTTCTTTTTAATTGTGTTTTTCACAGTTGCCAGTTAGGGATCACTAGGGTTCATTGATAGTATTTAAGTATCTTTACGAGCCTCTGTCCGTGTCCGTGTTTTGTTCTTTAATTCGGAGTAACCTCTTTGATATGTCAGCATTGTTCTCGAATTGTATTGATCTGGAAATGATGTTTAGTTGGAGAGTTTTTGTTTTTGTCTGAATGCAACGTGCAGCTTACAGTTTGGACGAAATAGATGAGAAAACTAAGTCTCTCCGGGAATCGGCCAAGTACACTGTTGGTGATGGAGCAACGGCTCTTGATGTGAGTGCTGACTACTTTTCAAGCTTTCTTGAAGTTCAGTCTTTGCTTATTCCATGTTTTGATCTAATTTTCTTTCAATGGATTGATATGTTGGAATCATATGTGTGAGGTTTAAATATCTAACCTGAGTTGGGTTGATGAAGTGTCTCTGGGAATTTTGGTTCTTGTTATTTGAAATGCTGCATATGCAATGGATTTAGTGCCCAAATTTGAGTGTAGAATTTACTTTTGGCCCCATTTCATTACTTTTATTGTTTGGGTGGCCATTTCATCATCTAAACGTCTAAATAATACTTATATGTAGTGGCTTTTTATTGTTTCTTAAAATACCTTATTGCTATCAGATCAAATCCCATTATCTTGCTTCTTGGATGTGGCCTTGGTGCATACCCTACTGTTGTATAGTTTTGGACTCTGCCTGGTTTTGACATGATGAATTATCAATTGGTCATATCATTAGTAAGGTGACATGTTCTAGTCCATATTTTGTGCAGAAATTTCAAGGTTTGCTGTACTCAACTGCAATGACAGGTGAGTGCTCTGAGCTTTAAACTCCTTAATTAACATTGTATGCATTGTATTTGTATGCCTTTCTTTTTCACAGCATGCTGATTCTTTTGTGTGTGATACCTCAGTGCCTGCTAAAGCAGCAGAGATTTATTTGGATACAAGAAGGCTAATTGAAGAACAAGTTAGGGTATATGCTTGCTTTTTTATTCACTGATTTTGGTTTTGAAAATTGTCATTTTTTTAGAACTATTTTCTACATTTGTTTTAAACTTTTAACACTGTTTTCTTCTTGCTTGCTTTTAGAGTTATACCGAACCATATACAGACAAACTCCTTCCTGATTTGCTTCCTCAGGAGCAACATGTGTTTACACTTGTTCTAGATCTCAACGAGACATTGATTCACTATATTTGGACTGTAAGGCTTCAACTTCAAATACACTTTTTTTAATTAATAGAAAATGTGATTAGTAAAATTATGCTTTTTCAAGCAGCAATTTCCGTGATGAGAAATGCTAACAACACACTCTTTATTATTGGTTGAGTTTCTTACTTGATGCACTCACAAGTAGTAGGAGCTACTGAATAGGGAGAAAGACCCACATAAATTTCAGTTAATATTAAAGAATGTGTTGAAAAGAGTGTGTTGTTTACATTCCTCTTTCCTTTATACACTTTGTCTCACAAATAATGTTTTGGACCTCTTATTGCCTTGCTACTTGCTAGTGCTCCTTTCATATTGTAGATGAATGACTATAATATTGAATTTTGTTTCTAAATGGTATGTAAGCGAGATACAGGCTGGCAGACTTTTAAAAGACCTGGAGTTGATGCCTTCTTGGAACACCTGGCTCAGTTCTATGAAATAGTGGTGTATACAGATGAACAAAATATGGTAATATGATTTTTCTTCACTATATTCTGAATTGATACTTATTTTTATGAGTATTCATATATTCTTTTGTTTATTTGTGCAGTTTGTAGACCCTGTTATAGAAAGGCTGGATACCAAACATTGCATTAGATATAGGCTATCAAGGCCAGCTACTAAGTATCAGGATGGGAAACACTTCAGAGTATGTCTGCTTATATTCTTCTATTATTCTCTATCAAATTATATACGGAAATTTTTGTGGGAAGATTACAACCACATGTAACAAATAATGAAGAATTATGCCTTGGAAAGATCATCTATAATAAAATACTGAAAAAGTTATTTTACTTACACCTGAAGATTGAAGAATATTAATAACAAATGTACAGTGTCATGTCCTATGCCCAATCCTCATTTTATTATAATACAGCATAGATGCCGTGGTGTTTCTTCATATTCTTATAATGGGATGTCCTCCTCTTTTTCTGCCCCTTGCTTGGCAGGACCTTTCAAAACTAAACAGAAATCCAGCAAAAGTACTTTATTTCAGTGGCCATGCTTTGGAAAGTTGCCTACAACCTGAGAACTGTGTCCCTATTAAGGCATGGCAGCAGCATGATATAGATGACACAGCTCTTCTGGATTTTATACCATTTCTTGAGTGTAAGCATTCCTTAAGTTACATTGAAGAATGAGCTCATGTTTCTAATTATTGTTTTTATTTTCATAAATTCCTTGAGTGTAAGCACATTCCCCCAAGTGTGTTTATAAATGAGTTCATGCTTCGGAACATTATTTTGATGTTTATGCCTGTAAAAATTTATCATCTTCTCCGTTGTCTTTATGCAGTTGTTGCCCGTAGTAGTCCATCTGATATAAGACCTGTGCTAGCCTCTTACCAAGGATGTGATATTCCAACTGAATTCATCAGGCGTTCCAAAGAGCATCAGAGGTAACATTTAATTTTTAATGAAGTTTGAAGATTATAATATATTCATAATTTCCTTCACTGAATTTTGAAAATACAAAATGTAATGAAAATAAGGTAGCATTCTTTTAATTATAATGAAAACATACAAAATAAAAGTAATAACAAAAATAGAAGCCAAACACACTCCTTGGGGGGCATTTGGTTAGTTTTTTGTTTTAATTTTCAGTTCATATGTTTTTTCAGATAATTATGTGAATGCAATTTTTTTTTTAATTTTATTTTCTATTTTCAAATTTTTGTGAAGTAAATGGTGAAACCAAGATTATGTTAATGCCATTTTCCTTGATAAAACCTTGAAAGCGAAAAACAAAATCTAGCATGGTAGCATTTTTGTAATTATCATTGAAAATATCAACTAAAAATGAAAGCCAAAGACAAACCAAATGCACCCTTACCTGTCTGGCCTAATTACATTTTAAATTTGTGGGATTTTTTTCCACATTAAATTTGAGGATCTTTCTATCTTTCCTATGTGTTGGTGTGGCACTAGGGTGGGGAATAGATGTAAAAGTTATGCTGCTGGTGTCGCTGTCCTCTTTTGCCTTCTGATCCATCCATGATCATGGGTTATACCAGAATGGAATTATGGGAGTGGGAGATAGATATTGTGGGTTTCATAAATATTGTTATAATTGTGGTTTTCCCCCCTAGTTTCATGACTTTCATCCATTTAATTTAAGGATTTGTGTGCATTGAAATAGTCTGTACCAGATGTTGCAAGCTTGAAAAGATATCCATTAAGCATGGGATGTGAAGTTGATTGCATTTGTTGGCGTAGTTTACTTTTTTCCCCATAAATTGCGATGAAATTGCTGTTCGATAAACTAGTCTAGCATATTATATTGATGGATTTTCATGTTGGTGGTTGAAGGTTTCTTCTGTGTATGTATAGTTAGTTAATGCTACCCTGATGATTTTTTCTGTCTTTTTCACTAACATTTTTCTCTGGGTATTTTCAAATGAAGCAGGAAAATGCAAGAACAAAAGCAGCGTGGTCGTTTCTGGAGAAATTGATCCAAGAATAATACTGAAACAGATAACAAATGCTCTTTGTCTAGGCTAGGAAATGAGGTTGTCAGTTTCATTGCAAGTTGATTGATCAGTTCACCAAAGATTTTGAAGTCGTTGCAAGTTGATGAGTGATTTCATCAAATAGAGAAAATGTAGATTTTGTTTTACGCGAGCCTTGCAACTTATGTCTTGAACCATTAATTTTTTGGTATCGTAATTCTGTTGCTGGAAAGCACTTGTTAATTTCGGAGGATCTTCTTTTTCGCCTGATAGAAGAATGAATTCTTAATGCCGGATGTTTCTTGCAAGGTGAACCTTGGGAAGATATCTTCTCGGACGTAGCTATGGATGAATTTTTGACATTTCAGTTACACAGATTTTCCAACTGACGTAATAAAAGATTTTACTTGATCAAGTTATAGTTCATTTTGTTTGAATTTGCTGTTCTGATACTTGATCTAGTTATAGCATTATCTTCAGAATCTGTACATTCAATGCATAAGTAACGACCTGTATATATGTATGTATTATTATTAGACGCTGATATTGGGATACAGTTACTAACTACATCTGCATACATTCAATTTTTAATCAGTCAATCATGATTTTTATTTCATTAATCAGTTTTTTCTATATCATTATACACATTAGTAATTGATTAATTATATAAAAAAATCAATTAATTATATTTAATATTTAATTATCAATTATATTATTTATTTATTATTTATAATTATTAATTTTTTATATTATTAATAATCAATAATTAATTGATTATGTAATTGACAATTTTTATATTTTTTTAATTTTTACTTTTACGATTGACAATTTTTATATTTTTTTAATTTTTACTTTTATGATTGACAATTTTTTCGATGTTACCTTTTTTTTTGTTTTTTTTCATCTTTTTCTTTAATCTCTGAACATTTATTTAATTGTATCTTATTGTCTCTTTTGTTTTGTACGGTTATTTTATTTTAATATGCTACACAATATTTTTTTAAAATATTTATATATTTAAATTCTTTCGAATAAAAGAGGTAGGAACAAAATAAGAACAGTAAAATTTTATAGACAGAAAAGATTAAATTACTCTATCTAAATAAAAATTTAAAATTCAAAAATTCAAAATGTATTCTACAAATAACAATTTTTAAATATAAAAAATTAACAAAAATTATCAACAAGAAAACTTTTAAAATAAAAATATCTAAATTTATATACATTTTAAATTTTTTAAAATATTGGAATGTTTCCTGCAAAACACTACTCAAAGAGAATATGGAAAAGGATATTGAAGTATAAGGTGAAGGAGATCACTGTAAACTTTCTCTCCCTAATTGTAAGTTGTGTCTGATTAGTTATACATCAGCCAGTTGGTTTGATATGTTGCACGGATGGGATCTGGTTACTCACCACTCAAGCATTTGCCGCATCAAAAAGTAATTGAAGGATTTGCAGATTTCTTTGCTAGAAAAGCAATAGTAATTTTGTAAAATCTTATTAATTATGCTTAAGAATTATTAATTATTCATTATTCATCTAATCTGCTGACTGAGACCTTTATAGAAGATTCGAGATTACAGAAATAATTTCAGTATTTGATTTTATTTATAGCTCTGCTTTTATACCATCTTGTTTAGTCCAAAATAAAGTTAGCCTAGTGATGGCCGATAAGTATCTAATTATGAAACATTCGTTTTAAGAGATGATCGACAGATTTTCTTTGCCAAGTAAACGTGTAATACGTTTGGTTATCATGGTGGTGATATAATCAAGTTCTTCCTCTATAGAGCTTGTATTTATTACTTGGCGTCAATTATTATTACTTACCTAAACAGTCATTGTAAGTGTTTAAGTTTCCTTCTGTGTACAGCTTCCATGTGCTGGCAAAGGTCATAATATAATTTAGCACTTTATAGAGAATGAAACACTTTTGGACTGAATACAAAATTGTTTACAACTATGCTTGGTATTATGATTCTATGAGAATTTGTTTGTGTCTTGAACTTTAAGTTAGCACTATGTTTTTGGTGATGCTATATTGCTATGTAATAAATAAATAAATAAAGAGATGAATAGAAAAGTTTATATCATATAGTGGGTGAAGTGGCTATTATAGTTTAAGCCATCTGTCTCCATATATGTATTCTCTGCTCATGAAAGGCCTGGCTTCCTCACTGCTTAAAGCTTTTGACCATTCCACCCTCTCACTTCTGTTTGATCCTTTTCCGGAACACTCATATTCCCCAAACATTATAGTCCTGTAAACAAAAATAGAGTAAAAAAAATAGGAAATTTTGTTGTGTTTTATTTATTTATCAAATATTATTTTCTTTCTCTTATCATGATTAGTTATAAGAATAAGACATTTCTAACAACTTGAAGGTTAATTAACATTTGAGATCATTTAAACGAAAATTGGGATGATACCTTTGTCTAGATGGATTATCCCAATCGCTCCATCCTAAGGGGTTAATGATATCATCCATGTAACAGTTGGAATATATTGTTGTTGCATATTTCCCCCAAGCTCTCCCAAGAAAAATACTACCGTTTCCTTTGATTGTGCAACCAACAAATGAAAATCCTGTGTCTTCATCAGCTGAGTTTCTGTGATGAGCTGCAATTGCTCCCCAAAACTCAGCTACAGAGTATAGTACACATTCCTGTGGCAGACACCAAAACCAAACTGTTAGAAAAAATCAGGGTAGGTGAAAAATTATGTTACATAAACTGTTAAGGTACTTATAATATGCATATAATTTGGCCATGAGAAGGAGTTTGTGAACTATGAAGAATGTATAAGATTGTGCAACAAATAAAGCCAGAAGTATTACTTGGAACAATGATTTTGCGTTGCCAAATATAAAATCAACGGATCCTTGAATGTAACTTCGGTAGAAATAATGGGTTCCTGTGTTATCTAGGAGGGTGTCTTGCTCCCCCACAAGCCTAACTCGGTAAAATACAGCTTTATCACCGTCTACCCTCAACGCTACTGCTTGACGTTTATCTGCATCTTTATCTACCAAATTCTGAAAAAAGAGGTTAACAATTAGACATGTTTGGTTTTGTAAAGTTGAAGCTTGAGTGTATACACATTAATTATGGGTTAAACAAGTAAAAATATCAGCAAGCCCTTTAATTCTTCTGAATGGATCAAACTTCTGTTTAAGATTTTCTAGAGGAACGTTTACTCCCATTTGGCATGATTGCTACACAAAGATATCCTTACAATTCTCACGCTCTCACTCAAATGAAATAATTATCTCAAAAGCTTAAACTAATAATATCTCAAATTACATAATAATTTTCTCTCCTTAAATTTAATTGATTAAAATGTTAAATTGATAAAATATGGCCAAATAGTTCATAATTTTATATGATAAATCTGATTCATTTTAAAAAAATTATAATAATTTTTTTTTAAAATTTTGCCTTTGCTATATCCATAATTACGAACCCTTTATACCCAAAAGCTCATCCATATTTAAATCCATTAATTCTAAATCTAACCCATTTACTTTATTAAACCAATCTAATCTAAAAAATTATATGTACACCTAAAGGACAGTAAGGGAGGTTGGAGCCCAAAGTTTAAACCTAACATAAACGTCCTCACTAACTCAAGATCCTAAGTCTACCATTCTAAAGTGGGTTGGTTAGCCAAAGACTTAAAAAGAAGCAAAAAAATGAAAATGGGCTATTGACTTGTCCAAAAATAATTAAAAAATAAATATAATTTATTAACATTATATAAAATTAATAGAATTAAATAAGTAATAATTAACTAACATGTATTATTATTTTAAAAATATTCAACAAAGTAATTTATCTGGGTCTGTCATCTTTTATGAATTAAATAGGTAAACTTGTGAAATTAAATTTATTGACATCCATAATTATATTTCTAACATATCTTCTCATACAAAAGTGTTTGAACTTGAAGTGTGAACAATACACAAATACATTTATCTAGATTAAAATTACATTTTCATTAAAAGAAAAAAATTAATATATATATATATATATATGACACTTATAAAAAAAATAATTCCTAATACTAAATTTATGCTTACCTCAATAGTAAGAATTGTTGCACAGAAGAAATCAGATTCTACCCATATTGTTGCTGTATTGATTGTACCCATTTCTTGACCATCCGAACCTTTATCTGATGCCTTAGTACTGTTTGTGATGATAGGTATGGCATTGGCAATTTCTGTTATATTCAGTGCGTTGGCATTGGCCGTAGTATTTCGCTCATTAGCATTCATTGTTATATTAGGTTTACCTATAAATGAAATAAACGGCTTGCTTTTCGGCACATGCACCCTTTCTCTGCATAAAATTATGCATTGGCTGCACATTAATTACTTATCTTAATTATTACAAATATTGACATCTATATGGTGCATGTAATGCATGCCATCTCATATCACTATTTAAACATGAATGCTATATGATGCTAAAAGACTCTTCACAAATAACATACTAATTATATGACAATAATCAAAGTATTAGATAATACATTTATAAAAGAGGCCCCTTGCACATGTTAGGTGAGTATGTGAAGATAAAATGCAGTCTCTAGAATAATATTCAAATTAAATTATCCCCTCTTTAATCATAAAAATATACATTTCATCTCGTTGGTGATATAAATAATTGGTGAGCAATTATGAATAAAGTCTTAAATGACATTTTTTTACTCTTATATTATTATTGATAATTAACTTTGAACAATTTAAATTATATTTGAAACTAAAAGATAAACTATACTTTTGAACATGTTTACTTTAAGAATCCTTTGATTTTACCGAAAATCTCTGTTTCACCATTTAAATTTCTAAAATGACATTAGTTCAAAACTAGTTGGTGATGCGATATATTAAGAATTATAAAAAGGGTGATTTTAAATTTAAGCATAGAATATCTTGACAGAGGACAATATAATTTTTTGAGATAAATGAGATGGAAGTGTATAGTATACCTTACATATCTATCATATCTGGATCGAGCATATATTAATTCACATCTTTGTTTAAAGAAAATTTGGTTTAACTTGTTGATGTGGAAATTGTCAACAAGCAAAGAAAAATAACAAATGCTCACATCTACCAAAAAAGTAAAAAAGAAAAAGAATTGCTTATAATTAGAATTACGATAAATATGTTAAGAACAGAAGAAATTTCATATAAAATCTTATTTGATCATGAAAATGACTCTCAAACCTATAAGTTCCAGGATAAATATATATCTTCACCCTTTCTGTGTTGTTTTCAGCAACCATATCCACAGCCCCTTGAACAGTTGTTGAATCTCCGTTACCACTTTGATCAACCACAATAACTCTTCCCCCAACATTGGAGGCAATGCTACGTTCATCCACCATGAAGTCATCCCAAGTAATGAAGTTTCTAGCATCATCACTATCATCACCTTGCACCTGAACACACGCCAAAAACAAAACTGAAAAAACCAAAACTATTAACCTGATTTTGGCCATTCAAACACTTGCTAGGAAAGAACACACTATAGAGTTATGATGGTTAAATCCACCCTCTCTAAGATAAGCTAATATGGTACAATGGAACGTAAGAATGAAGCACTTCAATTTAATGGAGTGAAAGAGAATAATTCTTAAATAAGTTTGAGCTAGCGGAAAATCATAAAATGAAACTTAAAGGAATGAATTTGATTTTGCTCAAGTATATAAAGAACTTAGAAACTAGAATAGCGGTTGAAGCTTCATGGGGGGGGTATGAAGGCATTGGATGAAAAATATTTTTTTTTTAATTTTTATGTAATATCTATTAATTAGTTAGGATAAAATCTGATCCCTATATACACCAGTGTTTTAAGATCGGAATAGTAGGTGTAAATTGTAAGTACAATGACAACAAAGAAGCTTGTCATGCTATAGATCATCTTGAAATTATTTGCTGTTGTCAAAGTTATTTTATGAGTGAATAATTTCACTTTAGGTGAACTAATAAAATTATATAATTTTTGTTAATTTTAGAAATAAAATTTCCTTAATTTATTTAAAATAGGAAATATTATTTATTTTAGGAGATAACTTAGATAAATAAAGAAAACTCCAGTGTGATAACATTGTTTATTTTTTTATTTGTTTGGGGCACGTTAATATAATGTTTAACTGTTGAGAGGAAGTTGGGGTTTCTGAACTGTCACGGAGTTAAGAAATTGTGTACATTTGACAACTCAGAAGAGGGAAATTGGTGGTTGCGGTGGACACTGTTACTGGATTAGGCGGTGGAGCAGGAAAGTACTGTTTGTTCAATTGAGTTGGGTAATAAATAATGATACATTAATTTGGGTTCATAGTTCAAGTAATTATCTTTATTGGTTGGATTATTACACTGTAACATTGTGGCTACATAGAAGTCAAAATCACTGCTTAACAAAGATGGGTAGTGGCTGGGGTGAAAAACAAATAAACAATAAATAGGCCGTTCCTTTTGAGTTTGGCAATTAAAATCTGTGTGCCTTCAGAATATAATGTTCAGTTATGAAAGCAATTAATAAACCCTACCCATCAGCTTCAAACCAAGTCTTCATTCATGGCATCACCTTGTTTCACTACCATCAATCAGTATTTCATTAAACTCATACACACACACACACACACACAAAGTTCATTGCTTGGTAATAAATGAAAAAAATTTGACTAAGCTAAAATGTTATTTATTTTACAAAAAGAATGCAGATTTTTTTTTTCTTTCTTGGTTGTGAAAATAATGTAGATTCTAAATTGGACTCTATTGCGTGCACCTTGTTTGGTTATTAAGGGTGATTCTAAATATAAGTCAGTTATCCAATAGAACCTTATAGATTAAATTTATTAAAAAATTTAAATAAACTTGTTTAGTTTCATATATATATATATATATATATATATATATGATAAAGTTGTCTTATCATTAAAAATGTTCAAACAAAAATCTAAAGAGTTGTTTAATTTAAAAAAAAAATACTGTTTTTATTTTGAGTAAATTACTTTAATCTTCGTTGTATTTTGCATCTCCTCTATTTTAAAACCTACATAACTTCTATTTTATAAATATATTAGAACAAAACTCTCAATTTTTTTTATTTAATCAAAAATTTCCCTTATTATATATTTTGGGTCGTTGTACTAGACTTTCTATATAAAAAGTATTAATTAAAGTATATAAGTAACAAAAGAAAACCAGAAAAATTTGATATGTTTTATTAGTATATATAGATCGACCGTTTACAAAATAAAATAAGATTATCATTTATAAAATAAATAAAATACGTAATCTAATAAAAAACTAACAAAATAAATAATGTGTATATCAGCCTAATGTTATAGTCCAGAGCCATTTGTCTCCATTTATAAAATTTGTGTTCATAAAAGACATTATTACTTCCTGATAATTGAATAATTCTGACCAAAGCATCTATCTCTTCTGTTTGTTCCTCTTCCCAGCATTCATTTTACCAAAACTGCAGTCCTAAAAAATAGCATACATTCTTGGATATAATATGGAATTCTTTGATAAATTAGCATATATATATATATATATATGAAACTAGTTTTATTTGTTATATATTTAATATTTTGATTTTTAGGATCTATTTTTTGGGAATGGTAATGTACAGAAAAGAGATTAAGATAAAGGAAAAATCGTGAAAAATAAATAAACTACAATAAAGAAAAAGAAAGAGAAGGTACCTCTAAAAGTTGGATTTAAATCTGTCAAGAACTAAATAAAATTACACTTGGTTTAGAATTTAAATTTAAAAAATCATAAAAGATAACAATTATCTTTTCATGATCAATAAGATAAGTATGCAGCTGCGTCTCCGTAACAAAACTTTATTAATAAAAATATATTATCAATAAAAGAAGTATTTATTTATAATTTTTTTATCAAAAATAACCACCTTATCAATAAAAGAAGCATTTTTTCATAAAATAGTTGTCAAAAATTAAAGTTTTTTCAATAAAAGATTTACATTTTAAATAGAGTTATTTTCTGCTATGTTTACATCTTTCTTCTTTTCATTTTCGAATATCCTCACTTGGATATCTTCACACATATTCTTCAATTTAAATTAATATAATTGATTTTATTTTTTATTTTTAAATTAAAATTATTGATTCTTCTTTTAATTTTTTTATTAATTTTTAAATATATTTATCCATTTTTTTCTTAATTTGTTGGGTGAATTCTTCAAAGCATAGAAGTAACAAAAATAATAATAATCAAAGAATATAAGTGTTCCCGCCCAAGTGTTGCTCCAAATCATTTTGAAGCTTCAAATAATGTCAATGATAATGCCTTTCGTAAACGTTGGACCAGACAATTTAGATATATTTTTTATTTTGTATAAATAAATTGACCGTTTCCAAAATAAAAATAAAATAATAAAATAAATAAATAATATGTTAAGGTAATGTTACAATATGAGTCATTGCTTTTCTTTTACAAAATCTATGTTCATGAAAGGCTTTGCTTTGGTATAATTGAATGATTTTGACTAAGGTCCTTTGCGTTTTGTCTGCTTCTCATCCCAAGCATTCGCAAAAACTGTAGTGCTAAAATACTATACATCTTTTAGAGATAATATGTACTATAAATTTTAAAATAGCTAAAATATCATACATACTTAGATATAATATGTAATATGAATTCTAAAATGAACTAAAAATATTAAATTTAGAACGAATAATTCTTTCAGAGTTATCCCAATCCAATTACTATTGTGGGTTAATAATATCATTTATATAACAATTAAAGTATACAACTGTTGTGAAGTCTCTTCATGCTCTATCAAGTAGATATTGTTAGTTTCTCTTATAACAAACCTCATAAAAGAAAAACCTGAATTAATTTATACATCCCCACATGGTGCTATTATTGCTCCATAGTTTTCAGCTGTGGAATGAAGAAGACAATTCTGCAACAAAGTTTTCAACTCTTAAAAATCATATGGACTTAATTACTTAACTAATTTTATTTTAGTAACATCTAAATTAGTTATCTCAAAGAGTAATTTTGCACCGTCAAAAATAAAATCAACTACTCTTTCAATAAAACATTCCAAACAATAATGATTTAATAATCCTCAGTATAAATTTGACTCCACTGTCACAGTTTCTGTATTATAAGTTCCCAATTCATTTCCATTTGGATCTTTGTCCGATGCCTTATTGTTCCAAGTAATAAGAACATTTTCTTTTTGATTTCTTTGACCTATAAATGATATATAAGGTTTTGTGATAGTTACAATCACTTTTTCTCTGCATATAAACAAAGAGTAAAAAGTAAAACTCAGGTTATTGTAAAATATAAATGATTTATATGTATTCTTATCTTAAATCTCTTTAACTTTTTTTTTTACATAAAGATATACTTAATCAAATAACTAATTATTACCCTAAACTTATCTTCATTGTATGATAATTATTTTATTAGTAGAATACCTGGGATATTTTATAATTTTTTTTAAAAATATTTGTTTAATAATTTTATATTTATTTTTAAAAACTGTTATTTGACTAATTAAAATTTAACTAAGTTTAAATAAAATATTTAATATTAAATATAAAAATGTAAAAATGTTATAGATTTTTATTTAATATATATATTTCACTCTCCATGAAATGTTGATTGAACATTTTCTACAAGGCTTGCATTTTGAATTGATTATTAATTATCTTTGCATATTCCTTCAATTACAATACAAAATTATTTCAAACTCTTCATTGATCAGAGTTAGTTACCGGTCATTTGAGGTAAAAATATAATAATAACTTTCACACACATGCTTCCATCGCTAAAAAAGATTTGTAGATATAATATGCTAAATTCTTACGGGTGTTAAATTTAGCTGTTGTCTATAGTTTCACATTAAAAAGATATAGAAATTTGACTACAAGTTAGTTTCTCTTGGTTTTAACTTGGAGTAGCAAAGGGTGGTTTTTTATATTTTAATTTCAGTGTTATAAAATTTATTTTCATAAATGTAACTGGAAAATTCGTATTTATTGATTTATCCGTTAGAAAACGTTTATATGTTGTATAATTAATGTTTTAAATCTTATAATTTTTTTAGAAATAGTAAAGTATAAAAATAAGATAAAAATTGTGCAAAAACAATATTTTAATAAAAAGTAAAAAGAAAGAGGTATAATTTAAAGTTGGATTTAAATTCACGGTAACTTAGTAAGATCATGCTTACATGATAGGTTAAGTTTATATTTTTTAATATTTATATTATTTAATTTAAAATTATTATAATAAAAAAATTTTAATATGCTTAATTTATTCTTGTTTATATATATTTTATTAAAAATATTATATATATAAATTTATAGTTATTTTGATGATTATATATTATAAAAAAGAGTTTGATGATTTTATTTATTATTTATAATATATATTTAAATAAATATTTTTTATTTGAAACTAAAAATATTTATTTTAAATTTTATAAAAATATTTAAATAATATTTTTATAAAATAATATTTATTATATTTTTATAATTTTTAAAACAAAAATTAAATATTTTATTATAAATAGTTTGACTAAAATATTTTATAACAAAATGAAATATTATAATATTAATTAATAATATAAAAAATTAATAATTTATAATAAAAAAAATTATCAAATATATAAAAGATAAAAAAAAAGATTAAATATGTTTTTAGTTCCTCTAAAATATTTAAATTTTGGTTTTGATCCCTCAATTTTAAAACCTTTGATTTAGGTCCCTTATTTTTTAAAATATCATGATTATAATTCTTAATATTAATTTAAGTTACATTAAGTTAAGTTAAATCAATCATTATTAAAGAAAATTTTGATCATTTATAGAATGTTTTGATTATAATCCTTAAATTATGATTAATCTATTTACTTAAGTTAATATAGGGAGTATAATTCATGTATTTTAAAAAATGGGAATCTAAACCAAAAGTTTTAAATTTAAGAGACCAAAATCAAAATTTGAATATTTTAGAGGGATTAAAAATATATTTAACCCTAAAAAAAATAATTACTTTCATCTGATTATTGAAATCTAAAAAGTTACCAGTATTGAAAAAAATATTTATTTTATCTAATTATTAAAATATTGTTTTAAAAAATATTTAACTCGTTATTTTATCTTTCTTCTATTTAACCAGTATTGTGATTTTTAAAAATTAAACAGTGAAATCAATTTGAAATTGAAATGATTTAAAAATACAAATCTTTTAAAAGTACTGAGCCTTCATGGTTTTTGAACGGTATATTTTTTAATACATTAATTATAAATAATAGACTTCATTTTATTTTATTTTTATAAGTAATATGTTATATCAATCTTCTAAAATGTACTGAACTTATAATTTAATTTCTAAATTATTCAAAATAATTTTATATGAATAATTAAAAATTAAAAATGTAAAATGAGATTATATAGCTTCATAGTAGATCAATTAATTAACAGTTTAACTCGTATCATCTTTTCATTATTTTAGGCTTCCATAAAACAGAGGAAGTTGCTTATGACAAAAATCGTGAAGTACGAGTTGGAAAAAACTATTCCACGGAATTAAAATTTACAACCTCTATAGTAATACATAAATTATAAACAATTAATTACTAATTTTTACTCTCACACAATTTTAAATAGTTTTTGATAATGTTTAACAATCAATTTAAAAAATGGTTTGTTGTAAAATTTATTTACATAATTTATGAGAACTATGTTCAGAGACATGTAAAATGAAAGTTAATATATTTTTGTATTTCGTTACATTAAAAAAAAAAACTAACATATATGTACTATTATGTAATTCTTGCTTCGTTTTCTTTATTCGGTCTCATTTTATTTCTCCATATTTTCACATCATTCTAATGTCTATCCGTTTTATTTTTTTATTTCTTTCTTTGTTTTTGGGTGCATTCAATCAAAGCATAGAAGCTTTAACTAAATAATATGTCAAACGTAATGGTGGCAAAAGATTGAACAAAGATTCATTGTGATTTATGATTATGATACATATTGTGCATATGGGATCCGTACTACTACTAGTAGCAAAATTCAATTGTGACAAATACAAATAAAGAGCATGACATAATAAACAATGAGATAAATAATGCAATGTCATGTAATTGGTATAGCAGTTGAATGTTACAGTCTCAGCCATTGGTTTCCATCTATAAAATTCTGGTTCAAGAAAGGTTTTGCTTCCTCATAGTTGAATGATTTTGACCAAGGCACCCTATGTCTTCTATCTGCTCCTCTTCCACTGCATTCATATTCACCAAACACTGCAGTTCTGCAAATACCATACATGCTTAGTGCTTACAAATAATCAGTGCTATGAATTCTAGAAAGCTCAAATTTAAAACAAATAATAATATCATACTTTTTTCTCTCTGGATGATTCCATTCTGACCATCCTTGAGGATTGATAATGCCATCCATATCACAATTGGAATATACAATTCTTGAGTAGTTCCCCCATGCTCTACCAAGATACACATTGCCAGTTCCTCTAACAGTGCATCCTACAAAAGAAAAACCTGAATCATCATCTGGTTTATCTCTGTGATGTGCTGCTATTGCTCCATAGTTCTCAGCTATTGACTGAAGATGACATTTCTGCACCATAGGTGTCACGAGTCAGAATTAAATGGACTTGTTGGTTACATGTTTTATTTTAATAACATGGAAAAGACTCATCTTACTTCATAGAGTGATTTTGCACTGCCACAAATAAAATCAACTTTTCCTTGGATAAGACACTTCAAAAAGTAATGTTTGCCTGAGTTGTCCAAAAGAGTGTCCTGTGTTCCTTTAATCTTCACTCTATAGAACAAGGCTCTTTCACTGTTTATCCTCAGCGCCACCCCTTGCATCCCTTTCCCACCTGGCACTGCTACCACTGTGTTCTGTAATCATCCAAAGATTGAATATTAGACAAAGTCCAAATTTCACTTGATTATTCATCTTGTCTTGAGTTTGGGTAGCAAAAGTTGTGTCCTTACCTCAAAAGTGACCTCAGTTGCACAGAAATAATTTGAGTCCACTGCCACAGTTGCTGAATCATAGGTGCCCAATGCTTGGCCATTTGGACCTCTGTCAGATGACTTGCTGTTCCAAGTAATAACAGCACATGCTGTTTCATTTCTTTTACCTATAAATGATATGTAAGGCTTGGTGATAGGCACAAGCACTTTTTCTCTGCATAAATTGCATACAAACAAAGGGTAAAAAAAAATATAGAATTCAAGTTTTTAATCATAAAAAAGCAAGCATATATATAGCCTTGAAGATTCAAGAGACTTTGGAGACCCCAAATAAATATAATGTAACTGTTACCCCCAAAACAAAAAATGTATCTTTTCAAAACGAGAATGAAAACAAGTGCTTTTGATCAGAACTGAACAATGACACAGCAGTGGCGAAAGTAAAAGATAAAAAAAATCTAGTTGTGATAAACATGCAATAACTGACCTGTAAATTCCTGGATAGATGTAAATTTTCACCCTTTTTGTGTTATTATCAGGAACCAAATCCACTGCTCCTTGAACAGTTTTGGAATGTCCCTTACCATTCTGGTCAACAATAATAACTCCAACCTCATTACTGTACTTAGAGGCCAACCTTTGCTCATCCACCTGCAAATCTTCCCAACTAATGTAATTCCTAACACCACCATGACCATTGCCCTTACCATTACCACCTTCTGCTAAATCCACCTGAATCCACATCATGAAAACCAAAACAATAAACAAGAACAAAACTCTAGAAGACAACTCCATCACCATCATCATTGCTAAGAAACTCTGCATGAAGGTGTATGCCTTAAACTTAAAGAACAAAAAAAAAAAAAACTAAAAACTGTTGATGTGTTATCACAAAAACAAGGTGAGAAAAGTAGAAACTCTAACTAGAACAAAAAGCTTGTGTACTATTCATGAAATAGTGGAGTAACGGTTTCCAGAGTCGAAGCGTGGAGTAGCTGATTGCAATAAATAAGCGCGTTATGGTGATACATCTCTTCCAATTCCGGTAAGGCTTGCATGTTGTTATATTGAAATATAAAGAAAAAAAAAACTTTCACAATAAAAGTAAGGAATGGAAAACAAACATGGTCTTGTTTTTGAGTTTAATAAAAGGAACATAAAGAGGCCTTAATTGTCTCGGTGATAGCTATTTTTTCTAGTAGAAACATTAAATAAATTAGACTTATGCCAAATGCAGTAGAAAGAGTGTTGGGTAACTGAGACTCTTTTATTTTCAAAATTGATCATATAGAAAAAGAGACGGTTGGTAGAATGGTAGCATAGAAAGGATGAACTAAGCAACAAGAACGGTTGTAGGTTCATGGGGTGCAACTGCCCCCCACTATGATCTTCCATCTTTCTTTGTTTTGGTCAACTGGTCTTGGGTCTTTCTCCACAACTTTTTTTTTTTTTCATTCTTTGTAAATCATAAACCACTAAATTAACTGTCTCCACTTGTTCAAATTTTTATTTAGCAAAATCTAATGTTACATGTTTTAATTAATTAATTAATATGGATAATATGATGATACCTTCTCTTTTTCTTCCTTCAATATTTTAATTCTGTTGCAACATATGAACAGCTAGCTAAGGGATTTTGGAACAGTGTTGAATGTTTGATTTTAGTCCTCCATTAGATGCAAAAAGTGAGCTGGTTTTTTTTAAAGTTATGGTTCAGCTACTACTACAAATGTGAATATTTAAGTGTTTTGTGCTGAGAAGTGAGAAATTGAAATTAAGAATGATGCTGGTCCCTCCAAAATTCTTGTGAGGACAATGACAAATACGTAAAATGCAAGTGTAATTATTGTATCAATATAATAAAATATGATAAATGCATACCAAAAATATATTTTATTTTTTTTACTTTATCCATGAATGTACCATTCTTTTTTAAAATGAAATAAAAAACTATAAATCGTTAGATTTAAAATGTAGACTAAGAAAAAATAATTGTATACAAAAAAATATATGATCAATGAAGCTGTTTAACTGAAGAGAAGGACAGTAAATGCAACTATGATATAATCATAACAGTTAAAAGAGTAACGGGTTGGTTGAATTGATTATTTATTACCTTTGCTTATTTCTTCAATTTTTACGGTACAAAATCAATTAATGGGATGCACTCATTAGTCACGAGTGCCATGATCCTCTTTCTGCGTAATAATAACTTTCACAAATTCATGCTTCTATCGCCCGTTATCGGCAATAGTTGGTTAGCCTTATAGATTGATAAATATGAATTTGCTCAATTTAGTTATTGTTTGGAGTTTCACATATAAAAAATAAATTAAGTGATTATTAAGCGCAGGAAAAGGTTATAAAGGAATAAAAAGTTCTGTTTTCTTGCTTCCACTGAAAGATTCTTGAAATTGACCTAATTAAGGCCATTTTTAACTGTGCTGTGATGTTCTTGTTTCCCTTTGTTGCTAACTGTTCAATGGAAGGTTGCTTATACGAGGATGGGATCGGATTGGATCGAATGCTTCATATAAAATTAAGATAACCATGAGATAAATTAACGAAATTAAGACATTGTCACATAAAAAAGAAAGTTAAGATATTTTATTAAAATTTATGTTTATTTCTTATTTAATTTTTTATAAATAAATTTTTTTATTCCGTAAAATAATTTATTCATATTTATTTTTCTGAAAAATCATAATCAGATTTATATTTGGGTTAAACTTACTAAAAAAATCTGTCAATTTATATAGAGAGAGAATACATACCAAAACAAAGCTATATAAATAACATTGTTTTTATTTTATTTTAAACAAACTTATTCAATTTGATCCCTTTCTATCTTCCAGGGGTTAATGGTCCATAAAATCACTAAACCCATATATATATATATATATATATATATATATATATATGTTAACCATGTGAATTAAATTCAACTAATAAACTCAAAAAAAATTAAAAAGTTATTAACATTTATACAAGTTAGCTACGAGAGGCAACCTAATTTGTGAACAAATTGATCTACTCATTTATTTCTTTTCTAAATTTTTCTGTCTTTCTTTTTTTTCTAATTTTTATTTCCTTTTTCATAATTTTTCTCTCTGTAATTTTTTATTATCTATCTTCTTAAATTCATTCTAATTTTTTTACCTTTATATTTTTTCTTTTATTTTTCTTCCTCTAAATTTTCTTTTCATCTATTTAAAAAAAATTATTTTAAATTTTCTTTTTCTCTCCCTAGTTTTTGTATTTTTGTCTATTTTCTTTATCTCTTTATAAGATTTAATTTTTTCTAAAATACTTTTTTTAGTTTTTCTTTAAATTTCTGAGAAGAAGGAAAAATTTAAAGAAAAAATTATAGAAAGATAAAGTTTAAAAATGAAAATTTAAAAAGAAAGAATCGAGAAAAAGAAAACATAATTATTTGACCTATGAGCAAGCTTTCATCGGTTTATTTAATCTCTGGGCTATGTATATTAAAACAAATTTTTTTACTTTTAGATTGATTCCAAAAGTGAAGATTAGAAGATATAGATATAGATAAAATAATACGTGGACCATAGGCCAATTTAACCTCTCTACTTATGTCTGTGTCTTTTTTATTGAATTCGTTCATAAACAAGCTAGCTTTGGTGTTGGGTCTCAGCTGTTGTGGCTTTAGTGCTTTCATTTTTGTAATCCCCACCCAAAAAAATGTTCAATTGAAGATTTTATTCATCTAATTTAATTTACATGCAATTTAATATTTTGAACTATCCTTTATTTTTAAAATTTAATAACTTTGATCTTGTATGAATTTTAAACATTATTTTTTATTTAAATTTTAGAAGGATTTGTAACAATATGAAATATAAAATAATTTTAAATTTTATAAAAAAAATTTATAAAATTTGAAGGATTTTATAAAATATAAGACTAAGTTTTGAAGATAAAAAAATATATATATTCTTTTACTGTCTACATGTAAATCCAACCTATCCCAACCAAGTGCGTAAAGAAATAGTCCAAAATATCAAATGTGTAAAAAAAAAAAAACATCAAAATTATTTTAGGCTATCGTTGTTTTGGTCAAATTAGAAGAAACTAATGACCTTGGACGTTAACTAATGGGCTCTGATTGGGCCACAGTTATCTTTCATCCTCCCCCTACCCCATGAAAGCAATATTATTAAAATGAAAAATAATAGGTAGATGCATGATACCTGGTCTAATTTCATTTCATGTAAATATGATGATAGATATTGATTAAAAAACACTCATACCTCTGATGCATGTTTTTATGAGGAAAAATCAGAATATAATATATAAAAAATAGATAAATGTAAAGTAAACCATGTTGTGATTAATTACTTATTCTTAGAGACGGATAAAAAATTTTCATTTTTTCTTCTTCATATTTTTTATTTTTATCTTTTTTTTTCATATTTTTCTCTCTCCTACATAGGTTATCTCTTTTTCTCTCTAAATGGATCATTGACCTTGGAGATGGCCAAGGGTGAGGAGCAGGAATTTAAATTTGTTGAAACTATGATAATGATGTCATGGCTTAGATGAGAATGGGGATAAGGAGTTTGGGACGAGAGAGATTCATAACTTATATGTACTGCCATTTTCTTTGCTGCAATTAATATTGAACTTCTTGCACTGTTATTGTATTTTTTTTATTGGGAACTTCCCTTAGAAGTTAATTTAGAAAATTTTGACATGAGTGAAGTTTTTGATATTACACTAAGAAGAAAAGATGATATCTATTTGCAATTTCAATTGTTGTTGAATAACCACATGGAAGTTAATTAAGTAAATTGATGACACATGTTGCTTAGTACTAAACGTATGTGATCATTCTAATGAATCAGGAAGAGGTGTCAAATTTGATAGAATTTTATCCATGTAATATAAGATCGTCGTAAGGGCTTCTTTTGATCATAAATGCAAAGACCAAGATGCATATATTATATCAACAAAATTATGAGAACCAATGAAATTTTCGGTGTTACTAATTTTTTTCTGTCCAAAATTGGCTACATGTTATTAGTGGAATGGCACATAAATTGAAGGAAATGCATAAAACTAATGATATGATTCTTGAAAATATATGCAATAATGCAGCAGTAACAAAGACTGTGGTGCCCCTGAAATTCATTTGGCATTTGATAGCATTAAAATTGTTCTTCAGGTTAGTTTGGATTTTATGTTTCATTTCATGTTTGTGTTTAGAGACTGGAGTAATGAAATTACAAATTTAGTTTTTGAGCTGTTCTTCAGGAATTGAAATATTTAAAAGCTGTACTTCAAGAAATTTTGAGATTACACCCTCCTGCTCCTTTGCTTAGAGAGAGAGTGTGATGAAACTTGTGAGATTAATGGATACATAGCAGCCGAAACCCAAGTGTTTGTAATGCATGGCAATTCAAACGAACTCAAAATAGTCAAAATTATGGAGATGAGAGAACATTTTATAACCATATAACTATATATAAATATAGTTAAAATTAAAAATTAGTTAATAATTATATAATTGATTTAAAATATCATGTGCATTAATAAAATCTAATAGTTTATCTTTATTGTTATCAATTTTTATTATATAATAAATATTTTTATAAGATATATTATTTATATGAAGAGAAATTAAATTATATTTTGTGAGTAACTTATTTTGGAGTTATTTCACTTTATGATTCTTCTACATTTTGTAAAGATTGATTTTTATTAATTTAACTGTTAAATTAATATATTTTATTATATAGATTATGTTTACAAAATTTTAAAATTTTTATAAAATATTTAATATTTTATTACATAATTTTATTTTAATAAATACTATAAATTTTTTAATATATATTATTTTAAATTTATTTAATAAAATATAATTTTTTTAAATTTTATAAAAATAATATATATAATAAAATATATTAATTTAACTATTATTTTAAGTATACTTATAGATTGAACCATCGTACAAAGAGTTCATTAAATATATAGCTTAACAGATAATAAATAGATTACTAGATTAATAAATGGGTATAACTAAAGTGGTTAAATGAACCAGTTCTAATCTATTTAATCTTAACTATGAATTGGAATCATAAAATTTATAGAATAAATTTTTTTTAAAAAAAATTAAATAGGTTAAGTCCGATGGATTGGTTCATCCTTTTTTAAAAATATTAATTTAACTCATTTTTAAAATAGGTTGATTCTAACCTTTTTAAAATAAGTTATGTAAAACTTTCACTAATGTTAAATACATTTGATGCTATGTGCTTACTTTCTTTTTAATTTACCTATTCAAAATACTAAATTCAATGAATTGTTAAGATTCATAAATACTTAATACTTTAAAATAATATATATTTTTATTAAATTTTTAAAAAAATTTTCTTTGCATTTTAATCTTCACGTTGAAGATGATTAATAAATCTTAATATTGCAAAAAAAAAAAATATAAAATCAAATTTTAAACATAAATTAAGAATAGCTCCAAAAGTTAATATTATATTATGCTCTTTTCAACATTTACCAAATTTTTATATATTTATAAGTATTTTTTTAATTATCTTATCATTTAGTAAAATTTATTTTTATTTTAATCTAATTTATTTTCTATAGACAAATCTTCTCTTTTTCTTTCTCATATTTTTTTCTTTTTTTTTAATTTTTTTATCTCTACGTACAAATTCTTTTCCTCTTTACTTTATTGTTTACACTTTAAATAAAATAGAAAAAAATAATAAAAATAATAAAAATTGAAAGAAAAATAAATTTTAGAGATTGACAAATAAAAAATATTGATCTAATGAAAAATATAAAAAAAATGAAGAAAGATATTTTAGAGAGATAAAAAAATTGAGAAGGAAATCTAAAGAGAAAAAAAAAATTTGAGAGAGAGATAAAATATTTAGAGAAAGAATTTATAGAAAGAAAAATAATATATATATATATATATTATATTTAGAAAAAAGTATATTTTAGAAAGAAAATTAAATTTTAAAAAAGAAAAATTTAGAAAGAGAAAAATAATTTAAAAAACTTAAACAAAATAATATATATATATATATATTATTTAACCTATAACTTAGCATTCGTTCAACTTAATTACTTAAAAGGGAACTAAAGAGTTAAAAGGATGAAAGATATATCAAGTGTGAACCTATGAGACGCTCAACCTGCATAAAAATTAAATAGGATTGAGATACTTCTCACTGCTCTTGATTAATTAGTTAGCAATCACTGATCAACAACACCAACAACTTGTTCTCTAATTTTTTTACTCATGGAGGATCATTTCTTATCATTCCACACCCATAGTTATATCCTCTCATTGATTTTAATAATCCTAAAAGTGGTAAAGAGATTCAAAAGCAGTGGCACAACCTCAAAGCTTCCTCCAGGACCATGGAAGCTACCAATACTTGGAAGCTTACATCACCTCATTGGCAATTCTCTTATTCAAAGTGGTTTGCTGATAAATGCAAAGATTAAGATTCTTATATCTTTTTTATCAAAAAAAAAATTATGAGAATCAATTATATTTTTTATGTTACTAATTGATTGATCATCTTATAATATAAAAAAAATTATAAAATAAACATAAAAAGTTAAACAAATATTGTTTAATATTTTTTATAATATATTAAATTTTTTAAAATAATATTATTTTTATTTTTTAATTATTAAATTAATAAATAAAAAATAAATTTAATAAATAAAAATATATACTTAATCTAGATAATAAAATATAAAACAAATCAATAAAAAATACGTAAGATAAAACTAATAAATAAAGATAATTATTTAAAAGTTTATTGCTATTTTTTTCCTTTCCAAAATCGGCTGCATGTTATTAGTGGAATAACATATAAATTGAAAAAAACACATATTTACAGTCATATAATTCCTTAAAATATAGGAAATAATGCAGATGGAAATCTTCTGTCTGGTTTTTTGAATCTCAAAGATCATGGTGCCCTAAATTTCATTGACATTCCAGACAACATTAAAGTCATTTTTCATATTAGTTTGGATCTTATTTATGTTTCATTTCATGTTTTTGTTTAGAGACTAGAGTAATGAAATTACAAATTCGATTTTTGAGCTAATTTGGATAAATTTTAAATAAAACTATTTAATTAAGAAAATAAAATAAGTATGGGAAAAGTGATGTTTTGTCATAGGATTATCTACACAAACTAGTTTCATTTGAAAAGCTGCCAAGTGTGCACCTTGCATTCCAATTTCCAAAGTCCAAAGCAGGTGAAATGAGATTTTTGAATCTTTTCCTACTTAATACGGTTTTCCCTCATGGACATTTTTTAATCTATAACTGTGGATTGGACCTTCTCATAAATGATGAAAAATGGAAGAGTAATGATAAAAGGGTTCAAGTGGAAGTCAAGGAAGTTTTTGGTAGCAAAAGATGTTTTGACATAATCACTCTTTACAGAATTGAAATATTTAAAATGAGTCCTTAAAGAAACATTGAGATTACATCCCATGCTCCTTTGCTATTTCTGAAACAATGTGACCAAACTTGCTAGAATTAATGGATACGTCACAATCAAACCAATTCCATCTAAATAGTACACTTAATCAAATCAAATTAAAAATTAAAAAAATTATAATTTTTTATACTGGTTTACAATTTTTCTTTAAAAAATAAACCAATCTGCCTATAAATTTATATATTTTTAATTTTATATCATTAAATTGTAATTTTTTAGTTGACATATTTTTTAAAAAAATTTAAAATTTATTAAATTTTTATCATATGTTGTCATGAATATTTTATTTTGTTGATCCGTTAAAATAATTTTTTTAAAACATTACTAAATCTAAATGTAAGTCTGTAACGTTATAAATTTATATATTTTTTAAAAATTTTTATCGTTAGTTGTTATATTTTATTTAATTATTTTTTGTTACGAAATATAATAGATTTATATAAATTGTATCTTGAAATATGTTAAATATAAATATTACATTTTAAAAAAAATTTAATAAATGCTAATTTAATTTTTTTAAAATATTATTTTTTATTAACAAATTTTGTTATTAAATTTTTTAAAACAAAATAAAAAAAATCAAAAAATCAAATAGAACTAAACTACAAAAGATTGATTTAATTTAATTGAATTTTTTAATATATTTTAATTGAATCAAACCAAACTACAATATTTTTTATAATTGATTCCAATTATTTTTCACCTAAAATTAAATCAAATTATATTTAAATACTTCTAAATCAAATTGTGCTTTAAACACTCATAAATTAAAATAATCAAAATTATGGAGATAAGGAAACATTTTATAACCATACAACTATATATAAATATAGTTAAAATTAAAAAATTAATAATTATATAATTGATTCAAAATAGCATGTATATTAATAAAAATTAACGGCTCACTTTTATTATTATATTTTTACTGTAATTAAATATTTTTATGAAATAGATTCTTTTACGTGAAGATAAATAAGTATATTTTTGAAAGTAACTTAAGTTAAAATTATTTTATTCAGTAATCTAACTGTTAAATTAATATATATTATTATATAAATTATATTTATAAAATTTAATAATTTTTTTAAAAAATATACTTTATTATATAATTTTATTTTAAAGTATATTATAATATTTTTAATATATTAATTTAAATTTTTTAATAAAATATAAATCCTTTTTAAATATAAACAATTTATATAATAAAATATATTAATTTAACAGCTAAATTAATAAAATTAATTATTTAAATAAATTATGAGCCAAAATGGAGAAATAATTTGATCCATTCTCTTAATATATATACCGAACTTACTAGGTGTTAAGCATAAATTAAAATTATTAGGCATAAGTTGAAATTGAAGACAGGAGTGCAGTTAAATAAAAAGGTAGGTACATTTTAAATAGAAAGGTTAGGTGTTAGAATTTATGATGAACTTAAATTTCATGTAAAAGTTAAAATGAAACTGAAAACAGTGTTTTAAGTGGAGAAAACTAACAAACATTATTGCGATACACAAAAAGTTAAGTGTTAGAATTTTAAAAATCTAACTTATAATTTAATTATTTACATAAGATTTTATAGTTTAAATTTATCATTTTTATTTTTATTTAACAAAATATTTTTACATGATATATTTTCTCTATATAACTTTCCATTTAAGTACACTACTATCTCCAATTTCAACATATGCCTAACAATTTTAATTTATGATTAACATCTTGTACATTCCATATTATATTTATATATGAACTTGTGAGGCGCTCAACCAACATAAAAGTAAAATTGGATTGGGATCAGTCCTCATCAGTCCTCACTCTTGATTGATAATTAGTTTTAGCAGTGAGTGATCAACAACACTAACTTGTTCTATATTTTGTAGTATTTCCTCATGGAGGATCATTTCTTATCATTCCACACCCTTAGTTACATCCTCTTATTGATTTTAATAATCCTAAAAGTGGTAAAGAGATTCAAAAACAGTGGCAGAACCTCAAAGCTTCCTCCAGGACCATGGAAGCTGCCAATACTTGGAAGCTTACATCACCTCATTTGCAATCATCCTCACAAACGGTTGAGGGAATTGTCCCAAAAATATGGCCCTCTCATGCACCTTCAACTTGGAGAAACATCAGCTATAGTGGTTTCTTCTCCAGAAATTGCCAAAGAGGTGTTCAAAACTCATGGTGTCACTTTTGCTCATCGTCCTCACTTTGTTGTTGCAGATATTGTCACTTATGGTTGCACTGACATTGCCCTTTCACCATATGGAGACTATTGGAAGATGCTAAGAAAAATATGCACACTGGAACTGTTTAGTCCTAAACGTGTAAGATCATTCAAATCAATCAGGGAGGAAGAGGTGTCAAATTTAATAACATACATTTCTATGAACACAGGATCTCCTATCAACCTCTCGGATAAAGTTTCAGCCATGCAATATAAGATCGTTTCAAGGGCAGTTGTTGGTGATAAATGCATGGAACAAGATGCATATATCTTATTTATCAAGAAATTTACGAAGATCAATGAAACTTTTGGTATGAGTAATTTTTTTCCTTCCCAGAATTGGCTACATGTGGTTAGTGGAATTGTGCATAAATTGAAGGAATTGCAAAGAACTGGTGATATGCTTCTTGATAATGTCATCAAATCAGCAACAGCGAATACTGGTGATAGAAGTCTTCTATCCGTTCTTTTGAATCTGAAAGATGATTCCCCTGAATTTCATTTGACATTAGATAACATTAAAGCTATTATTCAGGTTAATTTTTACATTTTTTTAATGCTTCATTTCATGTTTTTATTTTGGGACCAGAGTAACAATGTTAAAAAAATTCAATAAGTAATTTTTACATAAACTTGATATTACTTAATACAATTTTACTTTCCTAGTACAGGACATGTTTATTGGCGGAATTGAGTCACCATCTTCAACTGTGGATTGGGCCTTCTCAGAAATGATGAAGAATCCAAGAGTACTGAAAAGGGCTCAAGCAGAAGTTAGGGAAGTTTTTGGTAGCATGGGATGTGTTGATGAAATGGCCCTTCAGGAATTGAAATATCTAAAAGCTATCATTAAAGAAACTTTTAGATTACACCCTCCTTCTCCTTTGCTATTTCCAAGAGAGTGTGGTGAAACTTGTGAGATTAATGGATACACAATACCAGTTGGAACTCAAGTGTATGTAAATGCATGGGCAATTGGAAGAGACCCAAAGTACTGGATTGATGCAGATAAGTTTTATCCTGAGAGATTCCTGAATTCTCCAATTGACTACAAAGGGTCTAATTTTGAACTCATACCATTTGGTGCAGGAAAGAGAATATGTCCTGGCATCATGTTTTCAGAACCTAATATTGAACTTCCTCTGGCACAGTTGCTGTATTATTTTAATTGGGAACTTCCCTTTGGAACTAGTCCTCAACAAATGGACATGACTGAAACTTTTGGTGGATCAGGGAGAAGGATAAGTGATCTATTTGTAGTTCCGGTTTCTTACAATGTTGTGCCTGTTGAATAACATAACAACACATGGAATTTCATGTTCAATAAGTAAGCCAATCATCCATGCTTGGTTATTGGCTAATGTAGTATCTGTTTTTCTGTATTAAGGTTTCTACCTTTATCATATAGCTAAATCATTTACATTATAATGATCTTTCAATGGATTGCACTGGTTCACGCTACTCTCTTTTATTTTTTTTATTTGGTGGATTTATTACACTTCCTCAAAGAAAGATAAATAAACACTAGTACTATAGTGGTTTGAATGTGTAGGGAATAGGGATCATAATGCTTCCATACTCGTAAGCTGTGTAGGAAAAAACATTAAAATTGATGTAGAAAGAAAGAGGGTCATCTCTTTGTAAACTCGTTCAAATTCTGTTTACCATTCTATAATCCTTTAAATTAATGTTAAGTACCTAAAAATAAAAAATATTTATTAGATAAAAATATAGAAGTATAATAAATATTTTTAATTTCTTAAAATCATTGTTAAAGTAACAAAATTAATAATTTAAATATTGATATGATTTAATGTAAAATTGTTTATATTTTCTTCAATCATATTAAAAAAGATTAACTGAGCGATGAATAAAAAGTTATCAAAATAGATCAAATTAATATAAAATTATGCGTGTCAATATACTTTGGAGATTAAAGATACATAAGATATAATTTTCCCCAACCCCATGAAAGCAATATTATTGAAATGAAAAATAAGAGGCAGATGGTCTAATTTCATTTCACGTAAATATGATGATAAATATTGGTTCAAAAACATTCATGATGCATATTTTTGAGGCAAAATCAGAATATAATATATAAAAATAGATAAATGTAAAGTAAATGGTGTTAGCAACAAGGAGGAGGAATTTGAATTTGTTGTGATAATGATGTCATGGCTTAGATGAGAATAAGGAGTTAAGGACAAGAGAGATTAGTAACCTTTGAAACAATTTGGACTTTTCTTGTTACTAAACTTCCAGGCTGGTGCTTTGAAGATTATAATAAATTTCAATTATGAGTAAATTCATTTTTTAATAATAAAATAATGAAATTTATGTTTATGGTGTCACTTGTTCTTGTAACAGATAATTTTATTATAAAAATAATTTAATTTATGTTTATTAAAACGGTAAGATTAATTACTAATAAAATTGGGATGAGGTCTCCTTAACCTTCACACTTTCTCCTTAGTTTTCCCTCTCCGTCGCTGACTCACTGACAACACTCCTTGGAAATCATTTTCCCAGAAAATGTTCCAATTTTGCGTTAAAGTGACGATGAGAGGGCGCTCGGTTGTCACCAGAAAACCGAAAGAGTTGTCTCTCCTCTTTGTAAGTGGCGCCTCTGCTTCTGTGGATTCCCGTCATCATTCAAAACTCTTCCAACCCTCTTTGTCTTACCATGTTGCGTCCAAACACAAGTTCAACACTCTACACACTCGTTCCACTGCAGAGGAACAACTTGAATCGGATCAAGAGGTTGAAGCCGATGTGTGGTTGAAGATGGTGGAGGAAGCTAAAGTCGATGTCACTGTTGAACCTATTTTGTGGAGTTACTATAACAGCTCCATTTTGTCTCATAAATCGTTGCAAACCGCGTTGGCGAATCACCTTGCTGTGAAATTGAGCAGTGGAAGCCTTCCAAGTGGTGCCCTTTCTAATCTTTTTGTGACAGTTTTGGAAGCTGATGAAACTATAATGGATGCAGTGAAGGAAGATCTGAAAGCGGTGAAAGAAAGAGACCCTGCATGCATCACCCATGTCCACTGTTTCTTGAACTTCAAAGGCTTTTTGGCATGCCAAGCTCATAGGGTGGCTCACAGGTTGTGGCTTCAGGGTAGGAAGGTTCTGGCTGTGATGATTCAGAACAGGGTTTCTGAGGTTTTTGCGGTGGATATTCATCCAGGAGCCAAGATTGGAAGTGGGATTTTGCTGGATCATGCAACTGGGATTGTGGTGGGAGAGACTGCTGTGATTGGGAACAATGTGTCTATTTTGCATGATGTCACTTTGGGAGGGACTGGTAAGGTCTCTGGGGATAGGCACCCTAAGATTGGTGATGGGGTGCTTATTGGTGCAGGAACTTGTATCTTGGGGAATATTAAGATTGGTGAGGGAGCTAAAATTGGTGCTGGTTCTGTGGTCATCAAGGATGTGCCTCCAAGGACTACTGTTGTTGGGAACCCGGCTAAGTTGGTCGGAGGGAAGAACAACCCTGTTAAATTGGATAACATTCCTAGCTTCACCATGGACCATACTTCGCATTTATCTGACTTTTATGATTATTGTGTTTAGAGTCAAATGTTCAAGCATGCTTTCAGCTTTAGGTTTAGTAATTCTGATTTTATTTTTATTTTTTTTTGGGGGGGGGGGGGGGTTCTTGCATGTTAGGGAAGAGAGAATTCATATTCTCCTGCTAACAATAACTAAAACAAAAATAATAAGTACAGAATCCCCTTGTATACTTTATATTAGATATGTGCAGTAGCTGCTTTTATGTATGCTTGTGTTGTTGTAAGGTGCTGGAACCACCCTTTATTATATGCTACATGAATTTTGCTTTCAGTTTTCATTTCCTGTTCTTGTTGCTTATCCTTGTTGGATATTAATGTGAGCAGTAATCTGTGTGGATTGCAGATAAATAAGACTAATGTAGATTGTAGCCCATGAAAATACATGTTGGATGGTAAGTATGCATCTTATAGTATTAATAATTATAAAGGGTAATGCTGAGGAGCTCTTCAGTCATGCATCTGCTGTTTTTGTAGCTGAGGAGCGTATCAGCTAGAGCACTCTTTTAGAATTATAATTTTCACATTGCTTTATTCCGGTAATTGATAGGTTTAATTATTTAATTTTCAATTTTTTATATAAAAATGTCCTAGACTGGGTGTAATAAGAATTAGAAAAGCCAATGATTTCAATTATCAACATCAAACAACCACTTCAAACCCTTATCCCAAGTCCCAACTAAGTAGTGTTTATTTCTTGTTATCATGGTCTAAGTACTTTTTTCAGAGGTATCTACAAAGGAATTATTACTCTTTCAGAAACCTGGACTACTATGTGAAGGTTTATGAATAGTTTTTATATCTAACATCCCCTCTTAAGCAAGAGCAGAGGTTCTTAAATTAAAAGCATAGGCAATATGCACAAAGCTTATTCTACTTTGTTCTAATTTTTAAACTTAAGTTTTAGAGTGGAAGTCCAAAGATAAAGTAGCAGCTGTTCGGCCTCTGAGGAATCTGCTGTCTGCTGAACCGCACTAAAAGTTTGTCCTACAAGATCCTTTCTGCATGGAATCCAATGTGGTTAAGTTAACATTTAGAATTAGAATCCAATGCCACAAGATCCTTTGTTTGTGGCTATTTCATGGCTTGTTATTAACATTGCTTTCTATTTCTGTATGCAAGCTTTTGAGTATATCATGTGCACCTACTTTTCTTTTGTTCCTTTTGTTTGAATTTGCCACATGCAAGGAACGTCCAATATCCTGCATAAACCCAAATTAGGATCTAATTGTCATACATTCCAATAATATTTCTACTCCAATACATTTTATTTTATCTATATCTCTCTTTTTTTCGCATCACAACCATCCCTTCCTTTTTTATTCTTCCTATCTCTCTTTTCTTTCTTCCCCATTTCATTTATTTTCATATGTATAACAATACTGTTTTCAACATTGCCGGGTTTGTCAAATGTACATGAAGAAATCATTTGGACAGAACCAATGTATTGAAATTTCGTATGCTTTTAGAAACGTACGAAAATGGTAAGAACACTGGAAGATTAAAAATTTTGGTGCGTGTTGATCCTTAGCGAAACCAAACATCTTCATGGTCATGGAGGACTATTTCTTGTTTTTCCCTTCCCTTCTCTGTTTTATCCTCTTAACGTTTTTTATCCTAAAAATGGGAAAGAGATTCAAAAGCAGTAGCACAATCTCAAATGTTCCTCCAGGGCCATGGAAATTGCCAATATTAGGAAGCATACATGACCTGATTGGCAATCTTCCTCAAAAATATGGCCCTCTCACGCACCTTCAACTTGGAGACACATCAGCCATAGTGGTTTCTTCTCCAGAAATTGCCAATGAGGTTTTAGTTCTGCAAATTAAAAAAGTTACCAAATAATCTCACACAACCAAAACTATATATGTAAAACAATTTAAATTTTTATCCATTTATTAAATGTATAATCTTGAAAGAGTAAATGGTTGTTTATTTAAAGGTAAAAGTTTCTCTAGTATTTTTCTTCAAGGATTAATTTTACCAATCACTCTTTTTATAATTTGAAATAATATTTTAGTTTAAATTTTACAAATTTTCCTTGAATTTGAAAGTAATAATAATTATTGTTATCAGCGTGTGCGAGTAACTGAAGGCGAGGTATCTGGTAGAGAGAGAAGAGAGAAGGGTAGGGTAATGCACAATGAAAGAATCTGCGAAAGGAAGCTTTAATCCACCTTTGGTGAGTTGCGTTTAGAGCCCACATTCTTTCCTTTGTTTCCATTTCCTCAAGTTTCCACTAGCCAACTTGCCAATGATGCATAACATCATAATCACTTTACTGTGTAGAACTCACTATAATGAGATTCTTATCCCCCAAATATTAAAGTATAGAAACTGTTAACTTGGCATTGTCATCAGGCATATGGTTAACCATGGGTAAAATGTACTCAATACACTAAGATAGATTTCTGTGACTACCAGAATAAACTCATTTACATATAATTGACTTTGTTATTGGAATTCTAAGCTTTGCAAAGATGTTCAGAAGAGTTGGATTTGTATGGGCAGTTGGGAGCAATTCATACCTGTGCATCTTCCTGTATTCTTAATTTCCTTAAGTGATGATCTCCTTCTCTGAGTCTCTACTTTCTAAGTGAAGGTGAAAGGGAGTTTATATAAAGGATATTCCTTCTAATTCACTTCAAGTGCTACTTGACAGAATTTCTGTAATTTCAATTTTTTAATGCAATTTAATTTTTAATTTCATTTATTTTCTGCTTGTCTGATATTTTTTAGAAACTTATTTCTGTGGATGTTACCCTTAGAACTTGCAAGAGATTTGTTGAATTCAGAAGGCTACTGTGTAATTGGAGGTTACATGTCACCTGTGAATGATGCATAGAAGAAAAAGGTATATTGTTGTCAAGCAAGGAGACAAAAGATCCTTCATTTATTCTATCCATACATGTGCATCTGTTAAACTTGTGAGCAAAATTAATGATTGAATGAATAAGGAAAAACATATGTTTGACATGTGGGAATCACTGAAGTTATTATGAGAGTTGGTGAGCAATCTGTGAGGTTTAAAACACTTGTTTGATTTTTTATTTTTTATTTTTGAACAAAGTTTAAATCTTAAGATGCTATTGATGAAATTATGAATTTTCTTCTCTAGCCTGTATCAAGTGATGCTGTTAGTTTCACAACCACATATTGGCCTAATTGTATTTTGCTTGTATGTTGATATAGGGTCTCTAATATGTGCTGAACATCGAATACAATTATGTTATTTTGCCTGCAAAAGTTCAAATTTCATAATGGTTGATCCGTGGGAGGTAAATTACTCTTACTATCTGCTAGACTGTGTGTACCTATTCTCTATACATATGATAAAGCTTCATTATCCAAAGATTTGAATTTGAGAGACAGTGGTTTGATATCATTATCATTTCTGCTGCAAGAAATATGAGAGTCTGGCTAACCTTATTTCTTAATATTTTGCATTTTTATCTGGCTATAAATTCCTACAGGCGAATCAGAGCACTATCAACGCACTTTAACTGTTCTCTCCAGAGTCCACAATTCTATTTGTGAGACAAGTTTGGTACCTTAAGGTATGCTTGACAAACATGTCTTCCATGAAAGCACATTATTCTAATTACCATCTCAGATCTCTCTCCTGCTCCATTTTAAAATTCAAAACAAGGGAAGAAGTGATGCTGACACCAGCTCTCTTAATCTCTTTTAAGATTGAAATACCAGTCACATGAATGCTAATCCGTAGCTCATGAACTTTGAGAAAAAAATGAAGGGCTATTAGGTGTTAGGGATACTTTGTGATTTAAATGATCAATATATAGATTTTAATGTTTGAACATATTTTCCTCCCTCTGGTATTAGGTGGTCAATTGACTCAAATGTTTTGTGGAATTTCTTAGTGCTATATGATGCATAATTGACTGGCCAATTTGGTTCTGTATAGCATTAAAACCTTGTAAATGTGACCTAGTCTAAAAGGAGCATTAATAGTTCTTCTCATTGAATAAATACGTCATGCTAGGCCTTGGTTTCTCTTTACATGGCAATATTGTAAAAATGATGTGATAACTTCTTGTTGTATTGATTAGTGTAGAATCCCTCAAGGTCATGCTTGTCTGTGGTACTGATCTACTTCATTCTTTTGGCATTCCTGGATGCTGGAAAAGTGACCAGGTTTTGTTTATCATATATTAAGCTTCACATCTAATTATTTGATGATTCTTGGAACAAAACCCTGTCAATTTAAGCCACTTATTTCTAATAAACCAACCTTAAATGGTTGTGGAAGTCAAAGCAGAGGAATTAGAATTATTTTGTGGTTTTTTATAGTAAGAATTGACAAGCCTATTGAGCCAAGGTGTCCACGCATGCTTGTGTGGGAGCATTTTATGTTGCTGTGACTGTTAGAATTTGATCAGTTATTCTCAACCTTGATTACTAATTAGTAACGTAACAAGATTCCTGGGACCAGACTTTGTCTTAGCATTTTGCTATTTTTTTTATTGAACAAGAATGAAGTTGAGATTAAATTGCTTTGCTTGTCTGCTTTTAAGCGTATTTAAATTTGCCACATTTTTTTAGGATAATATCAAAGTTGTGGATGAACCTGTACCAAATCAAATTAGCTCAACGAGACTAAGGTATTAATACTATGACCTTGTTTAAAGCTCGATAATTTTAAGAAAGAGAGTCATTGTTCAATTTTGTTTTTGTCCTTTTTACTAATTTCAGGAATTGCATTGCAAGAGGATTATCAATAAAATACCTTACTGCAGATGAAGTGATTGATTATATCAGAGAGCAACAATTATACTTAGACAATAAATGATTACTTTTGTTTCTTCATATTTTGTATGATATAGTCCACGGGTCTCTGGAAGAGCCATTGCACCAACTGACTTACTTTCAACAAAAAATTCTGTGACAAAGGAGAAGCAAATCACAGAGGTAGAAATACATTAGAAAAAATAAATTGTTTGAATAAATGAAAATATGAAAGAAAAAAAAATTCTTTTTATTTAAATAAGTGAAAAAAAATTAGTATAAAATTTAATTTATGTTAAAAGTGAACAAGATCGTCCGACATAAACTTACTACTCGGCTAGTTTAAAGCCTTATTCGGTTCGTTTAAAGTCTTATTAAATTCGGGTAGTTTAACAGAAGTTTTTTTAGATAAACAAATTAGGCCTAGACTTATAAAAAAGTTTATTTAACTTATTCAGGAACCTATTTATATTTATATATTATATATTTGTATTTATTTTAATATATTATATTTATATAATATTTATTTTATATTTTATTTACATAATATTAATATATATGTATGTTTTAGGCCTATTTAATGATCTTTTTATTTTATAGACTTTAAATTTGCAAATTTTTTTAATTAATTATTTATATAGACTTTAAGTTTATTTATTAATTTTTTTATAATATAGATCTTATAGAATTTAAATCAGGCCAGACTTTAACAGAAAAAAGATAACAAGTTCAGATTTAAGCCTCAAAATATTTAAATATATCAACTTAAACACTCAAAACCTAGAAATCTAATTCCATCCTTACTTATCTAACATCAACTTACACATGTTCTTTCTTAGTAAACAGACACAATGTTCTTAATAAACAGTTGTAAGAAATGGAAATTACAAATATATTGTTTTTCCTTTTCATTGATACGGCAAAAGATTCAATCATGTGCCTCTTGATTAGTGGTATAAATTTGGATTGAGAAAGAACACGTGGAACTTAAATGTTTTTAGTGTAAATTTATCCTACATAAATAAGTTTTAAATAATTTTTTTAAAAAGAATTAATTATTTTTATAATTTAAATTTTAATCAAACAATTTAAATTTTTAATAAAATTAAATAAATAGTGTATATTAAAATAATAATTTAAATATAATATTTACAGATGATAGACAAATAAATATATCAAAATTAATAATAATATTATGAAAAAATAAAATAACATTAAATTTATAAAAAAATAGATAAATAAAATATTATATTATAAAAATATATTGAAGATAAAATAAAAATATATATTTTAGTTAAAAGTTGAAAAACATAAAAAAATATTTGAAATTATTTTTCAAAAAATGCTACATCTCTAAAAAGTATTAATAATTATTAAAATAAATTATTTTTTATCAATCAGAATTAAAAATATATTAACAACTAGTTGAATGCTTTTCTAAACTTTTCTAAGATGGGCAAAAAACCCTGCCTATAAAAATGCAATCTTCTTTTCTATCTTGCCGGTACGTATGAAAGAAAAAATTTACCTAGTCATAGCCTGGAGCATCAAAACCCACTTGTTCCCAATTTTCTTTTATTATTGTGTAATTAATATTTTGAAATGCATTCAATTAGGATAAGTTTTGAAGGTTCACATCTAGTCTATTTAAAAATTAAGAGTAACTTTGTTTAAAACTTATCAAACTTGCAAAGCTCTTAAAAGTTTACAATAAAAGATTAATAAATAAATCTAAATTTATATATATAAATTAATAAAAGATTTATAAATTTATTTAAAGTTTATAATATAAAAACTGGTAAATAGATTAAAAAACACACAATATATATATATATAAAGTTTTACAAATTTAATATATTAAAATAAATTATAAAATTATAATAAATTTATATATTTAAATATGTTTGTAAATAAGCAAAACAAATATTTTTATAAATCTAAACGTAACTTATTTATTTAAAAGAATTTTTTAACAAATTTAAATATAATTAAAAATTATTTAATTTTCAATTAACGTTAATTTTTAAATTATTTTTAATAATTAATTATATTAAATATAAAATTAGTTATTACAAATAATTTCATATTTATTGTTACATTTTTACTATAAAAATGATTATTTTTATATAATTTGAACAAAATAAATTTTTAAAAAATTCAGCTAACATAATTAAATACAATTTATCTATCAAGTATTTAGATCAAATCTAAAGTCATTATGAAATTAATAAACAATAATACTAATTCGTAAATACTTTTTGACGTGAGGAAAAAAATAATATAAGTACGAAAATTTTAATTAATTACGTAGAAATAAATGAATTTAATTGAAACAATGTAAAAAATTTTAAAGCCATCGTTGATTTATAAATTGACATATCCTTTAAATTTTTAATATGTGCAATAATAATTTTTAAAATTATTATTGTAGATTTTAATTAATTGGAAGTTTTTACTAATAATATATTTAAATTAAACTCAAATTAAATGCCCATTAATTGTATAATACTTATGTTTTCTTCGAATAATAGGTGCCACTTCCCCTTCTTCTCATCGGCTTCCTCTTCTTCCTGTTCCGGTGATTCTCCGTTACAGGGTGTGCGTGTACGCATAATGATTCTCTCAAGGGGCCAAGGTCTTCTTTTTATTTTTTTCCCTTGGAATTAACGCTTTATCGCCGCTTTTATTTTCATGTACCCGTTTCAGGGTTGCAATTTGAAATCTGATTATTATTTTTATTGTTCTTAATTTTTCGTTTCAGTTCTAAAGTTTCGGTTTGTTCTTAAATATGGGAAAGTAGACCTTTTATGCTGCAAGTTCTCATCGTCCTCTTCAAATGGGTCTCCTTTTTGTTCGTCTGAAATGCATGGGAAAGTTAAAGTCAATTCCTTTATGAATGATACCTACCAAGATAATGCAACAAAATCGGAGGGTATGAGAAAGGTAGTGTATGATGTATGCCGGGTCTTGGAGTCTGGTCCCTGGGGACCTGCCCTTGAGGATGCTCTCAACGCATTTGATGAAATGCCTCAATCGGAATCGGTTGTTGGAGTAATCAGGAGGTTGAAGGATGTGAAGGTGGCATTACGGTATTTTAGGTGGGTGGAGACAAAAACTGAACAAGCTCATTGCCCAGAAGCATATGATGCGCTTCTCATGGTTATGGCTAGGACCAGAAATTTGGACTGCTTGGAACAGATTCTTGAAGAAATGAGTATGGCTGGACTTGGTCCCGCTAATAATACTTGTATTGAATTGGTTGCTAGTTTTGCGAAGTTAGGGAAGCTAAGAGAAGCTTTTGGTGTTATTGAAACAATGAGGAAGTTCAAGTTTCGCCCTGCTTATTCTGCTTATACTACACTGATTGGTGCCCTCTCTGCTGCTCATGAAGCTGATCTCATGCTCACACTCTTACATCAAATGCAGGAAATAGGTTATGAAGTAAGCGTACATTTGTTTACCACACTTATTCGCGTATTTGCCAAGGAGGGCCGCGTCGATGCTGCTCTATCCTTGCTGGATGAGATGAAGAGCAATTCATTTAATGCTGATCTTGTCCTCTATAATGTATGTATAGACTGTTTTGGAAAAGTTGGTAAGGTGGATATGGCCTGGAAACTCTTTCATGAAATGAAATCACAAGGGTTGGTGCCTGATGACGTGACATATACTAGCATGATAGGGGTTCTTTGCAAGGCTGAGAGGTTGGATGAAGCTGTAGAGTTGTTTGAAGAACTGGATCTCAACAGGAGTGTTCCTTGCGTTTATGCTTATAATACCATGATTATGGGTTATGGTTCAGTTGGGAAATTTGATGAAGCATACCACTTACTTGAGAGACAAAAGAGAAAGGGATGTATACCTAGTGTAATTGCATATAATTGTATCCTAACTTGCCTTGGAAGAAAGCGTAAAGTAGAGGAAGCACTTAGAATTTATGAAGAAATGAAAAAGGATGCAGCACCCAATCTTCCGACCTACAATATTTTAATTGATATGCTTTGTAAGGCAGGAGAACTCAAAACTGCTCTGAAAATTCAGGACGCAATGAAAGAGGCTGGCTTATTCCCTAATATCATGACTGTAAATATAATGATTGATAGACTCTGTAAAGCTCAAAGACTTGAGGAAGCTCTCTCTATATTTTTAGGATTGGATCATAAAGTATGCATTCCGGACACAGTAACATTTTGTTCTCTTATTGATGGCTTGGGCAGAAATAGCAGGGTAAATGATGCCTATATGCTTTATGAAAAGATGTTAGATTCTGGCCGGACTCCAAATGCAGTTGTATATACATCTCTTATCAGGAACTTCTTCAAGTGTGGCAGGAAGGAAGATGGTCACAAAATTTACAAAGAGATGATGCATAGGGGCTGTTCTCCTGATCTGATGCTCCTTAATACTTACATGGATTGTGTTTTCAAAGCTGGTGAAATTGAGAAAGGGAGGGCTTTATTTGAAGAAATTAAGGCTCGGGGTTTAATTCCTGATGTTCGGAGCTACTCAATTTTAATTCATGGCCTTGTGAAAGCAGGGTTTTCAAAAGAAACATACCAGTTGTTTTATGAAATGAAGGAACAAGGACTGCATTTGGACACCTGCACTTATAACACTGTTATTGATGGATTCTGCAAGTCTGGTAAGGTCAATAAAGCTTACCAACTACTGGAGGAAATGAAGACAAAGGGTCTCCAACCTACTGTTGTAACTTATGGTTCTGTCATCGATGGACTTGCTAAAATTGATAGACTTGATGAAGCATATATGTTATTTGAAGAAGCAAAATCAAAAGGTGTTGATTTGAATGTGGTGATCTATAGTAGTCTTATTGATGGATTTGGAAAGGTGGGAAGGATTGATGAAGCATATTTAATTTTGGAGGAGTTGATGCAGACAGGTCTGACTGCAAACACATACACATGGAATTGCTTACTTGATGCATTGGTGAAAGCTGAGGAAATTGATGAAGCTCTCGTCTGCTTCCAGAACATGAAAAACTTGAAATGCTCTCCAAATGAAATAACTTACAGCATTATGATAAATGGTCTCTGCAAGGTTAGAAAATTTAATAAGGCCTTTGTATTCTGGCAAGAAATGCAGAAACAAGGGTTAAAACCCAATACTATCACATACACCACCATGATTTCAGGTCTTGCAAAGGCTGGAAACGTTCTAGAAGCAAAAGGCCTTTTTGAGAGATTTAAGGCAAGCGGGGGCATGCCTGATTCAGCTTGTTATAATGCAATCATTGAAGGATTAAGCTGTGCCAATAAGGCAATGGATGCATATACACTTTTTGAGGAAACTCGGATGAAAGGATGCCGTATACATAGCAAAACATGTGTTGTTCTATTAGATGCATTGCACAAGGCTGACTGTCTTGAGCAGGCGGCAATTGTTGGTGCTGTCCTCCGAGAAATGGCAAAGTCTCAACATGCTACAAGATTGTCTTGACAACAGGTTTTGTGTATTGTACTGGTACTGGTTTAGAAGTCAGGCTTCTGTACCAAATTAAGTGGTGGTCTTCTCAGTAAGTTCTTGCCTTGTTAACCCCCTGCCATTGACTGATGTGGCAATTTGTGAGACAGTGAGCTGAGAGATTTCTGATGTCACCTGTCCTTTGACAAGGTTAATGGTCCCTGCCTCAAAGGTAATTCTTACAAATTACTATAATTATTTAGGTTCCAGAATCCAGAACTTTTGACAGCTTCATGCAAATGAGTAGTGTTCTGCTTCTCTTTGTTCTAACTCTTAAAAAGTTTATTATGAGTTTCAGAAGGATTTTTTTTCATGCTTGATGGCTTGCCTGGGGATGAATATATGTATAACTTCATTCATCTGTGTTTACATTTGTAATATTGTTATTTTTTAGCCCTATATTTTGTTAACTTCTTCCTCCTGCAAAGGCAATATTCCTGCTTCCCAGTACACTGTTCAGGAGCCTTCCTGCATCTGAAACAAAGCCTGTAGATTACTAAATTTTCAGGCAATATATTTTATGGCTAAAAACAAGATATTTAATCATTATGCATGGTTTGTATGCTATGCTCATCTTCTTCGGTCACCTTGGTAACCTAATTGACTTACTCCATTATGTTTTGTATTTGAGGCACGGATATAGATGTTCTAAACCTGTGAATACAATCAAATTAACATCATTACTTTCACAATATCGTAGGATTATAATCTGTGCTTGAAAGATGAATCTGTTCATTTTATAGGACTAGTCAATAAAAGAGAAACATGAGCATTGAAAATTCAAAGTTGCATATGGCCAACTCGTGTGTGTCTATAATTTCAGGCTGATTTTTCAGACCACTTTCTTCATTTTTCTTTACACTTTACCTGTTTGTCCTCTAGATTTCATCGTTACAGCACGGAGCTGCAAATTTCTGGATCAATCTCCTACCCCTTAATCCTCAATATAGATAAGCTTACACCTTACATCTGAACCATAATTTACTTAGCTTTTTCTTCTGATTATAGGCTTGAAAAATCAGTTCACTAACCTCTGAACTCTTTTTCCATCTCAACTCGTTAGCATGGAGTTGGAACTTCATATTTCATTATCTACAATCCTTCCTTTGTTCCTCTTAGTGTCCATGGTAATCAACATAGTTTGGAGATCAAAGACCAAGAATGCAAACTCTAAGTTGCCACCAGGACCAAGGAAACTACCCCTCATAGGAACATACACCACCTTGGAACTCTGCCACATCCCTTCCTAGCAGGATTAGCAAATCAATATGGTCCTCTCATGCAATTGCAGCTTGGTGAGCTTTGCTGCATAGTGGTATCTTCACCTGTAATGACCAAAGAAGTGATGACCACACATGATATCATCTTTGCAAATAGGCTTTGTGTGCTTGCTGCTGATATTATCACTTATGGCTCTAAGGGCATTGGCTTCAGCCCATATGGAACTTATTGGAGACAGATGAGAAAGATTTGTACATTGAAACTACAATCACCATAGGGAAGAAGAGTTGTCAAATCTTGTTAAGGAGATATCTTTTTGTGAAGGGTCGCCTATCAATCTTAGTGAGAAGATTAATTCATTGGCATATGGGTTAACATCAAGGATTGCTTTTGGAGGAAAATCCAAAGACCAACAAGCCTATATAGAACTTATGAAGGATGTCACAGATATAGTTGCAGGGTTCTCTGTTGGCTGATCTTTATCCTTCCATTGGAGTCCTTCAAGTTCTTACTAGGATTAGGACTAAAGTTTAGCAGCTCCATGGAGGAATGGATAAGATACTTGAGAACATTGTAAGGGATCACAGGGACAAAAATTTGGACACATGGGATGATGGTGAAGAAAATAGAGAAGATCTAGTTGATATTCTTTTAAGGCTTCAGAAGAATGGTGACCTTGAAAATCCCCTATCTGACAGTATTGTCAAGGCAACGATTTTGGTTAGTTTATTTATGTTAAGAATCCATGCAAAATTGACCAGATAAATAGATCGAATCAAATGTTTCCTAGATATTTTTTTTTTTCCTTATTTTTTTTTCTTGGTTAAAGATTGTCTTTGATGCTGGTAATACTGGTCTTGATCATATTTTATCATATTGTCACGCAATCATGTTGTATTACCAATAGAAAACCATGCAGAATTTCCAAAACAAAGTCATATAGTAGACCTCCTCCTAAGATCAGTCATTAAGAGCTGTGTCCTAGGTGCACTTCTTTTTTTAATTTAGATTTAGTTATAGAATAACCTTGTGTTTTAGCCTGAAGTGCTGGTTTTAAGTTATTCACCCTTAAACGATGATTGCATTATGCTAAACTAATAAATTTGATTCTGAGATGAATCGTTATGGTTATTTTACTTGTTAGTAATGTAATGTCCCAAAATTTCTTTCAGAACATTTTCAGTGCTGGAAGCGAGTCTTCATATACAACTATGGAGTGGGTGATGTCGGAACTGGTGAAAAACCCAAGGGTGATGGCGAAAATGCAATTTGAGGTAAGAAGGGTCTTTGATGGAATAGGGTATGTGGATGAAGCAAGTATTCATGAATTGAAATACTTGATATCAGTTATCAAAGAAACCTTGCATCTACCTGTTCCATTGTTACTTCCAAGGGAATGTGGTGAGAGATGTGAGATTAATGGATATGAGATACCAACCAGGAGCAAGGTTATGACTGAATCCTTGTTTATCCCATTTGGTGGTGGAAGGAGGACATGCCCGGGCATCAATTTTGGCATTGTTAACATTGAATTCTCACTTGCAAATTTGCTTTTCCACTTCGATTGGAAGATGGCTAAAGGGAACAACCCTGAAGAACTTATTATGACTGAATCCTTCGGCTTATCTGTAAAAAGAAAATTTGGAGTTGATTCCTATCACTTATCACCCATCTACAAGTTAAGGCCAAAACTATTGTGTACACTCCACATTAGCCATAATAATACCTAATCAACCTCTTAATTTAATTATCCTTCTTTTTCCTTTTTTTTATTATATATTTTTAATTTAGCTTATCTTATAGAGCAAGTCCTTTGAAGAAAAATAAACCCTGTAATTCACAGCCGTAACTCCTGAAATTTGAACACGATTTCATGAGTTGTCTGTTACAGCATTCTATACAAGTTAAGGTTTCCTAGAATTACCTGTTTATATAATATTTTTAACATATAATGAGTTAATATATATATATATATGATAAAATTTATCTGAATATTTATTGCTAAATAAAAAAATATGAGCTATAAGTTAATATCATAAGCTAAAAATAAACATCTAAAAAATAAAAAATTATAATGAAAATAAAACTTGTGATATTTATAATAACTAAAAGAACATGTTAATCCTATATTTGTTGCGAGTTCTCTTCTTATCTCTCTTTTCAATAAATAATTAAATACACCTCGTAAAAAGTTGGGCATTATCATTTTTCATTATTTTACTTTACTCCCTGCAACTGGAGAGACGTAGGTGGGAACCGAAAAGGTGTATGGGCATATTACAGCTCTACACTCCACAATTCCACAAACTCCATAAACTTCTTTCTGGCTTTCGTTTCTTTCTTCAATACGGCATCGTTCCCTGTTCGTGGTCACCGCCTCTTCGTCTTTCCTTCAGGTTTTAGGCGCCATTTTCATTTCATAACCTTCCCAACATCCCTTCCTTTCTTCCTCGTACCCCATGAAAAGCGCGTGACTTTTCCCAAACCCACTTTCTTCTTCATCCCTTTTCCCCCAAAGTTTGCACCTTTCTGGCCTTCTCATGGCCTTACAACCCAAAACCGAACCTGGGTCCCCTCCCGGGTTCCATTCCATCATCCATAGAAACTACAAAGGGATGAGCATTTCGGAACTGGTTTCAGTTTTACGTACTGCGTATCAAATAGATGATTTTGATAGAGTTGAAGAGGAATTGGTCAGCAGGGACGCCAAACTCACAGCGGAGATTGGGCCACTCCTAGAGAAGATTGAGGTGGAGAGACAATCCAGGGTTAAAGCTGAAGAAGAACTGAAAAGGAAAGAGGAACAGTGTGAGAGAGGGAAGAGAGCCCAAGAGAGTTATGAAAAGTTGTTGAAGGAAGTGAAGAGAAATGGCTTTGTTGATAAAAACATTATTGGGGAACTGAGGAATAAAAACCTTGCATTAGAATGTGAAAATAGTGAGCTCAAGAAAAAATGGGTATATAATGCCAATGCTGTGGCCGAGGTTAGGACCAGAATCCATGCGTCGGAGGATGAGAAAGAGAAAGTTGATGACAAGAATGCTTTGGATGCACTTAGGATGAAGAACACTGAATTGGAGGAAGCAGTGAAGGAGAATTTGGAAACCATGGAGAAGTTGAGGAGTGAAAACCGTGAATTGGTTGAGACATTGGAGAGGAAATTTGGGGAACTGAATCATCGGGTTGTGAAGTTGGAGAATGATACAAAGCTTTTGATGAGTGTAGATGACAATGCATCTGGTGGTGGAAACACTGAAGTGGAGCCTCGAGCTGATACCAGAGTTACTTCTGTTGAGAAAGATGATGAGAATAATTGTAACTATAAGCTTGACAATGACCCTGGGGACCCTGTTCCTTTGCAAAGAAATGAAGATATTCGCTACTCTCTGTCACCTAGGAAAGGGAACAAGGATGCTGTAGGTGCATCAGGTATGGAAATGGAAATTCCGCATGCATCTCTAATAGTTATATAGATATGCATTTTTTAGATGGTACTTCAAAAATATTGAATTGGATAGAAGTGATTGGAAGAATGCACTTTGATCTGATTGCTAGGTAGCTGGGCATGGAACAACGATGTTTCTGATTTATTAAGGCAAGGGCTAGTTAATGACTATGGTCGAGAGCTATGTTTTACCAACTCCTCTGAACTGTTGAGGCTAATAGTTCTTGGTCCAACTGGTTTAATTGGTGGTTTGAATGGATCACATTAAAATACTTTAAACTCATCACATTTTGCTGCTATAATTAGACACAATTTAGAAACTAAATTTCTCACATCATCCAATCTTGTTTTAAAAGTGAAAATGTCATAATTTATTTCACCATAAGTTACTTTGTACCACCAAGTTTACACAACAAATTTATATAGTTGGGAAATTGCCCGAAGTGTCTACTTTGAAATTCAAGGTAAGGCTGCATACGATTGATCCAAGCAGTTGGCCAGACCTTCCTTGAACCCCACAAATAAGGGGAACTTTGTTGCACTAAGCTACTCCTGTTTCTAGCCTAAGGTATCTAATTGTGCAAAGAAGCTTAAGGTTGATTTTCCTTTGTTGTCTTAAGTCAAACACGGCATTGTTCCTATTGTCTCCCTTTGATGCTCAGCTTATGGTTTGATTTGGAGGGTCTTGGTCACCAGTGTTGGTTGTTCTATGAGATTTTTGAGGGTCTTAATTTTAACCTGTAACTGTTGAGGTTTTCTTCTGATTTATATTCTTATTTTTGTTCCCTAAGAAAACTGCAAATCATCTCTTTTGTGATTTCTTCTTTTTCCCTTGATAAAATTTCCTTTCCATAAAAGACAAAAGAAAAGAATAAATAACAGCAGGCAAGAATAGATAACTCTTATTTCCCCGTACAAACAAGATTACATGATACCCTGTTATATATATTATCCAAATTTGATAAAAGCGTATATTGTCAATTACTTGAAGAGCCTGAGGCTGGATTTTCTCCGAAAGGCCGAGGCAAGTACCAATTTTTTATTTGGATTACAGAGTCTATTTTTCTTTATTTTCCAAGCTTTTTCTTATTATGTTCTCAAAAGTAATGTTATCTCAAGCTTTAACACCTCTCTTTTAATGCCAGCTGGGGGAAGATTGAAATTGGAAAACGTTATTGAGATCATAGACTCGGAAGATGATGATGATGGGTGTACTTCACAAGGATTGCATCGAAAGAAAGCTATTTCTCAAATTATTGCTGAACTTCAAAGTTCATCAGATGCAGTCCAGAACACAAGCATTTTTACAAAATCACAAGGGATTGAAATGGTGAAAAGAAAATTTTCATTTTTTGATATTGAGACCTCTACTTCCACTTCTAGTTCCTCTACTGATTTAAATATGGATAATCTTCCGATACGCGCCATCACATATAAAAAGAAGAGTAAAACTTAGGAAGACAGTTCTGGACTAAAACTCTTTGGCAAGATAAATGAGGCAATGAGCTATATCAAATATCCCTATTAGACATGCCTTTTTCTTAGGTTATATTGATGGCAATTAATTATCCAATCTTATAAGTTTAGGTTAGTTTAAGATATGCGCATGTTGGATATGGTAGTCACGGTACATTTGTATTTAAGTGCACTTTGTTTAAATGATAGATTTAAGCTATCTATTATATTTGTTCAATTTTGCATGCAATATATCATGGATGCATAAACTACAGTAAAGTGCTGTTAGATTAGATATAGATTGTTGGATCTTGTATGAAACTTTACCATCTTTTCTCCATTTTCTTCTCCTTTCTCTTCCTCTTGATGTTATCAAAATTAGTTCAAAGATCCAATTCCAACAACTCCACTAGCAATTTACCCCTAAGGACCATGGTCACTACCTCTCATAGGAAACATACACCATGTTGTTGGCTCACTTCCTCATCACTCCTTAAAAAAATTAGCAGATAAATATTTAATGCACCTAAAAATTAGGAGAGGTATCCAACATCATAGTGACATCACATCACCAGAAATGGCCCAAGAGATTATGAAAACAAAGGATCTAAACTTCTGTGATAGGCCAAACCTAATATTTCCCTCAATACTGGAGGCAACTAAAAAAGATATGCACAATTGAACTTTAAACCGCAAAGCGTGTCCAATCTTTTCGTTCCATAAGAGACAAGAGAATGATCCGTTGTTAATCTCTCTCAGATTATTACCTCATTGATGTATCGGATAACAGCACGTGCAGCTTTGGGAGAAAAAATAGACACCAACAAGCCTTCATTTCAGCTGCAGAGCAAGTTATGAAGCTTTTTACGAGGATTCTCTGTTGCTGGTCTCTATCCTTCTATTAAAGTCCTTCCAATGTTGAGTAGATCGAAGGCTAAACTTGGAAAGTTGCATACAGAAGTTGATACGATATTGCAAGATATCATCGATTATCACAAAATTAGAAGAAGCAATCACTGTGAAGCAGGGGAAGATCGAGTTGATGTTCCTCTCAAGCTTCACCAGGAAAAGGAATTAATTAAGGATGGAAATCAAGAAAGTTATTCTTACCGGATCTACTAGGTTTGACTTTGTCTAATAAATAAGTTTAAATTTATTAAAAATTATTTTTAAATAAACAAGTTTAGATTTATTTAAAAACATATTTAATCTTATTATAAGTTTATTTATCTTTATATATTATATAGTATTACTATATTTATTTAAAAATTAAAATTTTTAATTTTAAATAAAAAAATTCTATATTTATTAAATTTTCTAATATTTATTATAAAAGTTATATATATTATTTTAATTTTAAAATAAGTACTTTAATTATAGATGTAATATGTTTTTTTATATATGTATTATTTTATTTATATATAATTAATGTTTAATATATATATATATTTTAAAATTATATAGTTAAGTTTATGAATTTTTGATTTTGTTGATTTTAAGGTTTAAAAAATTTTAGTTAGTTATTTGTATAAGCTTTAAATCTATTTTTGACATCTTTTTTATATTATTAACTTTTAAATAAATTTGTAAATTTTGTAAATTTTAAAACAAATCCTACATTGATAATAAAAAAAACTTATAAATTTTGAAGGTTTTAAAACAGATGATATATTATAAAAAAAATCTATAATAAATAAAAAAGTTCAGATTTAAGTTTTTAAATTTTTAAATAAATTAAACTTAAACATTAGCCTACTTCAACTCAGTAAGTTTACATCTTTACTTATAATTTTTCTTAATATATCACAATAATATTAAAATAGTCATCCAAACAAATTAATTTCTATGCCAAATTTATAACACATTTTATTTAAACTTAACAAACTCTACATGTACAAATTATTATGTTTTAAAGAAAAAATTTTAAAATTATATTCACTATATAAATTTAAGCACATGTAGGGAGAAGTAATTTACACTTTATCTCTTTAATATATTCTTTCATATTTTCTCAACTTACTCCTTAGAGTTCAGTTTAAGAAAGTTTATCCAGTTTTTATTTTTTATTTTTAAAATTTTTACAGAAAACACAGTGAATTGTTTTTTTTATATATATATTTTATTTTTTAATATAGAATTTTAAAAACTAAAAAACAAAAATAAAAATAAAGTGATATTTTTATAAATAAAAATAAAAAAAGATAATATTTTTTTATTTTGAATCACTAAACAATCTTATAAAGAGGCTATAGTGATTAGAAAAAGTACAAGAAAGTATAAGATTATGATAGAGTGAAGTGTAATTTACCCGGTATAAAATAACTTGTGTCAAGTTAATTATTTTGTGAATGTGGGTTGACCTTAATTAACGATAAATTACTAATTAATCTCGTTAAATTAAACTCTTTGCATCCAATTTAACTCGTTTTTTTTATGGAAGTTAAAATGCTGTTCTTATATTCTTATATCTAAAAAATAAAAATAAATAACATTTAAATATATAATTCAATAATATCTGTTAATTTGAGTAGCAGATGATTCATTGGACTTTTTAAAAATAAAGTCTAATCGATATTTAAATCTTGAAAATAAAAAATAGACATTTAAATATTTATCATTTTTAATTTTTTTTATGGAAGTTATTTTCATTTCCCACCTCACATATACCTTGATATGGATCACAGTGAACATTGACAATGACAAGTTGCAATTAAGAGTTCCTTTGGATGTGATGTGAAAAGGAGACGGAAAGGAAAGAAGCCGGAAAGAGATAAGAATTATCTCTCTTTATTTTTTTGCAATTTATGGAAAGATAAGTGAATTTGTATATCTTAAAAAAAATTAATTTTTTTAGAAGAGAAAATAAGGAAAGATTTTTCTAATTTTTTTTTATATTTTAAATTATTAAAATTTTGATATATTTTTAAAAATAAAAAATATGTAGTAAAATATTAAAATTTTTAAAGTTAAATTTTATTTTTTAAAATTTATATTACTAATATATTTTTTTCTATTTTTTTCATTTATTTAAATAATTTTTTTATTCAAACAATTAAATTATTTATTTTTATTCTATTTTTTATTTTTTCTTCTCTTTATTTTCCTTCTATTTTTTCTTCATCCAAAGAAAGGCTAATGTCTGGTTCGAATTTAGCCGAGGTCACATCATTGCATGTTGTGGGCATGCATCAGCCACGACGGGTGGTTCTAAATAATAATAGATTTATAAAATTATTAAGGATTAAAACAATTTAATATTAAAATTATGATTCGGTTTTTATAATTTTTTATATTATAAAAAAAATATAATAAGCTTACAGAATTTTATGTTTTAGTTTTAGATAAGATCCACATAACTTGTCCTTCTGAGGTATACTATTTTTTTACCGTAATTTATATGATTTATTTTTATCACATTACATATTTTATTAACATTTTTCTATCTTTTTTAATTTATAAAAAAATTGGCAAAAACTCTTTAATAAAAAGAAACTTTTTTTTTGTCTTCTTCCCCGAGTACCTCCTAAAATTAAATTTATCATTAATATTTCTTTGCTTATAAAATATTATTAAATTATGGAAAATGCATATTGTAAAATAAATTTATTTGTTTTTTCAAATCAAATATAACCCCTTATGCTATTGGTCATATGGAAGAAAATGCATAGCAGTATTGATGAGGTATTAATGTATTGCAGGAAATGTTGGGTGCTGGTAGTGAAACATGATCAGGATTGTGTGGGAAATGATTAAAAACCCAAAGGTGATGAAAGAACCATTATTACTAGTGCCAAGGCAAAATAGGGAAAATGTAAAATCAATGGATATGAGATACCAATCAAGAGTACAGTTATTATTAATGCTTGGGAAATTGGAAGAAATTTCAAGTCTTAAACCTGAGAGATTTCTTAACAATTCTATTGATTTTAAGGGTACAAACTTTGAATATATCCCATTTGGTGCTTAGTTTCTATACATTTTTTATTGGAACCTTCTTAATCCTAATGGAATGAAGAACATTGAAGAACTTAACATGATAGAGTCATTTGGAATTACTCTAAGGAGACAAAATGATCTCTGTTTGATTCCCATTACACGTCCCCACTAATATGTGATGTGTTGAGAATCCTAAGTTGCCAACAATGTCATAAACTATATATTCAAGTTTCCTATTACTACCCTCTACCTTATGAATATTGGACAATGGTTGTAAGTTAATTTACTTTTTAGCTAAAATTATCTATTCGGTTGTGTAGATTATATAAAGTGATCATAATTATGTTATACTAAATGCTATTACAAACATTATATTGATATTTTTCATCTATTTATAACCTTTTTATTTTGGTTAAATTAATTTATAAGTTCTTATAATTTTATCAAATGTTTAATCAAATCTCTTTACCTTCAAAAATTTTCAGTAAGTTTTTATAATTTAAAATTTTATAATTAAATTCTTAAAAACTTGGAATGTTAAAATTTCACTAAATATTTCTTACATGACAACAACTAACTTTAATTTCTTTTCATTTCACAAAATCTTGCTTTTATAAAACTATTTATCATCAAATTTCTGCATTGTTTATGAAAGGCTAGGTGGATAATGTGAGTAAGAAACAGGCAAATAACTAGTTTGACGAAGATAAAAATTGATCCTCTGGCAGTACAATTAGATACCAAGATCTCTATCCTTCATTATTTTTTATTATTACTATCCACTTCTATATTTGAGTGTCTTATCCTTATTGCTCAAACCCTTTTGTGGATGAAAACAGACCACAAATTTGTTATCTCATCTTATGCTCATTCTACATGGTCCCTTGAAAATAAGCTTGATGCTTCTAGAATACCATATATCTATCATGCAAGAAAAATATCCCATAAATTATATATATATATATATATATATATATATATATCGATGTAAACTTTTTATCCAAATATATATTTATTTACATTTTCAATCTGCATGTAAAAGATGATTATTATTAAAATGTAGAAATATCAGCATTCTTTTTAAAATGATATCTTTATATATTTAATAGTCAAATTATATCTAAAGAACATTAACACTTTTTACAAGTAAAAAGAATTGATAAAACTATCCACACATTTATGCACAGTGCAATCATTTTTAAAAAAACTTAGAAAAATGCAAGAAAATAAATACATTATTTATATGTTTATGTGTCATTTAAAAAATATAAATATTTTTAAAAATAAATTTAGAGCAAAGAAAATAATTAAGAACAAACTGAATGTTACATTTAATAGAAAACTGTTATATAAGTACAAATGAGATATATTTTAATGTTTAAATAGTAATAATATCTTATTATATTTATAATAACAAAAATGGAAAATGAGAATTTTATTGTTTAAGACTTAAGTTTGACAACACGTTGTATATCAATAAAGGAAAATGTTTTGCGGTAAAAGATTGTTTATATTTTAAAAGAAAAAGAAATGAATAATATGATGTGATAAAAATAAAAATAAAAATATTAGATTTATTAAATATAAAAATAATAATTATTTTATAACTAATACACTTTAATAATTTTATTATTTATTTAACATTTTATTTTATCATGTTATTTATTATTTTTTAAAATTCTTTCTAAATATCTATATTGCAAAAGATGGGTACAAATCTTTATTCTTTAATAAATTTCGAAGTTTACCGTATCAGCAAATCATAGTGTGCCACGTACCCAGATCGGCGATTTCTTTCAAAACTTCACTTGGTGGGTCATTTTCAACTTGAATGGATGAGTCGAGAATCGAGTGGACGTTGAACACCCAACACCACTAATTTTAATACTATTATTTTATAATTTTATTTTAATGTATTTTATTTTTGTTATATTTTCTTTATTGTTTTAAATTTTTTCACTTATTTTCAAATATACAATAACAATATTTTATTTCAATAACAATTGTAATTTTTTATATATTCAATTGTATAAACATTATAAAAATATCAAGATTAAAATAAAAATAAAAACTTATAGATTTATTTTATTCTGCCTTTTAATAAAAATTGAAAATTCTTTTTAATAGCTGATGATCATTAAAAATTATTATCATTTATCAAAATGAATCTCTAATTGTAATTTTAAAAAAATAAAAAAATAAATTTATTAAACATTGTTTGGTTTGAGAAAATATTTCTTTATTTTTATTTTTATTTACAAAAATACTATTTTATTTATTTTATTTTTTATTTTTAAAATTTTGTAAAAAATGAAAATAAAAAATAAAAAACAATTATTTTTTGTTTTTATTAGTTTCTGTACAGAATATTAAAAAATAAAAACGTTTTGGAGAACCAAACATCATAATCAATTTGTCCTTGAATATATATATATATGAGCCCTTTTACCTTCATACATTGCCTGCAAATCTTATATACACATCATTCCTTTTTGCATGGTTCATTCTGGACCAACCTTCATGGTGATGGAGGAGCTTCACAGTCACAATCTTTTCTTGTTTTACATCATACCCTCCTTTCTCTTTCTCTTCTTGGTATTCAAATTAGTTAAAAGACCCAATTCTGAGAATTCTATTAGGAATTTACCCCCAGGACCAAGACCACTACCTTTGATAGGGAACATACACCAATTAGTTGGCTCACTACCAACCCATCATTACTTTAAAAGATTGGCAAACGAGTATGGTCCATTGATGCACCTAAAACTAGGAGAGGTATCTAACATCATAGTTACTTCACCTGAAATGGCCAAAGAGATTATGAAAACCCATGATATCAATTTTTGTGATAGACCAGACCTCTTATCTTTAAGACTAGTTTCCTACAATGGTTGTAGCATTGTTTTCTCTCAATATGGACATTATTGGAGGCAAGTACGAAAGATATGCACAATAGAACTGCTAAGTCAAAAGCGTGTCCAATCTTTTAGGTCCATAAGAGAAGAGGAGGTGTCACAACTAGTTAAAAAAATATGTGCAAATGAAGGGTCCATTTTTAATCTCTCTCAAAACATTTACTCAGTGACTTATGGGATTGCAGCAAGAATAGCTTTTGGTAAAAAAAGCAGATACCAACAAGAGTTCATATCAAAGATGAACGAACAATTGATCCTCATAGAAGGATTTTCTGTTGCTGATCTTTATCCTTCTATTAAAGTTCTTCAAATCATGGGCAAGTCTAAAATTGAAAAAGTGCATAGAGAGATTGATAGGATACTACAAGACATCATTGAAGAACACAAAAATAGAGAAAGTGGGAACTGTGAAGGAGAGGAGGATCTGGTTGATGTTCTTCTCAAGTTTGAACCAGAAAAGGAATCAGAATTTCTCTTGACTGATGACAAAATAAAAGCGGTCATACAGGTTAGCAAAACTTACTCTTCTATTAGTTTGTTCATAGATTAGGTAATAATTATAATTAATGATGTAAACTAACTTTTATTTTTAAATATATTAGGGAAAAATTAATTTAAATATAATTTATTTTGTTTGAATAATGTAAATATATATATATATATTTAGTATATTTATAGAAATAGATAAAACAATCGTTCTCATTAGTTGATTTTGCAATAAAAAATTATTTGTGGAGAGTAAAATAGAAATTTTTTTAATTATAATCTTTTAAAAAAATTTATGGTAAATATATTATTTCATTTCTAAAGAATAAAAATTTATTAAGATAATTTTCTAGAAATTGTTAGAAAATATTGAGCAATTTTTGAAACAATCAGAAAAAATAATCATTTCTAAAATAAGATTATTTCCACAAATTAAAAGTTATTTTGTTAAGGAAACTTACAAAGCACTATTCAACATGTTTGCTTTCATTTGTATAAAAAATGCTAAACAATAATTATTTCTAGTTACAAAGAATTTTTTTTAAATAAGAAAATTTTAAATTTATGATTAGATTTATTAGTTGATATTTTTATTTTTTTATATTTAATGTTAATTATTTTAAATATTAAATTAATAATTATAAATAATTTTATATTTATTAAAAATAATTTTTAATAATAATTTTAAATAATAAATAATAATTTTAACATTTAATAAATTTTAATTTTTTAAAATTACATATTAAAAAATATTTTTACGATGATTTAAATAATATAATGATTAAAATTTACTATATTTTATCTAAATTTATACAACCGTTATAAAATATTTTTAAAAAATAAATTATAAAAATTATAAAAATATGTTATTAACATAAAATATTTTTATTTATTTTTATCATATTAATTATTTTATATTTTATTTATATATATATATATATATTAAACCAAAACATATTACCTAATAAACTAGTCTTTTAAAGATAAAAGTTGTAATTAAATTTTCTATTTAATTTATATTAGATAAAGCATTTAAACAACCCATATTGTGATTGTGATAAGATTTTTTAAAATTTTTTATTAAAATTTATAATTAAATTTTTATTTAATTTCTATTAGATAGAAAATTTAGACAACCTATATTATGAGTGTGATAATTTTTTTGAAAAAGAAAAAATATCTTGATTAATTGTGATATTAAATTGGTCTTCTAAAGATAAAATTGTATAATTAAACTCTATCTAATTTATATTAAATTGAGAATTCAGACAATCCCATATTATGATTGTGAAAAGATTGTTTGAAAAAAGAAAAATATCTTGATTAATTATTGTGGTATTAAATAGGGGAAATAATTGCAGGTAAGTATCATTTCGACCTTTTTTTTTTATTTGACCTGATGTAAATATCTTGTTTTGTGTCTTTTATATGAATAGTTACTTTTCCAAAAAATGATTGTGGTATTAAATTAATTTTCTAAAGATAAAATTTTGCAATTAAATTTTCTATTTAATTTCTATTAGATAGAAAATCTAGACAACCTCATATAGTGATATAAGATTTGTCAAAAAAAAATCTTGATTAATCGTAGTATTTAAGAAATAAGCTTTGATTACTAATGACATAAATAAATTAATTCAAACATATAATAATTTTTATTTTGTCTACATAACATAAAATTTGTCCAGCTCCCAATTTTTTCTTGAGAGAATGCCAAATAATTTACGGCTTGTTGTATGAAAAAAAAAATGCATACAATTTTAGTTAAGAGATGTATTACTTTTACAACAATTTCATATTATAATTTATATATTTTTTATTTTTTAATCAATCAAATTTATTTTTAGGACATATTTGTTGGTGGTGGGGAAACATCATCCTCTGTTGTGGAATGGGGGATGTCAGAGATGATAAAGAATCCAAAGGTGATGGAGAAAGCACAAGCAGAAGTAAGAAGAGTTTTTGATAGCAAGGGCTATGTGGATGAAACATGTTTGAACCAATTGATTTACTTAAAATCCATAATCAAAGAAACCATGAGGCTACATCCCCCATTACCATTGTTGGTCCCTAAAGTAAATAGAGAAAAGTGCCAAATCAATGGATATGAGATACCAGCTAAGAGTAGGGTCATTATCAATGCATGGGCAATTGGAAGAGATCCTAAATATTGGGATGAAGCAGAGAGTTTTAAACCTGAAAGATTTCTAAATAATTCCATTGATTTTAGAGGAACAGATTATGAATTTATTCCATTTGGTAGTGGAAGGAGAATATGCCCAGGAACTGCATTTGCTATACCCAACATTGAGTTACCACTTGCTCAACTACTTTATAATTTTGATTGGAAGCTTCCTAATGGAATGAAGAATGAAGAACTTGATATGATTGACTTACCTGGGATTACTTCAAAAAGAGCCAATCACCTTTGCTTGATTCCCATTACTCGTCGCCCTTAATATGTAATATCAATGCCTATGTCATCTTTTATTAATTTCACCACTTTATAATTCATAATCACTTTAACTTTGTTATATTATTTCCTCATTCACAAATTTAGCTCCTTGCACTTATAGCTTATGTAATTAAGGTGATTATAAGCATGCTTTAGCATATTGTTAATGACTGGTGAACTAAGACCAAGGAACCAAACATTGCTTGTATTCCTATTCTAAGGTCTAAAGATGGCATCAAGTTGGCCAGGAAGAAACATTAGCCATATATTAAGAGTTTAATTCAATATGTATAATGTAAATCAACCCAAAAGCGTAAGTGTCTTTCAGAAACTATTGTTAGTAGCTTTAATTTGCATCTTGAATGTGCGTGCCCACCAAATTAAAATGTGTAACCAAACATATATCATGTCCTTCATATCACTTTTTCATATGGATCACTAATTATATCGTTTTTTACAATTTTCTACAAAAACAAAATCAGCTTGAAGTATGAATCAAAATTGAAAAGAGTATGCAATAGGTGAAAACAAACATGATCTTCCAATCATAAAGCACCCATAACCATCTGTGCAATAGCATTATATACAATAATCACAAGGGTCCACGTTTCAAGATAAGATATACGGCTAGCTAATTAACACCATAAGCTACAGATATTATAAATAAATAATATCTTTTAAAATTGGACTGGATCCATATCTTTTAAAATTGGACTGGATCAGCCAGTTTGTTTGGTCTGATGATTGATCCATCTAACTTCAAAAATTTACTGATCTTAAGATCAATAGAAATCTGTAGAACTAGTCCAAAATTAATAAGTGAAAAATATTTTGAGTTAGTCTATTTTTAAATTTTTTTTTAATTTTTAAAAACTATTCATTCTAAAATATTTTTAGAATAAATAAAATTATATATGTAAAATATACATATAAATTATTATTATTGTTATATTAACTATTTATTGTAATTGTTTTATCTTATAAATATATAATGTAATCTTTCATTTAATTTCTTCAAAATTTGATATACATAAAATAATTTTAATTTTAAAAAAATTAATTTATTTTACCTTTATATTTATTACTTTCCAATTAATCATTGAGATTATATGTATTGAATTTTTAGTATTCAAAGTTTTAAAAACCCTTCATTATTCTATTTTTCAAAATAATATTCTTTAATTCTCTCCAATTCAATACAATAATAAAAATAAAATGAGAGATTAATAAAGATACTATAAAAAATAATTTTTTGTGACAAATATTTTTTACTGTAGTATAAATTAGTACAAAAATATTAAATTGATAAAAATATATATTTTATTTTGATTATTATACCACTCAAATTTTTATTAAAATATTTTTAAACGAATAAATAATTTTAGATGAATATAAATTTATTGAAAAATTTTGATAAAAATTAAAATTATTATTATTTATCTTTTAAAACTGTTGTTAAAATAAATTTTTTGTAGTGAGAATTTTAAAAAAAATCAGAAACTAAAACATTCAATTTATACAACTTTGAAAATTGTTTTAAGGATTTGCTCTTAAAAAACAAAAATAAAGATTATCTTCCAAAGTTTAAATTCAAATAAAGAATTTTTAAAACTTCAAATCTAAAATTTTTATTTTATACAATTTCAAGGATGAATCTAAGAATTTATTTTTATTTTTAATAAATACTTATTTGATATGTTTATTCAAACTAGACCTTAATTCATTGAATGAAAATAGGATGATTTTTTAAAAACTGATTAGTGTCAATTGTAGAATTTAATTGCGAAATTGATTTGAGAAAAAAACTTTAGAAAAATAGAGTTTAGTTTATATCTTTTATTTAGTTGGAGAAAAAAAAATCACTATACGTATGACAACATGCCCCCTATTAACATATAAACCTCACCGTTAATTACTATTTTTACAAAAAAAAAATGAAGACAAGAGGTGTGAGAAGCGGTTAAAACAAGAGATATTTATATAGCAATTCATATTATATATTTTTTATATTTTTTTCTATTATATTTTATGTTTTCTCTTTTTTTTATTCATTGTTGTATATTTTATAGTATTTAGAAATGGTAAAAATAACATTTATCTCAAAACAATAGCGGCAAGTGAAGGATCCATTGTTATTCTCATTGGAAAGATTTTAAATGATGTGAAAAATAAGAAGGAAAAAAAAGAAGAAAAATAAATATTAGAGTAAAAAATAGAATAAAATATAAAGAAAAAATAATTTGTTTAAATGTATAAAAATAAAAAGAAAATGAAATAATTTTTTTACTTGGATGAATAAATATATTAATAATATAAATTTTATTTTATATAAAAATTATTTTTTATTATAATATTTATTTTTACTTTTTTAAAATATAATAATTTTAAAATAATACAAAATATAAAAAATATCTTTCTTCCTATTTTTACACCTACTTAAGAAAAAATAAATTTTAGATACATCCTAAAAATTATTTACTTTTCTCATATTTTATGTATAAATAAATAATAAAAATATTTATACATCTCTATTTTCTTTTTCTATTCCTTCTTTTGAGTTTTCATTCTCAGTAAAAAACAATTGAAGCAGGGTTTTTGTGTTGATCATCTCTATCTTCTGGTATACTACAATGGGTCAGCTGAATGCTAAACTTGACTAAATGCATAGGAATATTGATAGGACATTCCAAGACATCATCGATGAACACAAAAACAGAAAAAGCGGCTACTATAACGGAGATTCTCAAGTTTCAAACAGAAAAAGCGGCTGCTATAATGGAGATTCTCAAGTTTCAAGTTTCAAGTTTCAACGGGAAAAGAACTATGAATAACTCGAATATGCTTTCACATCATCATTCAGGTTTGTATATTCCTATTCATACTTTTTTTATTTTTTAAAAATAAAAAATTATATAATTATAAATAAATAAAAATACATGTAATATATTTATATTATATATTACAATTATTTTATATAGCACATATTTTATGTAAACCTATCAACTATCAATGACTATACCCATTATGATCATATTTCATTAAGATAAGTTGGAAAATAAAAAAAATAATATGAAAAAATAAAATAAAAAATAAATTATTTTATTTTTTTTGGATAAATAAAAAATATTAATAGTATAATTTATTCTTTATATAATTTTTAAAAAAAATTAACTTTAAAAAAATACTTTTTTATATTTTTTATTAATATTATTTTAATTTTAATTTTTAAAAAATATTTATTATGTTAAAATAAAAATATCCTCCCCATTTTCAAGCTTGCAGTGAAAGAAATATTATTTTTTACAGGTTATATGTAATTTAATTTCATCCCTTAGATAAATAAAAACAAATATAGGTAAAAAAATATTTAATTCTAAAAAATAAATTCTTTCATCTCTTGTTTCTTTTTAATTTAAATTTTCTAAATTTTAAAATTAAAAACTATTTTCAAAAACACAAAACAAGCAAATCCTTACTCATAAAATTTATTCATCTGATACTAAAAAAGTCTTCCATTAGGCATAGGATATAAGTTTCACCCAAATTAATCATACCAAAATCACTTTTTAAACTAGAATGTCTTACCTTAAAATGCATTCTATTAGTTAAGTGCCATCTCTCATCCCGTGATATAACTTTTGTTGTTTTATAGGAAAACATTTTATCTTATTTGGACAAATTTTTTAATTAATTAGAGTTAATAATATTTTATACAACCCTAAATTTGATTACCTTTGCATAATTACATATGATGAATTGAGCTGATTCAATAGTTACTCTTTTTAATTATAACTTCTTATTTTATTCCCAAATTGATTTTCAATTTCATGATAAAAATTGAAAGATCAATTAAAATTAGAAACCTACAAAATAAATTATAAATACATTTTTTTAACTCATAAAAATAATATAAATATTTTCTTTTGAAAAAGAAAATCATATTTATACAACCAAAACATAAAAATTCACATAAATAAAAATATATAAATATAAATTAAATAAATAATATAATAAAAAATAAAAAATATTATAGTATATACTTATAAGCATTTTATATGATTATATCCGAAGAAAAAGTTTTAAAAATAAAATTTATTCCGAAATTTTATATAAAGATGATAAACATATATCGTCCAATAAATATACTGTATGGATCTATAAATATTATTATTTTATATATTTAAAAATTATTAATCTATGACAATGAAGGATTGTCGATAGAAAATAAAATATAAATATCATGATACCTTGACCACCGTGATCAAATTTTTTTGGAATCTTTATTATACTTTTGAAAAATTCCAAAATTGACATATATGTATTGTTTAGAGTCATTTGTATTGTAATTTTCATTGTGGACGCGGTTTTCCACGCACACTTTAGACTAACACAAACAAACAAGTGAACAACAACCAAACGGACCCTCCACACTCTATTCATGAAAGCTGTTAATCTCTTTTAAAATTCTTTTTATTTATTTAATTTAACAAGTTATAATCATTAAATAAAGATTTAATGATATATAATTATTTAAATTTTTTATTATTAAAAATATAATTTATTTAATATCAATCCAACTATTATAATTAAAAAAAATTAAACAAATTTCAACAGCAGATAATAGGGACACACGAAAACCACGTTCATTTCAACCGGAAAAGAGGGCTACAATGCTCCATCTTAGTTTTGGATCATTGATGACGCAAGTGAAATTACCTGCTATAACCTATAAGTCACCCTTTGGTGATTATTTAATAGGTTAATCCGCATTTAATTAATTTTTTCTGTTTGGTCCGCTACAAATTGCAATGTAATCTTCATTAATTGATTTGGGTAATATTTGAACCCAATCCATTCACCTATATGCACACCCTTCCCCTACTAGGCTACTAATGTTTTCTTTAATGATGCAAATTAATGCAGGTTTTCCCTACTCATATTTGAAATAATTGCAATATTAGGTGATTCAAATTATTCAAGCAGATATTAATCCATTGGTTATTGTAAATATATTGTTAAATTTATTACTAAAATATATATAGTAAAAATTATGATTATATAATATAGAGTGATATGAAAATGTGATAATACAAATATAGTATTTACAGTAAAAATATAAATAATTTATTATAATATTTAAAATTATAATTTATTTAATATTTAATAAATTACCGTAATAAAATCTTTGATTGAATGGGAGGTAAAGATTTTAAATAGACAACTAAATTCATGAAAAAGTAATTTACCGCGGATTTGATTAGGTAGAAGCTCTCTTTATAATATATATATATATATATATATTATAGACATAGACTTCAGTTATAAGTTTTATAATTTTATTTAATTTTACGTCTTTTGAATTGACAAAATAATAATTAAATTTTTGGTCCAAAAAGTATAGATTTTAATAAAGAAAGTGAAGATAGTCGTCTTATTTAATTGGTAAAGAGAGGGGAGAGAAAATGAAAAATAAGATGTTATTGTGTTATTATATTAATAATATTAAAAAAATTAACAAATTTTTATAAAATAGGTGAAAACTAAAAACTGACTGAAAATGAATAAATATGTTAGTTGATTAGTTGTTTAATTTTCTAAAAAATATTTTTTATTTATATTTTTATATATAATATCATCTTATTATATTTATTTACTTTTTACACAAGCTTTTAAAAATAAAATATTATTTTTATAAATCAAAAAAATATAAACATTTTCACTAAACCAAATCATCATTACAAATGGATATGCGGGCTGACCCATACCCATTTCACTCATGAAGTTAAAAATGAACTTAAATTGTGAAGCCCACGTATGAGTCGCAGGTCTGCAAACAACTATGAGCGAGCTCGCATATATTATTTGTTTTTGACCTTTGAATAAATGACAAAAATCTATTAACTAACAATATTTAAATAAATGAACATTTAATATTTCTTCCATCTTATAATATAAGTAAATTATCACTAATACATATATTTTAAGGAAATAATTATATTTATTAATTATTATTATAACTAAATATGTTAATCTTATTAAAGTTTTCTTATTAAAGAGGTTAAAATATATCAATTAATTATCATCATTTTAAAAATAATAATAAAATTATAAAAATAGTTAATAATTAATAATATTTACTCTTAATAAATAAAAATAAATAAGAAATACTCAAACAACTGTAAAAGAAGTATTCAAAGTTATTTAATAGAAAAAACAAAATACTACTTTGTTATATATAATAGTAAAATTTGTCAGAAATAGAGTTGCAGTGCGATACTGCACTGCAATCTGGAATCTAAATTGGATTGAGATGTTATTGGAGATTTTGAAACATGTTTTTAGCCACCAGAAATTGAAAGTTCAAAGCTGTTTCTCGTTCACCGTCCACAGAGTGAGCGTGAGTTTGTGTCTGTCTCTTTCTGTCCTCACCACTCTGTTTTCTTACTTCGCCTTCTCCGTCAACGAAACTTAAGCCTTGGCCACCACGTTACCCTATTCCCAAGGAACCCCAATTCGCTTTGCCTTTGACTCTCTCTCTCTCTCCCATCTTTGCCTTTTGACTTCACTTCTCTCTCTGCACACACTCTTTATAACCTCAAAAGTTCCGTCTCTAACATTATCCCACTTCCTAGCGTACCCTATTCATAGAGTGTGGAACCTCTCCATATCGGAGAGGTCCATTTCTGAGAGACAGAGAGATTCAACCTCGCCATTCAAGCACTTTTTTCTTCATTCATCGTTCATAACTGCGCTACCATGTCCTTTGTTTTTTCACCCCTTTCTGTTATGCATTCTGCCACCGGTTTTTTCCTCAAACCCGTTTTTCTTCATGGTGTGTCTGGCCTCCTTCACCTACTTTTGCTGAGTGCGGTTTTGGTGTCATGGGTTTGGAAGAAAATCACGGCTAGTGGTAGAGATGAGTCTAAGGAGAAATCCAATAATACCATCTTCAAAACGACTGTGTTTTGTTCTATTGCTCTTTCAGCTTTCAATCTTGTCCTCTGTTTGTTCAATTACTTCTATTGGTATACAAATGGTTGGTCAGAAGAAAAGCTTGTGGCCCTTTTGGCTTTGGCGCTCAAAACACTTGTTTGGGGTGTTGTTTCTGTCTGTTTGCACAAAGGGTTCTTCTTCGGTTCTGGTGAAAGAAGGTTGTCATTCTTCTTCAGAACTTGGTGTGCTTTCTACCTGTTTGTTTCATGTTATTCCTCTGTGGTGGACATTGTTGTTCTCTATGAAAAACACGTTCATTTGCCAGCTCAGTACTTGGTTTCTGATGTGGTGTCCGCATGTGCTGGGTTGTTCTTCTGTTACGTGGGGTATTTTGTGAAAAATGGGGGTCAAGATACTAGTCTTCAAGAACCTTTATTGAACGGTGATGCACATGCTTCCAGTGATGATGCCTTGGGGTCAAAAGAGACCAAGGGGGGTGACACTGTTACCCCTTTCTCAAATGCTGGAATTTTCAGCATTCTTACCTTCTCTTGGGTGGGCTCTCTTGTAGCTGTTGGCAATAAGAAGATCTTGGACCTTGAGGATGTTCCTCAACTGGACAGTGGAGATAGTGTGGTTGGTGCTTTTCCATCTTTCAGAGATAAACTTGAAGCTGATTGTGGTGCAATTAATAATCTGACCACACTTAAGCTGGTTAAGTCTTTGGTAATCTCAGTGTGGAAGGAGATTCTGTTCACAGCTTTTCTTGCATTGGTAAACACCTTGGCTTCTTATGTTGGTCCTTATCTTATTGATGCTTTTGTTCAATACCTTGATGGACAACAGCTATACCAAAACCAGGGTTATGTTTTGGTGTCTGCGTTTTTCTTTGCAAAGATTGTAGAGTGCCTGACACAAAGGCATTGGTTCTTTAGGTTGCAGCAAGCTGGACTTCGAATCCGAGCACTGCTTGTGGCACTGATCTATAATAAAGCTCTGACCCTTTCTTGTCAGTCGAAGCAAGGCCACACTTCTGGGGAAATAATCAATTTCATGACTGTTGATGCTGAAAGAATTGGCATCTTCAGTTGGTACTTGCATGATTTATGGATGGTGGCTCTGCAAGTTACTTTGGCCTTGTTGATTTTGTATAAAAACCTTGGGCTTGCTTCAATTGCTGCTTTTTTGGCAACTGTTGTTGTTATGTTGGCAAATGTTCCCCTGGGAACCTTGCAGGAGAAGTATCAAAAAGAGTTGATGGAGTCAAAAGATACAAGAATGAAGGCCACATCTGAGATTTTAAGGAACATGAGGATCCTCAAACTACAGGGATGGGAAATGAAGTTTCTAGCTAAAATAACTGAGCTCAGACAAACTGAGGAAAACTGGTTAAAAAAATATGTTTATACTGCAGCCATGACCACTTTTGTATTTTGGGGTGCCCCTACATTTGTATCTGTGGTTACTTTTGGTACTTGTATGCTAATAGGGATCCCACTTGAATCGGGGAAGATCTTGTCTGCACTTGCAACATTCCGGATTCTTCAAGAGCCCATTTATAATCTTCCAGATACAATTTCAATGATAGCACAAACTAAAGTTTCTCTTGACAGGATTGCATCATTCCTTAGTCTTGAGGACTTAAGGTCTGATGCTGTAGAGAAGCTTCCTTGGGGTAGTTCTGATACAGCAATTGAAGTAATTGATGGAAACTTTTCTTGGGATTCATCTGCCTCTAATCCAACAATACAAAACATAAATCTCAAAGTTTTTCATGGAATGAGGGTTGCTGTCTGTGGTACTGTTGGATCAGGCAAGTCTACTTTGCTTTCTTGTGTATTGGGAGAAGTACCAAAGATATCAGGCATCCTTAAGGTTTGTGGAACAAAGGCCTATGTTGCTCAATCACCATGGATACAAAGTGGCAAGATAGAGGATAATATATTGTTTGGCAAAGAGATGGATAGGGAAAAGTATGAGAAGGTACTTGAAGCCTGTTCCTTGAAGAAGGATCTGGAGATTCTTTCATTTGGTGATCAGACAGTTATAGGAGAACGTGGTATAAATTTGAGTGGTGGACAGAAACAAAGAATACAAATTGCACGTGCTCTTTACCAAGATGCTGATATATATCTATTTGATGATCCCTTCAGTGCTGTGGATGCTCACACAGGTTCTCACCTCTTTAAGGTAACTTGATCTCATTATTTTGTTTTTTATGCGCAGTATAAACTTGGCTGTTATATTTTGTGTGCACACTACCAAACACAAACAATTTTTAATTTAACTCTTTTGAAACGTAGTTCTTCCAGCAGCATGACACTAGTATTATTGTTTTAGCAAGTGAAATTCTGTGTTTTCTTTGTGTATGGCAGGAATGCTTGATGGGCCATTTAAGTTCAAAGACAGTGGTTTACGTTACTCATCAAGTGGAGTTCTTACCTGCTGCAGACCTTATATTGGTGAGTATTTCTCACAATTTTATTGTCATTAATGTAGAAGATGTTTTTGCTTCTTTTTTTTTTTTAAAAAAAAAAAAACCCTCATATTATGCCTTGTTTTTAGGTCATGAAAGATGGGAAAATTACTCAATGTGGAAAGTATACTGATCTACTTAACAGTGGTGCTGATTTTATGGAACTTGTTGGTGCACACAAAAAAGCTTTGTCTACACTAAATTCAGTGGATGGAGTGACAGTATCTAACGAAATAAGTACCTCGGAAGAAGATGTTAAAGAAAAAGAGGCAAACAAAGATGAGCAAAATTGTAAAACAGACGAGGAAAATGAACCACAAGGTCAGCTTGTTCAAGAAGAAGAAAGAGAGAAAGGTAAAGTTGGGTTTTCAGTGTATTGGAAATACATCACAACGGCATATGGAGGAGCTCTTGTACCGTTCATATTGTTAGCTCAGATTCTTTTCCAAGCTCTTCAAATTGGAAGCAATTATTGGATGGCTTGGGCAACTCCCATCTCAGCAGATGTGGTGCCACCAGTTGGAGGAACAACTCTTATTGCAGTCTATGTTGGTTTGGCCATTGGAAGTTCTTTCAGCGTCCTTGTCAGATCACTGCTTATTGTCACTGTTGGTTATAAGACAGCTACTATACTATTTAATAAAATGCACTTGTGCATTTTCCGTGCTCCAATGTCATTTTTTGATTCCACTCCAAGTGGGCGAATCCTTAACAGAGTAATGCCCCCAATCTTTCCATTTTTGTCCTTGCTTTTAGAGATGATTTGTGTATCTTAAATGGCTTCATACTTTAGATTAATGGCCCCTTCATTTTGTCAGTTGTTTTCAATAACTACAGATAATAGAATACTTTGTCACTTGTCTTTCTTCCTGTCTGTTCCCTTGCAGGCTTCAACTGACCAAAGTGCAGTTGATACAGACATTCCTTATCAAATTGGGTCATTTGCCTTCACTATGATCCAGCTTCTAGGAATTATTGCTGTAATGTCTCAGGTTGCTTGGCAGGTTTTCATTGTCTTTATACCTGTGATAGCAGTCAGCATCTGGTATCAGGTATTAACTGGACCATATAGCCTTTGATAATCAGGTGGCACATATTTCTTGCATTGCCTCTTGCTTCGTCTGAATGGCTTTACTTGCACAGAATACATACCAAGTTTATTTTGCTAATTTGACTCCATTATACAGTATTATATGGTGATGGCTAATAGCTTACCAACTTGTAACTCTGCAGCAATATTATATACCGTCAGCCCGAGAATTATCACGTTTGGTTGGAGTCTGCAAGGCCCCAATCATTCAACACTTTGCTGAAACAATTTCTGGTACTACAACCATTAGAAGCTTTGATCAGCAGTCAAGATTTCGCAAAACAAATATGAACCTGACTGATGGGTATTCTCGGCCAAAATTCAATATTGCTGGTGCCATGGAATGGTTGTGCTTCCGCTTAGATATGTTGTCCTCTATAACATTTGCCTTTTCCTTAATATTCTTAATATCTATTCCACAGGGAGTCATAGATCCAGGTACATACTTTCAATCTGGTATCTGTTACTAATCAAAGTTTAATCTGCTTATGTATTATTGAATTGAACATGATTGTTTCTCTTTTATGTAATATTCTGATTTTGAAGGTATTGCCGGTTTAGCTGTTACCTATGGACTTAATTTGAACATGATACAAGCTTGGGTGATATGGAATCTTTGCAACTTAGAGAACAAAATTATATCAGTGGAAAGAATACTTCAGTATACTTCTATTCCTAGTGAACCTCCACTTGCTGTTGACAAAGAAAATCAGCCGGATCCTTCTTGGCCTTCACATGGCGAGGTTGAAATACAAGATTTGCAGGTAGTTGAAATTATTATATGTTTATGGTTTTGTACTTCTGTTTTTGTTTGTTTTTTTTCCCTCATTTTGCAGTCAATTGATTTAGGAAATTCATACTAAAGTTCTGTTTTCCTAAATTGTTAGAAGTTAGCTTCTGAAACAGAAAAATTATGCCACATATTTCATAGCATAGTTTTTAATAAGTTGTTTGTTCTACATTTGTAATGATGTGTTTGCCCATGATGAAGGTTCGCTATGCTCCACATCTTCCACTTGTGTTGCGTGGCCTTACATGCACATTTCGTGGGGGACTGAAAACTGGCATTGTTGGGAGAACAGGAAGTGGGAAGACGACTCTCATTCACACACTTTTCCGAATGGTTGAGCCCACTGCTGGACAAGTTATGATTGATAGCATCAACATCTCTTCAATTGGACTTCATGATCTGAGGTCTAGACTAAGCATTATTCCTCAGGATCCAACAATGTTTGAAGGGACAGTGAGAAATAATTTGGACCCCCTGGAAGAGTACACTGATGAACAAATTTGGGAGGTGGGTTGTTTGTTTTTTTGGTGAAAAATGAATGCAGACAGTAGGTTCTGTCCAAAAGGATTAGACTTGTAATTGTTCTACAAATTTGTGTTCCATTCCATTCACTCATTTACATTCTTTTAAATAGGCTCTGGATAAGTGTCAACTTGGAGATGAAGTTAGAAAGAAAGAAGGAAAGCTTGACTCCAAAGGTTTGTCATTGAACTTTATTGAATAAAATGTGTAGTAAATGTAATATTGAACTCATTGCTAATTTGAAAGTTGATGCTGCAGTTAGTGAAAATGGTGAGAATTGGAGTATGGGTCAGAGGCAGTTGGTTTGCCTTGGTAGGGTGTTGCTTAAGAAAAGCAAGGTTTTGGTGCTTGATGAAGCCACTGCATCAGTTGATACAGCCACGGATAATTCGATTCAACAAACTCTTAGACAACATTTTTCTGATTCCACGGTCATTACCATTGCACACCGAATAACTTCTGTTCTTGGTAGTGACATGGTTCTCCTTCTCAGTCAAGGTTAGGAAAGCCTTCCATTCTTCATAAAACTTTGGTATTTTTCGTATCTTGATGTTTCATTTTCTGATTTGGTTGGATATTGGTGCAGGACTTATTGAGGAGTATGACACCCCTACAACTTTGCTTGAGAATAAGTCATCTTCTTTTGCTCAACTTGTTGCCGAGTATACCATGAGGTCCAACTCCAGTTTTGAGAAATCTGTTGATCACTGATTCAAACTTACAGAAATAAAAAATTTCTTTGACAATGAAGAAAATCTGGGGGGATTACACTTATCAATGGATTTTGTAACTCTTTTGTCATTGAACATGTTTGATAGAAAATTGTAATCTATATAAGGCTTTTGATCTGCTGTTAAACAATGTCTTGTCTACTTCCTCTCTTTCCAAGGCTAAAAGGAAGAGATTATTAAGAGGGAAGATTTTTGTAAAGTGCTACCCGGGAATGAAATTAACCTTAATATGTTTACCTTCTTAATATATTTTCTCATTCAACTGAATTGTTTGGTAAATAATAAAGTATCAAAATGAACAAAAAATTTCATTTTTTACCTTCTTAAATTCATTTCTTTCCTTTTCATCCCAATTTTGGGGTGGGTGGGGGATTTATAGAGAACAAAATGCTCTTCAGTTCATTTCTGTTATTAACCTTTCAAATGAAAGATTGTTTCATTCCCTTTATCACCTCTCATCTCCAAGTGAAAGAGGAGGGAGGGTTATTTAATATTAATAGAAGAAAAAAATAATTGAACAAAGAACTTGTTGTTTATCTTTATATTATAAATTCAAATACTTTTTTTTTAATGATTGTTTTGAGTTATCTTATTTTTTATTAAATTATGTGATGTTTTATACATTAAGTGTTTTTATTTTAATTTTTGTTATATTTTTTAGTTTAAAACACTAGTGCCTATGTTTAGTTAATTACAATTTAAAATTGAATAAAATATTAAATCTTGACACACTATTAAATTGAAGAATTATGCTTTTTAATATAAAGTAGATTCTAAATATCAATTATTATAATCTTAGACAATGCCAAATTTAAATTTAATTTTCAATTTTTAAATTTAACATAATGTATATTTTTTTATGAACACAATATATCAATCAAATTAATAGATAAAAAATTGTGTCCTAATTTAAAAATAACATTTTAAATTTTTTTATCTCTTTAATTTATTTTTTACAATAAAATAGAATATTTCTTCTTATTGTTGTTCGATAGATTTTTATAATAGTTTATTCTTTCTTAAAATATGTAATTTCACTATTATATTTAATAATAAGAAGAAATGACCTCTCACATTAATGTAACCATCACATGAAGGATTTTGACCCCTACGGCCTACCAAAAGTACCATGATCTTCACATATTGATTCTTGACACCATAATTGAAATAATATAATTCCAAAATTAATTATTGATATAAGAACGTTTATGTTACTCTCAATATATGTAGAATCAAGTGACTTGACGTCGATCATTAGATGCTGGCACATGCATCGTTTAGTAGGTAAATGTAAATTACTAAAATAACATTAAATTAATATTTAAAATTAACAATTAAATAATTATAAATAAATAAATGATTTGAACTAATTAAATAAAAGTTTAATAATTAAATTTAATATATTAAATTAATTAATATTTATTTATATAAAAAATAATTAGTAGTTTTTAAAAGATATTTGTATTATATTGCACTATTATTTAAAATATTAATTTATAAAAAATGTTATCTTTATAAAAAATAATATTTTAATAAATGTTATTTTATAAGAATAAATTTTATAACTGAAATTTAATATTGTTGTTATAAATTAATTTAATATGGCTTAAATAAGATTTTACAATAAAAATAAATTAATTAAATTTGATTATAACTATTATTTTAAATAAATTATTACTTAATATTATTATAGGGATTTGATATCACGTACCATGACGTTATATGATAGCATTCAATAAATAACATCAATTTAATTGACATCACACATGAAATGTTTTAAGGTAAATTTTAAGTATGTTATTTTTGAATTATATATCTACGTATACTGATTTTAACATATATGATTCCTAATCAATAATTAATTTTAAAATTATATTATTTTGATAAATTATTTTAAAAAATACATTATTATGGTAAAAAATCCATCAACATTTTCTCTTCTTCTCAGATGAAATAAAATTTTAGTGGTAACAGTAACACAGTTACAAGGAATTTTGAGTTTGCTACAAATTAGATTATTACCCTTTCACAGAATTATCAGTTATTATTGAACTTCAAATCCAATGCCAATTACAGTTTCTTCCCACTAGAATTTTTGGAGCTATCTTCTATCAATTTGACTGAATTTCCCAAATCAATGAGGAAACTTTCGAGTTTGAGTTATCTTGATCTATGCAATAACAAATTAAATGGAAGAATGCCCAACTTGCTATATGAAATGGATTCATCACAATTCTCAAAACCTAATGGATCATTTCTCCATGAATTACCAGCTAAGTTACCTTAATCTTAGCTTCAATTTGCTTACTAATGACATCTTTTCCTCAATGGCTTGTAAGAATTGTTAGAGGTGAAAAGGAAGACAATGTGTGAAGCCTCGTGGAAGAATAAATCAGCTAATGCATATGCTATAAACAACATATGTTTTTCTTCCTCTGTCTTAATTGTTGTGAATATGTAAAGGTACTGGCAAAATGTACCAAGTTTACCATATATAATATTAATATATAAAATAATGAATATTTTATTTAAAAATATACAATTTTTAATAAATTAAAAAATAATTAAAATAAATGTTCACGTAGGAATTGAAATATTATATATGACAATAACATTATGTTTTCATTCTATAGAGCTTTGCTTTTTATAAGAAAATAATCATGAAAAGGATGCGTAGAAGTTTATAAACAAAATTCTAAAAATAATATTTTGAATAAAATATTTGTAAAAATAAAAAAAGTTATAATTTAAAATGGATTGTAAAAAAGCTAAAAAAATATTTAGAATAATAGTGTATAATTTAAATTATATCCATAATGCATATAAAAGAGCTAATTTTAAAATAATATTTATGTACTTGTATATGTTAAATACTCATAGACTTTAAAACACATGTTAATATTATTTCATGTAAAATTTCACCTATATAGATATACTCATACATATTTTAAGACGCAATACTACAACCTAGTTTAAAGAAAATCTTGTATATTACCCTATTTTGTAAATTTGTTTACGTGTGATGTAAATATTTATCTATATAATTTTAGATATTAGTATATTTTTATGATAATGTAATATTATTATAGTTTAAATAATAATATATTTTCATGTAAAATTTTCATTCACGTGTGATGAAAATATTTATCCTTATGAATTAAATATTAATACCTCGTGTAAAATTTTCATTCCTTAATGACATCAATAATTATATTTTTAATTAAAATAATAATATAATTTCATCTAAAATTTATATTTATGTGTAAAATATATTTATCTGGTAATTTTTCTAAAATTTGAAAATATATGTCAGATTAAAAAACTAAATTAATTGGGTAAAGAACTAATTGTTTAGTATATGCCAATTGACAAAATTATTTGTGGGTATGATTATTTCCTAATTAAAAAAATTATTTGTGGGTAAAGAAGAATTATGCGTCCTACCAAAAAAAAATATTGTAAGTGTGTTTCTCTTTAGTATATTTTAATTAGATTATTTAATATGATAATTTTTTTAATAATTATTAATTTTTTTAATGTTATCTTCGTTAAAATTCGAGATTTCAACTATTAATAAAACCTATTCTTTTACATTTATTTATATATTTTAATAATCTCTTATTTTTTTATAATTTTTTATTTTTTAATATGACAGTATTAATTTTAGTTATGAAATATTTTATTTCAATTATTTAATATAAATTTTTTGAATTATAAAGATAAATTAAATGTTCTTTTCTTAGAAATATTATTTAAAATTATTTATAAAATAAAAATAAATATTTTTAATTTCAAAGAAAGAAAATTTTATTTATTTAAAATATAATTTGTGTTAAAAAATAAAAAAGACATCATAAATAATAAAATAGATAAATAAAAATTATTTTTTTTAATAATATATAATTATCAAAATAAAAATAAATTTATTGATATTATATTTTTAATAAAATATATAAATAAAAATAAATTAAAAAATTGTTACCCTTATATTTAATATAATAATTTAATTTAAATAAATAAAAATATTTAAATTATAAATAATATAACTATAAACTTTAATTACAGTTCAATGATTGTGTTCTTCTTTTTTATTTTATTTTTATCAATTAATTTAATAGTTAATTTTATCAAATATTTTAAATTTAATTAATAAAATTTTTAATTTTTAATTTTTAACTATTTTTTTATTAATTTTATCAAATATTTCTAAATTCATTACATTACTTTCATCGTATAGAAAAGATTAAATTAAAATTACTTTAGTCTTAGTTTGAGTTTTTCATTAATTATCCTTTAAAAATTATGCCAATATCGGAAGACTCACTATGCCATCTCAATTATAAACAATATTTTATACAATTAAAAAAAAGAGAAAAAGAAAGTCTGTGATAAAATGTCAACAGAGTTTGGGATTGAGATTTTTCAAATTTGGCTTCTACGAAGATGCTTTGCAATTACTTTGAAGGAAAATGATAACAAAAGTCAACACTATTTCATTTCCAGGAAGGTTAGGGTTTTGGAATATTGTACATGCGACGTGTTTAATTTTAGGAAAACGATAATTTTATAAGATTTTTGTACTATAAAATGTAAAAAACAAAATAAAAATAAAAATAGAAGAGAATAAAGTTTGGCCTTTTTCTCTTGAAATTGAAAATTTTCAGAATTACTTTGAAGAAAAATGATAACGATAGTCATTATTTTTTTTTCAGGTGTGCTAGGTTCATGAACTACTGTGTCAGTAACGTGTTTATTTTTGAAAAATGATAATTTTATAACATTTTTTTACTAAAAAAGGAAAAAAAATATGTCACAGCAAAATGCATTATCCTTCCTACAGATGTATATAATAATTTATATTCTTGTTTTCAAATTTGGCTATAAATATTAGTCACTTAGTTCCTTACCATTCCATGCTTAATTACTTCCTTTCTATAAACACATACAGTTTCCAGAGGTTTAAATTGCTCATGCTCAACTAAATTCATCATGGGGTGGATGCCATTGCTATTTCATATTATTCTGAGTTTATATTTGTTGCTCTTCCATTTCCTATCTTTTTCTTCTTCTTTACAATCCTTGTGCCTTTCAGACCAAAGCTCTGCTTTACTTCAATTCAAGACCTCTTTCATTGTTAATGCCAATTATACTTCAAGTGTGTGTCATCAGTCTGATCCAAGGACAACAACATGGGAAAATGGGACAGATTGTTGCTCATGGCTTGGAGTCACGTGTGACCTCATCTCAGGTCACGTGATTGGTCTTGACCTCAGCTGCAGTGGCCTTCAAGGTAAACTTTATCCTAACAATACTTTGTTCCATCTCACTCATATTCAGACACTCAACCTTGCTTTCAATAATTTCTCCAAGTCTCAATTGCCATCTCAATTTGGTGGATTTGTGAGCCTCATGCATTTGAACTTGTCTAGTTCATATATTGATGGTGAAATTCCTTCTCATATCTCATACCTTTCCAAATTACAATCACTTGATCTCTCTCACAATTCATTAAAATGGAAAGAAACCACTTGGAAGAGGCTGCTCCAAAATGCAACAGCTTTAAGGGATCTTGTTTTGGATTATACAGATATGTCTTTAATTAGGCCACTCAGTTTGTCTTCTTCTTTGGTTACTCTTAGTCTTGTACATACTAGATTAAAGGGAAACTTGACAATTGATTTTCCATGTTTACCAAATCTTCAACAACTATATTTGTCAAGTAATTTCTACCTTGAAGGCCCCCTTCCAAATTTGAGTTGTAGCACTTCTCTTAGTATCTTGGATGTATCATCATGCCAATTCCAAGGATCAATACCCTCCTCACTTCTAACCCTTCCACATATAACTTTTCTCTATCTCAATCATAATCATCTCAGTGGTCAAATCCCAAATATCTTTCATCAGTCAAGCAAATTCCAAGTAATAGATTTGAGTGATAACAATATAAAAGGGGAGTTGCCATTATCACTTTCAAACCTTCAAAATCTCCTTCACTTGAACCTTTCGTTCAACAAATTTAGTGGCCAAATCCCAAATGCTTTTGGTGAGCTAACCAAATTGAAAATTCTTGATCTTAGTGGTAACAGTTTAGAAGGACAAATCCCATCTTCATTGTTTAACTTGACTCAACTTTCTATCTTGAAGTGTTATAACAATAAATTAGAGGGCCCTCTACCTAACAAAATAACAGGGTTTTTCAACTTAGTTAACTTACGCTTAAATAACAACTTACTAAATGGGACAATTCCATCTTGGTGTTTGTCTTTGCCATCTTTGGTAGGTTTAGATCTATCAAATAATCACTTCACAGGGCACATCGATGCAATCTCAACGTATTCTTTGAAGATTCTATTGTTGTGCAACAACCAATTACAGGGCAATATTCCAAAATCAATTTTCAACCTAGTGAACCTTACTGCATTATGTCTTTCATCAAATTCCTGGAGTGGCACTGTCCACTTTCCACTCTTCTCCAAACTTCAAAATTTGGAAATCCTTTCCCTCTCACAGAATAATCAATTATCATTCAACTTTGAATCCAATATCAATTATAGTTTCTCCCGTCTAAAAATATTAGAGCTGTCTTCTAACAACTTAACTGAATTTCCCAAGTTAATAGGAAAATTCCCAAGTTTGAGTTGTCTTGATATGTCCAATAATAAACTAAATGGAAAAGTGCCGGATTGGTTGCATGAAATGGATTCATTACATATTTTGAACTTCTCTAGAAATTTGTTGACTACATCAATAAACCAATTCTCAAGGAATTATAGACTCCATGTCCTTGATCTTAGTTTCAACTTATTATATGGAGACATCTCATCAATTTGCAATATAAGTTCTCTTCAGATTCTCAACTTGTCCAATAATAAGTTGATAGGCATCGTTCCACAGTGTCTTGTAAACTTATCATCCCTTCAAGTTTTGGATCTACATATGAACAAGCTTTACGGATCTTTGCCAATTATCTTTCAAAAGAACAAGCTTAGTGATCTGAATCTCAGTGGAAACCAACTACAAAGTCGTTTGCCTACATCTTTGTCCAAATGCACACAATTGGAGATTTTAAATCTTGGCAACAATCAAATAGAAGATGCATTTCCCCATTGGCTTCACAAGCTACCAAATTTGAGAGTCCTGATTTTAAGAGCAAATAAGTTCCACGGTCCCATTACCAGTTTAAATACCAAGAACTTATTTCCCAGTTTAACAATTCTTGATATCTCATGCAATAACTTCAGTGGCTCATTACCAACAACTTACATAAAAAATCTTGAAGCCATGAAGAATACTGTTGAATTGGAAAGTGATTTGCAATATGTAGAATTTAAGTACATTATGTATGGGGATAAATACTACTATTACATCCCATCATATGATTCCATGGCTATAATGGTGAAAGGGATCAATATAATTGTCACAAGAATTCCTACAACTTTTGTAACTACTGATTTATCTGCAAATAATTTTGAAGGAGAGATTCCAAATGTGATTGGAAAGCTTCATGCACTGAAAGGACTCAACCTTTCACATAATAGGCTTATTGGTACTATTCCTCGATGCCTAGGAAACTTGACAAACTTGGAATCGTTGGATCTTTCATCAAATATGCTCATTGGTGGGATTCCTACAGAGTTAACAAATTTGAACTATCTTGAAGTCTTGAATCTTTCCCAAAACCGTCTTGTGGGCGAAATACCTCAAGGAAAACAGTTCAATACATTTTCAAATGGTTCCTATGAGGGAAACTTGGGGTTATGCGGATTTCCATTGTCAATTAAATGTGACAGGAACACTGGGCAACATTCTTCACCTTCACCAAACTTCTGGAGTGAACAGAAAATTGGATTTGGTTGGAAACCAGTGGCCATAGGATATGGATGTGGAATGGTGTTTGGAATGGCCTTGGGATGTTGTGTAGTCTTAAAAAGAAAGCCTCAATGGCTTGCGAGGATTGTTGAAAGTCAGCCTAACAAAAGGGCAAAAAGAAGGGCAAGGATTAGGCCTCATGGAAGAATGAATGATTAGGTGCCACAATTGATGCATATGTTTTATTGTAATTATTTTTTTTTTAGTTTAGGTCTGCCTTTCTTGAAAAAAGGGTATGATAAGCATGTCATTCTTATTTGATCTAGTTGGACATTTGAATTGTAAGCTTGTAGCATATATATGACTTTTATTCGGGTCAGCATATAATATGTATTATTTAATAAAATTTCAAGTCTATATATATATATATATATATATATATATATATATATATATATATATATATATATATATATATATATAAGCTATCAGCTTCGAGTAAGTGCAGACTTCACCCTGAAAATAATATATTCAAGGATAGAGAAGAACATAAAATTTACATAAATTAGACATGAGTGGTGGTGTGGATATTGTAAGAAAAGTTTCCTCAATGAAAAACTTCTAATCTAGTATGTGGATTCTCATTCCTTTTCTCATTGTATTTGGAGGGTACATAATGTACAGTGCAAGATTTCATCTTTTAATTTTATCAGTTATCAGAAGAGTTTGAAGTTCTTAATTTCCCGTCACCCCTTGCCATTTTGTGGATATAGCTTATATATGCTTGTGATTGAAAATTCAAACCAAAAACTTCTCTTCCCTTCGGTATCCCTTTTTCTTCTATTTTTGGCTAGAATACTCATATTGAATCAATGCGTTACTTTACACTACTACTGTTTTATATGTCAAATCTCAACATACTCCTTTTTCTCTGTTACGTCAATGGGTGATTCTTTATTCTTAAGCTTTAATTAAGTGCATCTTTTAGTCTATCATTCATGTCTTGTTCCTGTTATCAAATTTTTTGTTATTTTTAAATACCTGATTAGGTCAATATCCTAGATATACTGATATAGATACCCAAACACACATGAAGCTATCTGATTTTGCACAGTGCCCTCAGCTTCCCCCTCTGTTATGGCTGACAGAAAGGGGAGGGGGGCTCATCTCCCCACTAATTTTCCTTAAAATTTTCTTGGAACACAGATATAGTTGTATGTTAGGCCTCTGAGAATAAGTTAATTTATTATCTGGCTCCCAACACCATAAGGGAAAAAACAATTGGCTAATCTGAATATTTCTTACTGTATGGTCATTTTAGTTTAGTGATATCAATAATGGATATGGAATCAATAGACTCAAACAGATTTGTCGGAAGTTTCAATGAGTTCTTTATTCTGTCTTTAATTTTACTTGCAGTTTTATTTGATGTTTTAGTATCAACAGAAAATGTTGTTTCCATTACTTGGTGGATTAATTTAAATACAAAACCATGGTAAGTGTTTGGCTGCGTGTAGGGCATTGCATTCATGCATTGTCATGCTGTGATAAATTCCTAGTCCTCTAGAAGCATGTGTAATCCAGAAGCCGCAATGCTGCAAGAAACCGTCACCTATGTGAGGTTGCTTTCATTGTTCATTGTACTGTCAAGTGTCAACTATTCTACCAAATCCATATGCACTCTTGTTCAGGGTCTTGCCGACAGCTGTTTTCTTATAAGTGAGGGTCCATCAGCTGGTCATCTTCATGGTATACTTGCATTTTACTTTTACAGTTGTCTCCTTCTTGTTCCACAATGATGTTTCTTGTCACTATTTTTTTTTTTCTTGTGTTAAGATATCTTATATTGGTTAGGAATAGAACCAGAGTTCTCTTTATAAGGCTTGCGCAGTCCTAATATGGAAGTGAGTTATTTGGCAAGTTTCCGTGATATGAAGAGTCAATCTCAAGATCTTCATGGCATCTCAAAGGCTGGACGGAAAGCAAAACATCAAGATTGGTAATGCTTTATCTCTTTTAAATGGGCATGTCTTGGTAATTAAATGACAGAATGGGCTGCAATGAACCAATGACAACAAAATTAGCATTAATATACAATGGATTAGTTCTGATGATATTGTTGTCGTAGCCTTTTTTCTTCATTTATTAAGGCTTTAAATATACTGTTTATTCACTTTCCGTCCTTCATAACTGGTCTTATTTTCTTGCTTTTTCACATTGCTTTACTCTCTCTCAGCACATTGTTGAGTTCACCTCACCTTATTTTAAAATGAGGAACCATAATCCTCCTAAACATGGTTACTTCTACCATGCACATTTTATGGAGTGCATGAGGGAAATCGAAATTTGTACTGATCTAAACACCCTTCCGCTGAAGTGTTTTGTTGATGAAAGATGCTGATATCAGCAAACCAATTTGTTAATCCATTTTCCAAGTTTTGCTCAATATTTTTGTAATCATTCACTTTCTTCAATATTTTTGCCTTTCGTGTTGTAGTATCATAGAAAACACCCTATTTATCAAAGGTGAGGGATCAAGAATCAATATTTTAAACTTTATGACAGAAAAATGTTCATTCAAACCTGTTAAGAACCTCATCACAGTGTCTTGATCGCGATATTCCTTAAGATTTCTGATTGCATCACATTGACATTTAATACTGCACGTGCATTCCACAACACCTTGCATTCTGCGAAATCATGGAGCACTTCATCGATGTGCACCATGAATGGTAATTGTTTCGTTGGCATGAACGAAGAAGGGGCTAGTAGGATTCTGTACTGGATCTTCCATCGGTGTTTGAAGTTGATGAATCGAGTTTCTTGGCATTGTTTCTAATACCACCACAACGAAGTAAGAGAAGTAAACAAAATCACGTTGAGAGAAGCCATTAATATTGGGAGAAGCATGAGAAAGAAATTATGAGAGAGATGCTTTCATATACTTATACATACACGGTGTAAGCTAACTGATTTAACAACCCTGTAACGGCCATAACAAACATAACAAACTCCACTAAAGCTGGTGCTAGTCTTCATAGTTCTCTGATAAATCCTAAAGTATTGTTGAACGCATTTTTATAGAAACATGGCGGTGTCAATTCTAATGGCGTTTATCCAAATGCATTCAAATGAAAATATAAACGATAACTTTAATTTGGTGTGTATGTTGTTCCAGTTTTTCTTATAATTTAATTAATGAAATAAAATGAAAAATAAATTTGGTTTAAAGAGGATGTTATAATATGTTTACTAATTTTATTTTTATAAGAAATAATTGTCAGTATTTTTTATTTTAAATATAAAAAATATAATTTAGTTTTTAATATATTAATTATTAAATTCCTTTTACATTCTTATTTTATTATAAAGTTTATGTTGATCAAAATACTCATCCATTGTTTATACTATCAATTTAATATAAAGGGTAGAAATTAAGCTTTTCTTGTTCCTCCAATTGCCTCTCCAAGTCACATGTTATTCTTTTTCTGGGGAAGAATTGACACAAATCGAACTGATTTTCATCATTTCTATGGATCTGTTGCCGGTTTTATAATTCAAAATCTGGTTGTATTGTACAAGTTTGAACTATTAATTAATTTTTGCTTAGACTACAAGTTTAAATAAGAAGTTTATCAATAAAGTTAGGTACAATTAATAAATAGTAATGTTCTTTAAGTATGTTAATAGTAATTTAAATTTAATTATATATATTTATTATTAAAAATAAAATTTACTTTAATAATCTCTATATTTTAAAAGAATTAGTCTTTAATTACCAGTAAAGAAATACCCTTCATATATACTCAAAAATTACAAGTTCAAAATATACCTAAACTTCAAAACTTTTTATGTCTTATTTTTAATTACTCCCCAGATTTTACTTTTTTAATTTCACCTACTTGATTTGTCTTTAAATAGAATTCATTCTAACAACAACCCAATGATGCTTACAAAAATAGATATATAAAGAAAGAAAAAAAATACAATCTTCACTTAATACTAATCTGTAAATCATGATTGTTAGGTTTCTTCTCTTATTACTACCAATTCTATTATTTTTACTTTCATTATTGTTATTCACAATAAACTTCTATTATTATTATTATTATTATTATTATTATTATTATTATTATTATTATTATTATTATTATTATTATTATTAACATTTGAGATTATTACTATTATTTATTATTAATATTTTTAGAATATATATATATATATTGATTAAAAATTTAAAATTGATAATTAACCTACATAAGATTTATATGTTTAAAATTAATTGTCTTCAAAATATAAGTTCTTAAACTACATAAAAGTTTAATAATATTTTAATTATATCTTAAATAATAATATTTTTATTTTATTTTTATATATCTATTTAGAGAATAAAAAATTATTCTTATATACTTATTTATATAGAGTTTTGAAATAATATTAACTATTATTTTTTACCAATATCTCTTTGTATATATATAAAAAAATAAAAGTGAGTAGTGTAATAAATTAAATGGCTTGATGTTTTTAAGTTTTTTATTTTAAAAATTTTTTAATTTTAAATTTTAAAAATTATTAAAAATAAATTATTTCATTCTATTACATCTTCGTAAAAATAAATTAAGAAATTAAAAAATTAAAAAAAAATCAAATTATCTCAAAATAATAAAAATAAAAATTTTAAAAATAGTAAAAATTTGTTATTATTATTATTATGCTAATTATAGTGGTGTGAGAATGTCTTAAAAAAGATAAATTTAAAGTTAAAAAAATTAAAAATAATAATTAGTATTTACATTTTTAATAAAAAAATATTATATTTAAATAGTTAAAATTAAATCTAAATGATAAGCTTAACCAATAATTCCAAAAATAATTAAATTTATTGATTTGTGTAATTTATTTCCTCTTTAAATAGATAAATAAGAACACAGAAATTTAGAATATTTTAAAATTATTATCATAAATAACAATAAAATGTAGAAATTAATCTTAAGATTTTAATTTTTTTTAAATCAAGCTATACTATTAAACTTTAAGACATAATCAACAGATGTTATTGGTACATAATCAACATATTCCTAAATGTTTTTATATATATTAACGCAAGTAATATAAACTTCCTTTTTCAAAAAATTGAAATTACATCCACACTTGTCATGCCGAACTTTGCATCTGGCGAGAAAGGCAACTAGGCAATTAGTAAGGTCTGCGGATGTACGCGCCACCTCTTCCAGTTTCCATTTTTCCCTTCCAAACCCTAATTTTGCTCCAATTTTCCGTTTCACAATTGCAATTTTTTGTGCCACGGTACCCAAAAAGATAAATTCATTGGCGTATGTACGGTATTCATTTGTTGGTGTTTCCGTTCCTATGTTGCTTGACACAACCAATTCTTTTACGACTCGGTTACACCCATTTGATTGCTAGGCAAAACACAATTACTTTCTTCGCTTAGTTGGGCATTTTATAGTTCTGTGCATCAAGTTTTGATTTTGAGTTGGTGGGTGTTTATTTTCTGTTATGAGTGATGGCACTCGAATCTTGGGTTCTCAATCTCCAAGTCTTCACCTCCAGTTCCAGGTTGCTTTACCCTGCACAAGGGAATCGGCGAAAGTGCGTGCCGATCAGAGTTTTAGGTAGAAACACTAAATGCCCTTTTCCCTCTGTGTCCAATTGCGTTGGCCCATCTACTTTTACAAGCTTTCAGGTTTCAAGTTATCGAGCAGATGCCAAGTTGCTAGATAGGACTCGCTTGAGGTGTTTAGGTAGTAGCAGTGATTGTTGGAGCGAAGGAAATGCTGTTTCCAAAGCCAATTTGAATTTTATACAGGAATTGTTGAAGAAGGGAATCATCCTGGCTGCAACTGTTTGTGGGGTATTGGTGTTTGGATGTCCACGAGTTTTTGCAATTGAAGGTGTAGTGAATGCTGGATATGGTGTTTTTGGACAGAGCATACTTTTGCTTAGGAATACCTGGCCTAAAGTGTTGCAAGTTCTTCGTATATTTAAGGAGCAAGGTTTGGTGCTGGCAATACTTTTGGGTCTTTCAGCTTTTTTCTCTATGGCAGAGACTTCAATTACCACTCTTTGGCCTTGGAAGGTATCTTGTTTATTTTATCTTCCTTTTTCTGAATGATGCTTTATTTTTTCTCTAAAAGTTCTATGAAAGTAGGAGTTATGCCTCGGAAAGAGGAACTGTATTTTGAACCAACCCTCTATTATGACATTATTCAGTATAGACCTCCTGAATGATATAGTCCACTTGATCAAAGGATTGTTGCCAGGATTGGATTGGGTTATGGAGGTGAACTTCATGGAAATAGGCTCATGTTCCTGATCATATGGTAACATTGTAGACAATGAAATTTATTTTGACATCCAATTGCTGAAATGAAGTTTGTATCTTGGATGAGATCATACTGATCAGAATTCATCCGCTGCCTAACTGTGCAACACTAAATTGTTTTTGGTTCATTTATGCAATCTTCATATCTCAAGTTATTGAGATGTAAGTTTATATCAAAATTTGATCTAATAGCACAGTATCAGACATATAATTCTGCACTTGCGTTTTTGAGCCAATGTCTAAAATCTAACAAAACATTGTAATTTGATTGGAACATCCGTATCACTGCAGACTTTATGAATGACTAAAAGCTAGGGATTTCATAACTCACCTATATGTTAGTAAGGAAACTAGCTTGCTGATTTAAGCATTAATTACTATGTTTCCTTTTCCTTTCAAAATTTTTTTTGGTTCCTTGTATGTTTGCATTTTTGTGCATTACATTTGTAATTCCCTATGATTAATTTCATTGATTACAGTTTGAGTCTAATAACTGTTGATGATGATGTGTAAGGTTCGTGAGTTGGCTGAAAAGGAGACTGAAAATGGCGTCTTTAGACTACTCCGAACTGATGTTACTCGGTTCCTTACAACTATACTTATTGGCACAACGTATTCTCCTTTTGTTTATCCTATCATTGAAAAATATATTTTTTTCAACTATATTATAAAATGTTTCTCATGTTATCATTTTGTTGTATGCAGTGTGGTCAATATTGGGGCAACTGCTCTGGTCACCGAAGCAGCAACTGCAATATTTGGTGAAGCTGGTGTTAGTGCAGCAACAGGAGTGATGACCGTATGTTTTGATTTTCTTGCTCAAATGTTAAAACATCGACTATTTCTAGGACATCAAAACATGCTTCAATGGCATTATGCATTGATTTGATTATTCAAAATTCAGATTCACTAGGCTACTTGATTATTATTCATTTGGAACATTGAATCTTTCAGTATATCAACATGCTGCCCATTAAACTTGCAAACTCCTGATGTGATGGGAACAAGAATTTGACATGTAAAGCTTTCTAGCTTTATCACCAATTTGTGAAAAAGGTGCCTGAGCTAACCTTTGAGTAAAATAGACAAGAGGGGTGATACGATCTATTATTTGAATTTATACATTTAGAAGTTGTCCAAAGGTCAGCAGTTTAGACAACAATATAGGATGTGGGATATACCTATCCTTTTAACTCTAATGCATCCTTCAATAACGGTTCATTCATTATTTCTGAGAAAGAAAATGGAATGCTATGTTTTACATAGTTTCATAACTTTTGTGTTTCCTCTCACCTCTTGTGAGTATGATATATGGTGTGCAAGTCTGTACATATGTATTCCTATAATTTTTTTCTCACAATGTCTGATTTCTCTCTTCTCTCTGTAATCAAACAAGGTTGCCATTTTGCTTCTCACTGAAATCACTCCAAAAAGTATAGCTGTTCATAATGCCACAGATGTGGCTCGGTTTGTGGTAAGTTGCAAATTCTTGCCTTTTCTTTTGTAATATTTGGGAACAGAAAAGATGCTGATTAAGCATTTGTGTCTATTTTTCACATGCCATTTGTATTTACATTTTATTTCTGCTTCAACTTCTTTTTGTAACAAATATTGATATTAATTCTGATGCCTCTAGGTCAGGCCAGTGGCATGGCTTTCCCTGGTGTTGTATCCTGTTGGAAGAATTGTTACTTATCTTTCAATGGGGATGTTGAAATTGCTTGGCTTAAAAGGAAGAAGGTCCGCCCAAAAAAATAGCTTGAGATTAATCTCATCTTATCATATTATATCTATTGTTTTTGCTTCTTTATGGATGTTTTGTGAAATCTAATTCTAACATGATGCTAAATCTTAGTTCCTTCATCTCAAGGATAATGCTCTTTTACTTGCACCCATGCTCCAAGATAACTGTTTTCTCAAAACATTATGACAAAAGAACAAATGGAGAAATGAAATTATTTTATTGATTATGGAGGGGCTTATATGTGGCAGATCATTGGTACTTTCTGGGTTTGTAGTTTTGTTGAATCATATAGCACAAAGCATTGAATGTTTTCTTCTTTATGTATTTTGGAACCCTTGTTTGCCAACTGAATATGTAAATCATATGGAAAATGGCATCCATTTGTTGTTGGGGCAATGATTGTAGGACATGCTCAATTTTTATTTTTATTTTGGAAATTCAACACTAAAGTCATTGTTTACTTTATCAGTGAGCCATATGTAACTGAAGATGAGCTAAAATTGATGCTAAGGGGAGCAGAATTAAGTGGGGCAATTGAGGAGGAAGAACAGGTAATGAATATTGGGTTTAATATTCTAATAAATGTCGTTATTATTTGTCTTTGTTAGTTTTGGCCTTTCTCTTATTTATAGAAAATTGAATGTCATACATATTTTTCATTACAAGAATTTGTTTCTCTTGACATTTTTGTTTTTAAGAAATGGGAACTGAAAATCCATCTTCAAAGCATAGATAAATTTTCAATTTTCCATCTGGAAATGTTCCCCTCCTTTTTTTTCTAATAAATTGGTGCATGTTTATTGTTTTGCTTCTTAACAACACTTATAAAAGCCTTGTCTTCATTGATTATTAATCCATTTTTATTTGTCTGTTTTCTGTTAAGCATCTTGAACATATGTATTACAGGATATGATTGAAAATGTGTTGGAGATAAAGGACACACATGTCAGAGAGGTTATGACACCTCTTGTTGATGTTGTTGCAATTGATGCAAGTTCAAGCCTTGTAGACTTTCATCACCTGTGGGTCACACATCAGTACTCAAGGTATTTAAAGATTCCTGGCTTCAAATTCAGTGATTTTTATTTTTCTGATGTCTAACTGGATCACAACATGTTTCCTAGGGTACCTGTTTTTGAGCAACGTGTTGATAATATAATGGGTATAGCATATGCAATGGATCTGCTGGATTATGTTCAGAAGGTTGGGAGATTTTACTCCTCTTATCTATTATGAGTTATAAGTGCTTTACAATTAATTATATCCCCCAATCTCATAGTTTGCAGAATTATAATCTGTTTGATTTTGAAGGGCGAGTCACTAGAAAGTACTACAGTTGGAGATATGGCTCACAAGCCTGCATATTTTGTACCTGGTAACTTTTTTCATCTTGAGTTCACCGATGTTTGTGTTATTACTTCACTTGGCTGGGGTAGTGTTGTTAGTACAGGGACATGGTGTGTTTATTCGAAAACATCAACCCACCCAAGTCCCAATTGATCTTTTGACCCACACTCTGTTTCTCTTATTTTATATACTACAAAAAATAGACATGGGTATAAACAAAATAATCATTTAATTATATAATGGCATGACAATTTTAATGTTGTAAATTTGAAAATTAAATGAAAACTGGCTTAAATATTATGTGTATGTTTGAATTTTGAATAAGTTATTTGAAACGGCTGCTTAAATAGAAATTCTGTGAAAGGGTGGGGCTGTGTCATTGGAAAGAAATGGTGATTTTTCTATTTTAGTTAAGTAAAACATTTAAGTATTTTGTAAAGTATAAACAGACAACAAATAGGAATCCCATACCCCTTTCTATAATAGTAGAGAAGAAAAAAGTTAACTGTAGTTTCTTTGTATCTATTTTTGATTTTATGTAGCAATTAGGCTATACCTTTATTGCTATCTGTGCTACCAGATAACTAACAACTGTAATGTTAACCTGATATTCTTTTGCTAATAAGATACTGGGAGTTAAATTTGTATCTAAGCTGTGTCATTTGGAATTACCTAGTTCTAGTTAAATAACTATAGCTAAGTTGGAGCAATGGCTTGCTGTTGTGTACAGTCTTTAGGTTGTTCATCAACAACAGTGTTATTTTTTCCTCTGTCTCAAAGTAAATAGAAAAGATGGAAAAAAGATAAATGACGGTTATCTGCTGTTGACAACAGTTGCAAAGATGATTACAAACAAAAGCACATAGTGCATATACATATAAAACATTATTCATTTTACCTGATGGCTATAATTCAGCCAGAATAGAGTAGGTGAGGAACAATAAAAATAGTCTGTAATACTCTATTAAAATCCACTGTCAGGCCATTTTTTATTTATGTTTAGCATTTTGTTCGTCTAAATTGCTGGTGCATGAGCATTAAAGCAAATTTTTTATTCGCCCATTGCATTCTCATCTCTGCTGTTGATTGTGTTCTAGATTTCAGTGCATTTTCGGAATAGGTTTTGGAGGCTCTGAATTGTCATTTTGACCCCTTCCGAGTCTATCTGAAAATGCTATTGTTATTTCATCAAGATATCCTTTTTCCATTGATAATTTTTGCAACATTCTTTATGCGCTGTTATAAACTTATAACACATACCCACCAATTGAAAAGGTTAGAAGGGGAATGTTCAACATTTTGGCTTTCTGTCAGGTAATAGTATATTATTAAGAAATATCTGTTGATGTATGGATAAAGAATTACGCAGCAGCTGACTTACTATTACTATGACTTGACTACTAAATTTAATGATTATGACTTTTCTCCTCATTGAAATTGAATTGTTTGGAATAGGAAAACTTCTAGATCTGTTTAACATGGGGCAGAATGTTAGAATGAATAAATTCTTATTACTGATCTTGCAGATTCAATGTCTGTTTGGAATCTTCTTAGAGAGTTCAGAATCAGGAAGGTTCACATGGCTGTTGTTCTTAATGAGTATGGTGGAACTGTAGGGGTATGTGCACACCATACCTAAATACAACCTACTCATACTTGTATTTTGTCATACATATGAATATATGAATCTGTAAATTTATGATTTGCTGATGACATATTTACCATGCTAATTACAATTTACAACCATCAACCCAGAAAGAAGTATATGAAAGATATCAACTAGAACATGATATCACTTTGGGTTTTGTTTCTTTCAAAATATCTTGCAATTATATATCATCTTTTTAATGTTAATTTAATATAAAAGGTTGTAGAGTCAACATTGAGATCATACCAGTCATCATGAACTGTTGCAAGAGTATTCATAAATAATCCTGTAGAAATATTAATTTTTATTATTGTAGATGCATGTCTTAGTATGCTCCAGCTATCCTGTACTCTTGTAATATGTTGCGCTCTAATATAATTTGAATTATTGTTTCTCTCACATTACAGATCCAAAAAACATTGTAATAAAACTCTTTCTGGTTACAAGGCAATTCTGATTTATTATTCTCATCATTCTCTTGCCTTTTTCTTAGTTCTGATCACAATTAATTATGAATTTCTAATGGCAGTGTTCCTCTGATCCTTTAATTCATTTTTTAATTATTTTATGGTTCATCCTCCCGTATGCCTGTTGCATTTAACAATGGCTGTTTCAAGAATGGGTATAGTAAATCCTTTTTATTGATAGCTAAATTGAGAGAGAGCTTTACTTTTAGACAGTTTATTAGATTTTAACTAAACACCCCAGTTCTTCTGAAATCCATTCTATATGATCTGCCTATAAGTTCAAAAAAAATTTATAGTTTTTTTACTCTAAATGTCTTTTTTCCTATTGCCATCTAACAGATTGTAACTCTTGAAGATGTTGTTGAGGAAATTGTTGGTGAAATATTTGATGAAAATGACTCAAAGGTAAATGCTTCTGCTTAGTCTTTACTTTGTTTCTTTCAAATTTATTTTTGAATAAATGAAAGTGAAACACATATGGAATTCATAGGTCTCCACTCTGTTTCACCCAAAGAAAGGAACAAAAAAATGTTTTTACTCTGTACTCTTGACAGTTCTGTATGGAATATTTATTTGTGACTGCATGATCTTTGTATACCTTTCTCAGTTATTTTGTTGTCTCAACTATTAAAAATTTAGATGCCAACAAATTAACTGTTTAATGGGCACTAGTGCTTTGCTGAAAGTCCAACTTGTCGTTAGGCTCTCTATTTGCATGGCTTCAGATTGATATAATTCATAGTGGTTAAAAAGGTTTAAGTTTTTTAAAGTGCTGCAACATGAGCTGAAGTTTATAGTGTAAAGTAATAGGATCTCCAGAATGAAAGAAAAAGATCAAACCATTGAGATGAATCAGTGTTTGATGAAGGATAAGCTTATGATGTCATTCAATTACTGGTTGCAATTTTGTTTTATAAAAAAATTAGAATTAAAATAATTTGTTTTGTGTATCATAGCCCATGTTCATTGTTCAAATACAAACTCTTCAAAGCAGATGAGTGTAAATATGAGTGATACCAATGCTTGGAAGTGCAAGAGGGGTACTGGAAGATAGAATATACTTTGATAGCTAAACAGAGATCAGCATACAGCTTCAACTAGGTTTGATTCTGATGCTGCCTGAAATTCTACTTGTAATTTCTGGGTATCTGATAAAAACTAACTTAGATCAAGGAAAGAAAAAGGTATGCATGCTGAATACTGTCACTCAAACTAGTACTACCGATATCAGTGGGATATCAACACCCATAACATGGATTTGAAGGGGAAATGTTGAACAGAAATTAGAGAAAGAAATACCACCAGTTCCCAGAGGGCTTGCTCTCTCCCTCCCCCACTTTCTACCCAGTTCTTTCTTACCTTCTCCTCTCCAAGGTTAACATACATCAATACATGGCTTGCTCATATCATAATGTTTAACTGTTTAAGTCATTGTCTCTAACAGCAGTAGGACATTAATGCATTTTGAATATAGCTATTAATGGCTAATTATGCTTTTGATTGTTGATGAATACAACTATTTGCTGCTATAATGATTGACATGCTGATTCTTCATTAAAGAACCTTTTTACATTCTTTCCTGGTTATTCTACAGGAGGAGATACAGAAAAAAACTGGCTACATAGTAATGCGAGCTGAGGGTGTATTTGACGTGGATGCAAACACATCCATTGATCAGCTCTCTGAAGATTTGAACATCAAGATGCCAGAGGTTTACCACATTGCTATTATCTTAGTTAACAATCTTTTATTAGTCACCTAGAGTTAGTGTGACTTTCATTGTTGCACTGCCCAGTCAGGTTTTCCTTCTTTTTTTTTTTTTTTGAGGGGACCCAAGATCACAACTTATTAAGTTTTAGAACCGTTGTTTGTGAATCTACCCTTCAGAATCATTGTAGCATTATAGACCCATGTTTGCATCTCAAATAGGCATCTACTCCGTTGGATTTTTTGAAACTTGTTAATACCAAGGTTGTCAAAATTGTGTTGAAGTGTATGATCCTACAATTAACCGATCCTACTCTCAAACACCCCCTTTCCATGCCAACGTTGAAACTTGATTTGGACAACCTTGGTTACTACATTTCATTCTTTTTGTTCTTGGTCACGTAATACATTTCTGTGGGGCTTTGTTATTTCTACCTGTGGACTAAATTTTGAAAATGTGTCCTTGTTCTATATTTTGAAAATATTTATGCTGTTGACAATAATTAGGTTTCTTGAATCTTGGGGTTTAGAGTTGAGACAATGATCTGATGTTGAAATTAACTATGCTTACTACTCATGTCACTAAGTCTGGCTAAGATTTTCTGGCCTCTTGATACGATGGTTACTTCTACTATTTCAGGGTCACCAATATGAGACAGTATCAGGCTTTGTGTGTGAAGCATTTGGATACATTCCAAGGACAGGTGAGTGCATCAAAATAGTTCTCGAAAGGGAAGATGAAGATGATAACGACGAGTCCAATGCCAACCAGCAGGATCAGAAGGAGAAGAACCAAATTTTCAAACTTGAGGTACATTCTTCACAATATGATTAGCCTACTATTAGTCTATATTACTCAAGATACACTAAAGATTTCAATGTGATTTTCCTCAAGAAGCTTGTTCAAGTTTGTGCTTTGATTTCGGCCTATTGAATGTTCAGTTAGGGAAGCAGTGTCAGCATGAGTGTCTTGTTTGCTGGTCAACTATCCAGTTTTTCCACCTTGTAGGGTTCTGTGTTATTGTGGGATTGGAATTATCTATCAACAATTTAAAATGTACCATGTTAGCTAAAAATCCAAAATTTATAATTACCTTATATTTTTCTGCTTGACTACCAAGAATCCTCGCAATATTTTAACCTCTGTGAGCTGTATGCATAAGGTTAGTTTCAAATAAACGGTTTCTGCATGATGCAGCTTTGTTGTCTTTGATGCAGATACTAGCAGGAAATGCAAGAAAGGTGAGTGCTGTTCGGTTTGAAAGAATAAACAATAACGAAGAAATGTTGGAGAGTAAAGAAGTAACTCGGCTGGTCCCCAAAATCATGAAAAGAAAATGGAGCAGTGATGAGAACTCTGTGGAGGAGGATGCAGAATATGACGGAGATACATTTGCAAAGAGACCACAGGATGACATTTCTAGTGAATATTTAGTTGATCACGTAAATTCTGACACAGAATAAGTTCTTCTTTCTTCATCTTTTTCTCCTTCTTTTATTACCCTTGGCATGTTTTTGTGCCATTTTTGCAGCAACATAAAAGATGGGAAAATTGAGATACATGTACAAAATGAGAAGGAATGAGTTCAAACCATGAAAAACTTGCAAAGACAATTTAGAGGCGTCCATGCCAACGAAAGTCTTTTAAGGCTTGGATGTAATAATGGTTTAAGGCTTCATCAATCGTCTAGTTTGTAAGCTTTATTTTGTTTCCTATAAATTATTTAAATAGTTTTTTATAATGTATTTAAGAATATATGATAAAAATTTATATATAGTAATTTTTTGTTAAAAATTATTAGATATATTGATAATATTAAATATTTTCAAATTTTTAATAAAAGTTTATTATTTTATTTTTACTGTGTTATTGAACATAAATTAATAAATATTTTTTAATTAATATTTTCATTTCTATTTATTTAAAAGATAGAAATGGAGAGATAATAAAATAAAATAAAAAATATTAATTATAAAATTTATCCAGCAATTTAATAAAATAATAAAAATTTAATCTGTGTAATTTTTTTGTGCTGAAAAATAAAAATCAAAGTAATAGTGAAGAAAAAAATAAGTGTTTAAATAAATATTTATTTAATAAATATTCGTTAAATGATATTTATTCATAAGCTTCACTTTAAAGCTTCTTAAAAATTACTAAGAAAAGTTTATTTTGATAAATTTAACTTATTAAAATAAATCTAAGAAATATTATAAAAAAGTAAAAAAAAAATCATTCAAATATGTTTTTTCCAAACTTTTCTCAAATAAATAAAATATGTTAACAAATTTATTTTACAATTTTTTCTTTCCAATAGTTCATGGATACCCATTATAAATCGTGAACAATTTAAACAATAACATAGAATAATAAACAATAACATAGAATAATATGATATTGGGGTAATAGATTATAATAGAATAACTATTTTTTGAATAGTTTAGCTTAAAAAGAAAGGACAATGAAATAATAGATCATGTAATTAGGTACGAGCTCTAAAAATTTTAAATTAACATATCTTTATATAAATCAAACAAGCATATTCCTTATTTATGATATATTTACTGATAATATTGGAGTTATAAAATTATTTTTTTTTTAAACACAAGATATATATCATTTACCAAAATAACTTTTTTTAATTAAAAATTAGAATGTTTAAAATTTTGATTCAAACCATTTTTAAATTGAAAAATTAATAAAAATAAATAAATAAATTATTAATTGTAAAATTAAAAAATTACTTTTTTATGTTTGGTTAAAATTTCAGATTTTATATTCAAAATCAAACTATAAATAAACTGAATTTATATTTTTTTTAAGTGAATTGTCACATTAATTTTTCATTTTGTTATGTTATTTCAATTTAATTTTTGATTTAAAAAAATTAAGTCATTAGTTATGACATTTTATGATGTATTTCATGTTAGTCCTTGATTTTATTTTTTTTTAACGAGATACTAACCACATGTTGATGTGTAAATGTCACATTAGTTGTTATGTAGGAATAAATTATCTTTTTATTTTTTATTAATTTTTATTTATTTATATTTTTTTTCTTTTATTTTCTTCCATTGTAGTCATCCCATCGCATTGTAGTTTCGTTCAAAAGTTTAAACTGTATGTTTTAATGCTTATTTTGTTATGAGAAAAACCTTAAGTGTGTCTTTGTTTTAGTTATGAAAACCCTTATTTCATTTCTATCATTGAGTTTTTCTCTAAACTCTAAGCCCAACATGTTTTAAATATGAAATTTTAGACTTTTCTCATGGTCTTTTTCACTTTGGACCCTAGTTACTAGATTGTTCTTGAAATCCCATCTCAAAAAGCTTCCTAATATTATCACTTCTAAAAAAACAGAATAATAAAGATGTATTTTGCTAGGAGAGAAGTGTTGCATTCTCTCTATGCAACGTTTAAGTGTCTCAGACAAAGATTTCTCATGAGTATTTGGAAGAGATTGCGATGGAGTTGGAGGAATCAAATGTGATGTGTGTGGGATACCATATAGGTTTGAAAAGAGAGTATTTTCTACATGGCATTTTTAGGTCTCAGGTAGAGATTTTCCACTCGCGATGTGGTTGGAAAAATCAAAAGTAAATTTCTTGTGAGTCATAAGAAAGAATGTGTGTGGAGTACTAAATAGGTTTGAAGATAGAGTGAAAGAAAGAGGGTTGGTGGTGAAAGAGTGGATGGATCAGCTCTTTATGCATAAGAGTGTGGAAGGGTTTGCTAATCATTGTGAAAACTCTGTGTTAGAGAGTATATGCGTTGATGTTTCCATTCTAAAGTAGCCCACGATGACATATTAACATTTACATGCGAGAATGATTGAAGAAAAGATGAAAGTGGAGCTTAAAATGAAAACGTGAAAATGTTTAATGAAAAGATTTTTAAACCAGAAAGGGATGAATACACAGTAAGATGACGTTTAATGTTGACCAATCCAACACTAGCATAGCATGCAGTTAACAGAAAATAAAACTAGAAACTAACATGAAACATGAAATAAAATATCAATAATTAACAACTTAATCTTTTAAATCAGAGATTAGATTAAAACGGTTTAACAAAATAAAGAATTAAAATGATAATTTTTTTTTATATGTTATCCTTATATAAACATTAATCTACAATATATTTTATTGAATATATTTATAATTTTTTAAAAAAAGTTTTATTTTAATTTATAATTTATAATTTAAATTATATTTTTAACTTACAGTAAAATTTAATATTTAAAAAAACTTTTATTTATTATGGGTTTAATTATTTATATATTAGTTTGAGACTATTTATATTTTAGTCAATGAAAATTCATTTATTTGTTAACTATAAAATAAAATATTATATCTTAAAAAATATAAAATAAAATAAGTGATCTAATCTAAATTATAAAACATTAGATTAAATTCGTTTAGTTTTAATATTATTTTTTAAATGATAATTCGAAGATAAAATCTTAAAGTAAATTAAATGTATATCACTTTGAAACAATCACTAGGCTATGAAACTCGATTCATTCAGCATATATGGGGCTTGGACTATAAAAAATCAAAACTAATACAGTAATATAGCAGGCGCACATACATGGAAGTAATCAAGAAAAAATCTAACAAATAAAACACGTTACCAAACGTCATTTTCCTTAACAAGAATCGGTGATAGCCCTTATAAATCATGAATTTGAATCACAAGGAACAATATTGATAATGAGATAAAAGATAATCACCATAGAATAATTCAAAAAGAAAGGGAGAGTGGAATTGAAAACCGAAGAGATACGGATGTAACTTGTTGATTTTTTTCTTAAAAAAAAAATGATGACTGTTTAATTGAACTGTAGAAAAATAAATTTTACTGATGAAAATGTGGGAGAATCAGACCCTAATTAAAAAAGAAAGATCTAATGGTAGATGAAGTAAATAAATATATGATTTCTAAAAGTTTTCAATCAACATAATTTTTTATACCAATTCTACAAACATGCTCCTTACTTATGACGATTATAAAATTTCTCTATAAAAGAGCCATGACCTACAAACAACGGATACAAATTTGTTTAATAATTTAGGACAATATTAACAAATAAAATCAGTTCCTAAAACCTACATATAAATATTCTAAATTCATAATTACAGGAATTGGAAAATGGAATGATAAGCAACAAAATGTGAAGTCTATTCTTCCTTGGCCACACTAACTAGTTTCGCAGACTTGTTAACCTTCTCCCTCAAACATGCTGTTACCTCTGCTGCATCAACTCCTTCTCCTTTAATCACCACTCTATCTCTCTCTTCCCTTTGAAAACTAACCGATGTAACACCTATGAACCACAAACGTTTAATTAATTAACAACTATTGATACTGAAATAAACATGATTTTTGTCAATTAGCATGTAATTAACTAATTAAGCATTATTAGTACCATCTGCGGTTGTGCATATTGCCATGATCTTCTTTTTGCATCTCGCACAGTGGAGAGGTACCTCAATTGCAATCTTTTGCTGCACCAATTATAAGTAAAATATTTCATAATTCACCTTATTATATACATGTATAACCAGAATTAAATGAAACATGTTCATTAGAACTGAAAATGGTTATAGAATTGTTGATGAGTCAAGTTATTACAAATAGAAAACAAACTCAAATTCAATGTAGGAAATTGCTTACCCTCATGTTCCCTTCAAATTAGTAACACCAGCTTAAGCCAAGATTCTTCTTAATTAGAGGAGATGATGAATGATCCATCATCATCATCACCATCATATATATATGTGTGAGTTTTAGTTAAGTTCAACTAACTTGCTGTGGAATCATACGCTTATAAATATTTTAGTTTTTATTTTAAAAACAATGTTGGACGATCCACTTTTTATGGATTCAACGCGGTTGCCTTAATGTATTTGCAAACCAAAAATAGGTCAGCCTGCTTATGTTAAAAGTCAATATTATAGAATCACTTGGAAGGAGGTGCATCTCAATCTCTCATCATAATGTTATATACATGATGGAATCCAATTTTATTTTTTTTTAAAAATTATACTTTCTCTAATTCATTAAAATATAATTATATTTTAATTTATTATAATATAAGTAAATCTCTTAAATTCTATTATGAATGAGCTTTTAATAAGTATTATTTTTAAATATTTTTAAATAAGTTAATTTTTAAATATTTTTATTTAAATTTGATAGAATTATTATAAAAATAATGTTATTATATTTTCTATATAACTTCTAACTTATACATTTATTATTATTATTATATAAAATAAGTATAAATAAAAAATATTATCTATTTATTGTTTAAAAAATAATTACAAAAATTTTAAAAAATAAAAAAATTATAATTATAATTTTTAAAAAAATTTAGTCATAGATAAACTTTATTGTATATGTTTGAATAGAGAATAAAAAACTTTGAAACTATTCTTTTGGTTTGTGGGAGATTGAGAATTGTGATGACGCTATCGAAATCATGATTTTATGAAATGATGATGTCATTACAGAGCGTGACTCCTGACTTGTACCATGTTGTGATCCTCTAACAGCCATGCATGAGTAACTCACATTAATCATTCACAAGTCAAAACAATTTTAGTTTTCGAAAAAAAGTCAAAACATTTTTTTTTATATATAGAATCATGAACCTCTAGATTCTGAATAGATGGATTTTTTTAAATAAAATTATTATCTTATGTTTGTATGAATTATTTTAATATTTTAAAAAATTTAAAATTTAAAATATTTTTATTTTAAAAATATTTTATTTAGATAAATAAATTTAAATTTTTTATATTTAAAAGTTTTATTTAAATGATAGATTTTTAATTTATTAATTTTAAATTTTATTTAAATTAAATAATTTAATTTTAAGTATATATAAAATTTTACATTTAAATATTTATAATTTTTTTTAATTTTACTACTATTTTTTTGTTATAAAAAAATTTAAATATATAAATATTTTTATTATGAAATATATTTAAATAAAATAATAATTTAATAAATGAACATAATTAAAAAATAATAAAATATAATTATATTATTTGATATTAAAAATATTATATCAAAATATAAAATAAAATAAAAAACAAAAAATAGTACAAATATGAACAGAAAATAATAAAAAATAACATAAAAAATTATTGTTTTTAAAAATAAATTGAAAATTTTTAAATTTTATCTATTTTTAAAAAATTTAAATTTATTAAATATTTTTTTAAAATTTAAAATTTTTTATAAAAAAAAAATATTCAAACAACATATTTTATTTTTTAAAATTTAAATTTTTTTAAAAATTAATTTTCCCTCTACAAAGTTATATTATTATATCAAAAAGTTTAAGCCAATTTGATAAGGAAACAGCAGTATATTATATCAATTGATATTTGATTTTATGAGTAACTGCTTTATGCCATGCATTCGAGAAATAATACAATACTTCCGATGTTATTTATAAGATATCTAAAAAAAAATCGTTAGTTTTTAATATTAATTTTCTATAAAAGTTTTTAGAAACCATTTTTTTCATATTTATATTTTATAGATATTAATTGTTTTATCTTTATACAATTAATATATAATATAATTTGACTTTAGATAAAAATAAATTTAAAAAATATAATATTTTTATAAAATTAATATATTAATTAACACGAATCGAGGATGGTGGTATCTTCACAGAATGCATATATAAAAAGTATTTAATTGAAATTTATTTTAAATTATGATAAAATACATAAAATAAAAAATTGAGACTATCAATAATTTTATGTTAATTATTATAAATAAATACAGAACTGTATATTTGATGAAGAATTAAGATTTAAATATAAATGGAATGAATGTGTGGTGTTGACTTTTGAAACAAATTTTTTATTTGTTCACATCATGGAGGGAAAATAAATAATAAAAAATTAAAGAGAATAACATATAAATAAATGACAATAAATGATGTAGTATTGACATTTGAAACAATTTTTTCTATGTTCACACCACACCACATCAGGAGGAAAAAATGGCAAAAAAACAAAACGCAGAATATATGGACTGAGATTTGACACTTTTTTCAAGGTTATGCATAGGCTTTGATCATGCACTGAGATTCACTTTTCAATATTTCTCTTATATATATATATATATAATAAAAAATTGGTATCATTAACTCTTAAACGAAATTTCCTAATTCCAGAATGAGTTATATATTTGGATAAGCAAAAATATATGTGAATGTTTCGATTATCTGGTGAGAATATAAAATTGATCCGATTTCAGTTTTAAGAGAAAGAATTTTTAGTAAAAAAAACCATAGAGATGATAATTTTATGATTTATAATGATAAGTTTGGAGAAAAAAAAAAACTCAAAACTATTGAATAGCATGCTTGGTCCATAAGAACATAGTCAAATCTATTGAACTGACCCGTTGTCTGCAAATTTTAGTGGGTTGAATTTTAAAAATATGACAAATTTAAATTAATATATTTTGAGTTTAATTCATCTTTTGTTTCTGATCAGGATTTTTTCATATCAAAAGATGTGACATTAATTATCACATTGATGGTGATACATAGATAAAGTTCTTACCAAAATGATGATTCTAGTATTTGTATCCTTGAACTTATACATATATATATATATATATATATATATATATATATATATATATATTAAAGTTCGCCACTGATCACAGTTTATTTGGATTATTACCAATGATTAATAAACTCAGTTTGTTTAACTTACAAGTGAGATGAACCAACGTATGTAACTCACATGAACTCGTTTATTGGTTAGGGTTTTGGTTTTTACAATATTAGGTGAACCAACCAAATATAAAGACCCAAAAGGATACATATATGACCCAAAATTGGTATTTCTTCAATTAAAAATAGCCAACACATAAAAGCTTAAATTTTACTTAACTTATTTTAAAATATGTATTTATAGAAATATTAATAATACATTTTTAACATATTTTTTATAATTGATCAATTTTAAAAAATCAGAATAACTTATAAAAAAATAATTTACAAAATAAGTATTTTTACTTTTTAAAAACCTTACTAATTTATAAAGGATGTATTGAAAATAGGAGACCGTTCATGTAGCCAAAAAGTGGTTCTAAAAAAATAAAATTTACACTGAAAAAAAAAACAACTAGAAAGAACTTTTCAAGGAATTTTTTACAATGGGCCATTTACTTTCAGTTTATGGATGGACTCATCGAATAATACCATTGATTCATTAATTAAATATTTAATAGATGAGATTAATTTTAGCCACATATAAGAGGGCTTATCGTCTTTTAAATTTCAATTATTAGCGTAAAAATTCTAATGGTAGCTTTTTTTAATTTGGTATGATTAGGAATTTTTTATTTTTTAATGGAGTATTAGTAGTAGTTTATAATTATCATGAGTAGTTTTATTCTATTATTTTATTAGTTTATTTTTAATCGAATGTTATTGTTAGTAGTAAATTTTATTGTTGTTAGTTTTCATTATTAACCGTTTTATAGAGTATTTTTGAACTGGTAGTAGTTTATAATTATTATGGATAGTTTTATTTTATTTTATATTTAATCTATTATTATTGATAGTGGGTTTTCTTCCTTAGTTGTTGTTTTAATTATTACTACTTTATTTGAATCCATGATTGTTAAACAATGTGAATGGTCAAATAAAGTTTGTTTCTTTCGTGAACTAGTGTTGTGTAGTTATTGTATTGTTTGGTTATGATATGGATATCAACTGAAATGGATAAACAAGGACGGGATAAAGTATAAATTTAATATTGACTTTTTAGTGAAAAATATTAAAAAATTAAAAAGTATAAATATGTATATTTCTGGTTTAATAAAATCAAAAATGTGATATTAAAGTTGTAATATTTTTTAAATTTGCATTTTGCAATTGAAATGGGAAAAATGTATTAAATAATAATAATAATATAAAAATGATAAAATATTATATTATATTTTGTAAATAAGGTGAATCTATTTAAAAATAGAAATTTAATTTCATTAAGATTTAAGTTAGAATAAGATAATTGAAGAAGATAAAATATCATATTATTGTAAGGCTGAATTGAATATTATTTGGTAATCATTTTTATTTTTGAGAGGATAGGAAATGAATATTTTTGTCTAGTTTAACCCTTCTAAATCATGTAATCAAGTTCATAGATAAATAAAAAAAAAATCAGTTCATGGTAAAAGAAAAAAATTCATAATCAATTTTTTATTGCATTAACCATTGTAACTTCTCTCAAATCAAGAAAATTATAATCCAATGAAAAGATTATGAATGGATGTAATAGCTCGATGAATGCTCTTATGATTCATGAAGTTAGTTTGCGAGATTAGCTGTAATCTAATGAAAAGAGAAACACAGACCCACTTTCAAAACATGAAAAAAAAAATAATAATAAAAAAAAAAATAGACCCATCAATGTTATGGCGTGGTCTTCTCTATCTTTAAGTTGCATACCAATTAGCTGCTCCATTTCCGGATCTTGGGATTTAGCTGTAACCTTACCCATATGCATTTTTTTACGTTCTTTCCTCTGCTCACAGTTTTCTTTTTAGCTTCACATACTTGCTCTTGTTAGTGTTATTCACTTCTTCACTGTACCAGTAAATAATGAAACAAAGATGTTACACATATAAAATATATATTATATTAATTTTTATTCTATTTATTATCATACAATTTTTTATATTAAAAAAATAAAAAAATTATCCATCGTTAAGTTTTTATATATAAATCAATCATTTACAACAATAAAAAATTATTACGTCAAAAGTTAAAGTACAAATTAAGAATTTTTGTGAACTTTTCTAATGAAATTTCTTACAAACCTACGTACTTGATAGGATGATCACTGCATAAACATTTAATCCTAAAATGCTTAACTCTAAAATTAATGTTCACACGAACGAACATGGTCATTAGCTAGGACCACTTTTCAAAAGATCTGAGTGAAATGTGTTTGAAACAAAGGGACAGGAAAGGTTAAGGATGAACAAGTATCCACAGTTCATGCATCTAATCTTGTTCACATACCTATTTGTGTCTTATATCATTTTTTCGTGCTTTCATTATCCTCCGCACTACATGCGCCCTACAAAAATTATTATTTTGAATATCACATTGGCTTTTGTTTATTTATTTTTTTCTAGAAATCAAGATGTTTAACAGATACATCAAAATAGATGTCAAAATGGATCCATGTAATATACTTTTAAAATATATAAAAATACTTTAATAATTCTTAAATCTTTACAACCTTTGATAATATAAACAATTAAATAATATATAATTATAATTAAATGATTAAACTAATAAAAATTATTTTTATATAGAATCAATAAAAAATAAAAAATAACTATAACTTAGAATAATATAAATTGACCCTTTCTTTGTTTATACAGTGAATGAGGACAATTTTTAATTTTTTCATCAATCTTTCACTAAAAAAATTATTTATTAAAAAAATATTATCAAGAATTAGAATTATAAATTTTGTCAGTGTAAATTTTTTTAAAAAAATAAAAATATTAATATAAATTCTAAAATATTATACTAATAAATAATATATTGTACTCACATTTTTAATAATAAATTTATTTATTAATATATTATATCTTATTATCAGTATAAATCTAGAATATTTATACTAATAGTTTAATATTTATTAAAAAAACCTATACCAATAAAAATTAATTTATCATTAAAATATTGGTAAATAATAACTTTTTTTTATAGTATCTCTGAAATTTTTTTTTTCATTAACCAATTAATTTATCCAACCGGTTGATTCAGTCATTCTTTCTATTTATATTAAAACTATGTTTTGTACTTTTATTTTCCATTGTTAAATGGCTATAAATCTTTTTACATTCTTTCACTTATGTTCCATCTTATCTAATCAATTTTGTTAAGCAATAATTATCATCATCAAGCAATAAAAAAAATAAAAATTAGAAATTATTTAACTTTTTGCTGTTGTGTAGAACTATCATATTATATTAGACATTTAACTAATATAAATGTAGTTAAAATAATATCATTAATAATTTTACCCATTTGAAAATTTTAATACAATGGTATTTTGATTTAAATTAAATTAATGTCTTTTAATTGATTCGGAAAAAGGACCGTGCAAACAGTGATATTCCCTCTCAATGTAGATATGTTATCACATAGGAAAATTTTCATGATGATTGTGGATTTTTCATGTCAATTTGTATGTGTTTTAAAGTATATGATAATATTTAATTTGATTAAAAAAATTAAATACTTTTATGCAAATAAATTTGATAATTTAATTTGAATGATTTATTATGTGTTAACATATTTTTTCTTTTTCTTTAAAAAAAATTGTAATTTATTTTTGAAGAGTCGTACATCTTTTCTATTGAGATAATGAGCTTGTGAAAGATATTTTTTTATTATTATCCGATTTGATATTCGTAGGAAGATGATTCTGTAAATATTTATTGAAATATTATTGTAACTATCATAGCCTAATTATATTTGTGACGACTTATCTAGTGAAATGATACAAGGAATTACACCAGATTTCTTCCTCTGTATGTATCAAAGCGGTTTGGTAGGTTTGTCATTGCTATCATGGCTGACGGAGAGAACAAAAGCAAAGATAAAAGAAAAGATGCTGTTGATGATGATACTGCAAGAAAACCTAATGGCAAAACTGAAGGGAAGGACCGAAACCCGAAACATCAATTGCAATAGTTACGGGTACCCATTGAAGAATGTTTTCAATTGATCAGATACCCAGAGTGGTGGGGCGAATGACCTAGAGAAACTAGACGAATAGCTGGGTGCAACAAAGCCAAAAATAACATGTCCAATGCTAGAGGACGTGGTTTAGTGGCTAAGGCAAATGTGGCGCAAGCACCTGCAATAGCATCAAAATCAGCCAACATGATGACAGATGAAGAAAAATCTGTTGATATTGGTCTGAGTGGTGAGCAGCGGAAAACAATGATGAATCTCTTTAACAATGTCAAATTAGGAGCCCTGTAGAAATTGACTATTAAGCCTAATCTTGTTCAACGGATAATAGATTCAGGTGCTTCTCATCATATAACAGCGGAGTTGAAATGTTTGACCGATATAAAAGATGATTTGAATTGTCCAGTGGGACTCTCTAACGGAAACCGAGCCTTTGCTACCAGAGAAGGAGTGGTGGTGCTTAGTGATACTCTGAAACTAAGCAATGTTATTGAATTGCGAGGTTCTATTCACTAATAAATTTTGTATTGTATAGGACCGTATCTTGATGAAGGTGATTGGAGCGGGTGAACAAAGAGAGGAGCTCTACTCTCTTGGTGGAATGACCATTACTGGTGTTGTGAGATGGAAACACGTTTGTTATGTGTCATAGGCGACTGTGACACCCATTCCGAATATTGGTACTAATAAAAAATAATACATCATGTAACAAAGTCTGTGATGTTTGTCTTGGAGCTAAACAACTTAGAGAAATATTTCCCATTAGCATTAATAAAACCCTGGACATTTTTCAACTAATTCATTATGAACTTTGAAGACCCTGTCGAACCATGACTCACTGTGGTGCTAGGTATTTTTAAACATTGTGTATGATTATTCACGAGTTGTGTGGATTTATTTGTAAAAAAAAAAAAAAGGAAGTTTTTACACATATGTGTTAGTTCTTTGCTACGATGGAGCGTAATTCGGGAAAATGAATTTTAATTCGGGAAATCAAGAAATATGATGTTGTGTGAAAATGAATTTTCCTATGTTCCCATGGATCTAAATCATCGTCACTTGGAGAAACGGTAATATCCTTACAGATCCGGAACATTATCACATCGTTAGTAGGCAGATTGATCTATCTATCCGTTACCACAACAGACAAGAACATTGACATACTACTCTTCGTGTTGTGGGTTGTTTGAGAGGTAATCCTGGCCAAGGAATTGACTGTAATTCGCAAACTTCTGCTTGGTGTGATTCGGATTGGGCTGGTTGTCCTCTGACTAAGAGATATCTGAGTGGCTAGTTTATTCTTGTTGATTCTCCTATTTCTTGCAAAACTAAGAAGCAACCTACAGCGTCCCGTTCATCCGCAAAGGCAGAACATCTCTTTATAACTTTTACTATTTGTGAGCTTAAATGGTTAGAGGAACTTTTATCATGTTTTGACATTGCTCATTCTCAACCTATTAAACTCTACTGTGATAATCAAGCTGCCTTGTACATTGCTGCTAATCCAGTTTTCCATGAGCATACCAAACATATTGAAGTAGATTGCCCACTTTGTTTGTGATGAGGCGAGAAACTATTGCTTCATGTCATAATGCTCAGTTGGCAGACACATTGAGCAAGGCTTTAGAAAAAATCCATGCGTTGGGCATTTGTAACTCGTATACTCGACCTTGAGGTGTGGAAGATCTTTTTCTTGTTATTATCCGATTTGGTATTTTTAAGAAGATTATTCTGTAAATATTTGTTGAGATATTATTGTAATTATCATAGCCTAATTTTAGGAATAGTTAATTAGCATAATATTAATAATAAATGATCTGCAAAGATTATTTTTATAAATATATCCACAATTTGTATATATTTGTGACGACTTGTCTAGTGGAATAATACAAGGAATTATATCAAATTTCTTCCTCTTTATTTTCCAAGAGGGGATTACAAAAGAGTCAAATGCTATCCATATATGAAAAAATATTGCTAAACAAACATGATAATTTTAGATATATTTTTTTAGATTACAAAATCAATTTATAATAAATATAATCTAAATTATTAGGGTTAGTTTAATTTAATGATAAAAAGTTAGATATTAAAATAATTTATATAAAATTATAAATTGAATCTTATCATATCAACTATTTCTTTTTCAGTTGTAATCACATGACCATTTTAAGTGTCACTTACACGTTTAAATTATTATTATTTTTCTTCCATATACATTAATTTGTGATCTCATCAAAATTTCATCTTTAGTTTTGGTATTCGTTATTGTCTTTTATTGTTTATGATTACTTTTACGTTACATTATTCATCACTCTGTTCTTTTAATTTTTCTTATTAAAACAAATAGTTTTCTTTGCAGTCACTGAAACATTAATATAATTATAATTATTTTGTAATTTTCGTAAATTAATTATCTTTAACCATCCAATACCCTAACACTAATATTAACAAATCAACCTCAAAGAATATTTGGATTAAAAGAATATCAAGAAATTAAATCTTGCTATCGGCTTTAGTATGGCCAATGTTGAAACAAAAGACTTTAATTACATGACTAACTAAAAGTTTATAAATTAGACTTGTTTATTGTCTTTATTAAACATACGTATATTTAGATATGGAAGTAGGTCGAGTCGAGTTAGATTTTGAATGTTTAAATCTGACCTGTGCTTGTTATTTGTTAAAGGCTTTTTTTTTTTTTCTTTCAAGGTCTGATCTAATTTAAAGCCTACAAGGCCTGCAAGCCTGTTTAAAAGCATACATGACAAAAAAATATTAATAAATAGACTTAAAACCTATATAAATAATTGATTAAAAAGATTTGCAAACTTAAAGCCTACAAGATAAAAAACTATTAAATAGGCCTAAAACATATATATATATATATTAATACTATGTAAATAAAATATAAAATAAATATTATACAAATATAATATATTAAAATAAATATAAATATATAATATATAAATATAAATAGGCTCCTGAATAGATTAAATAGACTTTTTTAAAAACTTAGACCTGACTTAATTTATAACTTATCTATTTACTAAACGAGTCAAGTCAAACTAGACTTTAAACGAATTGAGTTGTAAGGCCTTATCGGACGACCTTATTCATGTTTATTCCTATATGTATTATAGAATATGTGACCTTATCGGATGACCTTATTTATTTTTATCCCTGTATGTATTACAGAATATGTTTATTGTAGAATATGTTTGGCCAGAGTGTTTGGTGTGATAACACTCTCAAGTTTTGTTTTTTTTTTTATATTTATATTTGTGTGTTTACTTACTTGCATGTGTCTGTGTTTCAAATTTTATTTTTTATATTTATATTTGTGTGTACTTACTCACTTGCATGTGTTGATAATATTATAAGTACCATATATGTTAAGTTGAATACTATTATTTAATTTATTTAATTTTGTATGTTAATGGACCCTATTTTCTATTTTTAATGAGAACCATTAAATCCTTATATTATAAAAATTATATTTTATAATCTCACTATTTTTGGGTTTTGATTTGGAAAGCAGAAGGTTTCAGAAATCTAATTAGAATTTATTTTCATTTTTAAAAAATATTTGGTATGTTAAAATTTAAAGTGTTGATTAAAAAAATAATAAAGCGTGGCATATTAAAGGATCAAATTTTTAATATTATTATTACTGTATTAGATAACGAAAAATTTTCTTATACAAATGTATATCACAATATAATTAGCTAAATGCATTGCTTTGTGTGTTTTTCTTTTGGAGTTCAACGATAAAAGTAGTTTGGAAGGTTAAATGCCAATAAAGATTGAATTTATGTATTTCTATAATATTTGTGTCCTCTTTTTTGGAACAGTGTTTTTTTTGTTTTTTCATGTAAAAAAATGTTTATACTTAACAGTGAGCACAAATTATTTAAAGTTACTTTACTTCAAACGAAGCAAAATGCGAACTATCAATGGACTAATGCTGTCGTTTTTAGTATACTTTTCTTCTTTCAACTTTGCAATTTATCTTTTTATATTACTTGTATATTAATGTGTATAGTACAGAGGTAATGTTCTGGGAATATTAAAGAATAAAAAGGGAAACAAATAAAAACAAGGTGCTTTTACGAGTAAGGCATGAATAGTTTTGTGATTTTGAAACATATAACTTTTATTTTGTTCATATTTTGGACAAATAAGTTAGTTTAATATTTTCTTTTTTACTTTATGGTTTTGAACAAGATAAAAAAATGTTAGATTGAATTAAGTTTCATAAATTTTTATTCTAATTTAATTTTTAAATTTAAAGTTTAAGTTTGTTTTATTTTTTAATATGAATTAATTTTTAATTTTCATTTCATTTCATTTTTTAAAGTATGATTTGATTTGTAAGTTTATTTCAAAATATATTCTTATAATAAAATATTTTAAATAAATCATAAAATTATTTTTAAATAAATTAATAGATCTAAATTTATATATAAATTAATATATGTAAATATTTAAACATTAAAATAAAATAAATATAAACTTTTAAAATATTATTATTATTTACTTAAATAGGTTAAACTATTGTTGATTTGTCTCTTAACAAGATTGTTTTTACTTATAAATAATTCAATAATCCACATTAAAATTAATTTAAAATATTATTTGAAAACGGTATAATTATCGATTGAAATGGCATTTAAATTAAACAATGATCTTATTTGGTGTAACAAAAAATGTACTATTTAATGGTTAAATTAGCGCAATAATTTAAATATAAGATTAACGTTTGTTATAATTTTTGAAAAATAAAATTGATTTCAAAATTAAAGTAATTTATTAAACATTTCAAATTTAAACTACATTGTATTTTTTCTTATTGTTTAACTTTACAATCTATATTAATGCAAACAACATAGACTCCACATATTTTAGAAAGTTCCTGCATATGTCACCTTCTTATGCAAAGTTTTTCTTTAACATTTAACCCTTTTCAACCATTAATATTTTTAAACCTATCAATTTATCTTAAAAAATTATACTTAACACTGTAAAATAATGATTGATTTATATATAAAACTATTCTACATCAATTTACATTCTAAATTTAATAGTTGATAATTTTTAGAAAAATATTAAAAAAAATCATACAATAATAAATAAAATAAAATGGATGTAATATAAATTTTTTTATGTATCACAATCATTTCATTTGATTTAACGGGATTGTAAGTGGATAATGGAGGATAATTTTGTAATGCCACCTTCCAACAAATATGAAGAGAGGAGGCGATAGTTCTTCTATCTCACCACAATGTGAAGGATACCATCGTGGCCTTGGCTTCACAAATTGAGAGAAAGTTGGATTTCAATTTCAATAAAATTTATTTTAAATTATTGAATGAAAATAAGAGAGACATATATAAAAATAAATCTGAATCATCTATTTTTATTAGAATGTATGTTTTTATTAAAAAATCACCAAATCAAATAAGTTTTTAATAAATAAAATTGAGCCTTTAGATTAAAATGTAATAAAAGGATAAATTTTAGTATAATTATTAAACTTAACATCTAATATCATTTAATCTTATATATATATATATATATATATATATATATATATAATACTAACATTTATTTGTGGGATTGAATTTTATATAAAATTATATTAAATTAAATAGGTAAAATTTAATGTCATTAGAGATAGAGATAGAAAACCTTGTAAGCATTACTTGAAATAACATTTTAAAAAGTAGTAGTAGTAACTATTAAAAAATTTAATAAATACTAAAAAAGTTATTTTATTAAATAAAGTTAAAATATATCGTTAAACACATTCTAAATGAACAAAAATAAAGTACAAAATATTATCTAAACTAACCTATTACTTGAATTTGAGGATGTGTATTGAAAATTATTTTGTTGGCAAAGACAATGTATTGCAATTATCTTTACATTTAGAATGAATAGAAGAATATTATTGATAAAAAAGAAACGAAAACCTAAACTAACGCGCAACATAGGCAAATAAAATAAACGTGTCACAAATAAAAAGAATATTGAAGGGACTCTGGATCAAACTGAGGATTACATTTGACTGATAAAATATTGGATCTTATCACAGAAACAGAAGCCAGTTCCATTGACTATATTGGCCACAAAGCTGTGTCCCAAGAAGATAAGATTCAGGATTTGTAGCAATTCATTTCATACCCTTAAGGTAGGGTATAAGTACATAATTAAGCAATATAAAATGAAGTGGCTAAGTTGCATGAATCATTAACAAGAACATAATAAAATTGTTGGATGCTGTGGCCCCATCCAGAAATGCAATGGGTCCCATCTACCATGGCAAAGAACTGAAGGAATGCAAAGGTGGACCTTTAATCAAGTTGCCTATGTGACACTGATTTTTGCAACTTTTATATTTAAAAGATGTGGCATTGTCCTATTCTGTGGTTGTGTTCCCTCCCAAACAAATTGAAATCTTCACCACAACTAAGCCTTTAGCCTTAGCCTCTTTCCAAGGTGTACATTATTTTCCCTCCTATGGTCCCCCACTTTACAAGATTTGAGTTTATGAATCTCAAGGATCTTATCCAATGGTCTAAATTCAATCAAGGCCCATTTCTTTATCTGTTTTTTTTTTCCTTAATGATTATTTTGATATATACTTATACACCTTTTAAATTGAGGATTTTTCTTTTTTAATGGACTAGGAATGTGTAGGTGAATTTTCTTCATATTTAACCTACCTTAAACATTTTTTTTTCTCACAATTTTAAAAGAAATATGAAATCAAACTAAATAATATAGAAAGAGGAAAATTCACTTTTGTGTTATTCAAAGCTCTGAGAGATATACACATGCAATTGCCGACCTTGCAGTGCAGTTGAAGAGTTGAAGCCCCAAATTAGCACATTGGTTATTCCGAATTATTATTATTATTAATTATTATTTTTTTAAAAGGAAAAAGAGAGTTTAAAGGGTGTTTTTTAGTAATTGGGGCAGTTCCAAGCAGTTATAGTCTTCGAAGATTAAGCAAAATCTTTTGCCTCAAAATTGTGACTATTCAACAGCTGTTTGTGATTTTCCATAAAGTTTTAAATTTTAAAGGGAAAAATACACAACACTACGGAGTCCCTTATCAGTGCAGTGCTTTAGAGAGTGTGTGTAGGGGTTACTGGATTTGATTTTACAGAAGAGTGAGAGAGAGCCATCAATGGTATCTTTGCTACTCTCTGGATTCTGAACCTTTTCAAAAGCATTTCTCTGTTTTCTTTTTGGATTAAGATGAAATGATATACCTCTGAATGTATGTGAAGGTCTTTGTAGAGAGAGAAAAAAATTGGTTCTTGAAACACTTGCAACTCTGTATCTCCTGCTCTTTGATGGGTATGCAGCTTTTGAAGCTTTTGTTTGTTCAATGCTCTTTTTTTAGGTTTGGACTGTTGATTTGGAGAAGGGATGTTTGAGATTAAACCAACTTTTCTCTATTCTGCAAAAAGGAAGAAAAAAAATATATATTTTAAACTCAAATCTTGAAATGTCAGTGGTGGTTTATGGTTTGCAAATGCTGGTTCGTTTTTTTTGTATCCATTTGTTTTCTATTGATGGTTTTTAAGATTTTGGTGTGTGATTAACGCATGTGGGGATATATCTGAGCGTGTTTTGTGCTTATTTCCACATTTGGGGCGAGGCCCATTTCTGCTCTGCATTAAAAATGCTTCCTTTTTGGGTGATGACAGAAAATATATTGCACTGTGGAGTGTTTTTCTATTCTCAGAATCGGTCATTCTTCGTGTCTTGCTAGGTTATTTATAATTTGGTTCGTGGAATAGGGTGCCTTTTTTGTAGAACATCATCCTTTTTGTTTCTGTTTTGGGTTTGTTGAATTTCATACTCAGAACTAGTACTTATTTTTAGAAAAAAATTAGTCAATTGTTTTGGTATATTAGGTGCGGAATTTTACTCTTAAGATTAGAACTGTTGTTTTTGTTTTACCCTAAATGTTTTGTGCTGAGTGTTTATGTTGAGGCACAGCTTGAGTTTCTTTGTAATTGTTTCCTGAGGAGTATTCACTCGTTTTGTTTACATGGTTGGAACTTTTCACAGTGACAAGATAAGACCTATGGATATTTCAGACTACACAAGGATTGTCTTTGATAAAATTCAGAAATTTGAGCCGGAGCACGCAACGAAGATAATTGGCTATCTCCTCTTACAAGACAATGGTGAGCAAGAAATAGCTCAATTGGCTTCATGCCCGGACCATTTCATCCGTGAGGTGGCATTTAAGGCCAAAAGTGATCTTCAAAGGTTGGCTGCTAAGTCAGCTATGCTCTCAGTTTCACCTCCTGTCAACCCTCAACAAGGTTTAAGCCATTTATCAGTAATCTCGCCGAGAACTCCTACTTCACCACCAAGCTTCCAGGTTCCCTCTCCCTATTGGGATCCTCAGCCTGTAAGTAATACCAATCCAGACTTTATGGCAATGAATTACTTGGATTCTATGGCAGAACTTCAGAAGCATACACAGTTGTTAAGTTTGGAGCATCATATGGATCCTGTAAATACTGGAACTGGAGGGATTGCCAATGATTACTATGGTTTTGATGTTTCTGCAATCAATTTGGGTGGAAAAGCTGGTAGAAGGTATTCAGAATTTCCACTCAAGATCTGTCACTATTACAGCAAAGGATTCTGCAAGCATGGAACTAACTGTCGATTCTATCATGGACAAGTTGTGCCTGAGAGCTTCTCTCAAATGTGTGGAAGTGATGTTATTGGTGAGGATCAGGTGGTTTCCCCGGGCTCACTAGCACAATTAGAGTCAGAAATTATTGAGCTCCTAAAATCAAGAAGCACTCCAATGTCAATTGCTTCACTGCCAATGGCATACTATGATAAGTATAAAAAGGTACTGCAAGCAGATGGTTATTTAACTGAAAGCCAGAGACATGGGAAGTCTGGCTATAGTTTGACAAAGCTTCTTGCGCGACTGAAAAATAGTATTCGGCTAATAGACAGGTTAAGTCTTATGAACTTTTTTGCCTGTAATGGTATGTATTGAAAGTTTGATATTTCTTACTCTAATTTGACTTTTCTTGTGGTTAATTCGCAGACCTCATGGGCAGCATTCCGTGGTTCTGACTGAAGAAGCTCATGTTCCCACACACCTGCATAAAGGAGATTTTGCTCGAAATATTAGTGCATCACGACAAATATATTTGACATTTCCAGCTGACAGTACTTTCACAGAGGATGATGTCACAGACTACTTCAAGTATATTACATATTTGGTGTAAAAGTGCATGTTCACACTTCTCTGCAGTTAATTATTTGTGTTAACGAATTGCTTTTACATATTTCTTTTGTAGCACATATGGGCGAGTTGAAGATGTTAGGATTCCAAACCAGCAGAGAAGGATGTTTGGATTTGTGACATTTGAAGATCAGGAAACTGTCAAAACTATTTTGGAAAAGGGGAATCCACATTATGTTCGAGGGTCACGGGTGCTTGTGAAGCCGTATCGAGAAAAAGGAAAGCTTAATGAAAGGTGAATTCCTTGTCTTTTTCTTTTGATTTCTTCACTTGATTGGACGTTCTTTTAGTTTCATGGCTTCAAATTCTCATTTATTCCTGTAAATATAGTTATTTTTAGTTCATGTTGCAAAATGAAAGCTTATACTTTTAATTTAAGTTTGAATTGACTTCATAATTGTCATCAACATTGACAATAGTTAATATAATTTGAAGGAAATTTATTCCTTGGTGATGTTATGGTTAGTTTATAGTTATTTGAAATTTCAAAATTAGTCTGTTCTCTTTTGTATTATTTAAATGCACAGAGTGGTGGACAGCTGCAGTTTCTTGGATCAGTATTTTCATCTTTAGGAATCTTACATGCTGTTTATGTACCTTTTAGTTAGATTCTTTTATACATTGTTATTGTCTTATTTTTTTTCCCCATAATAATTGCCATGTGCATTTCAATTTGGACGCAGGAAGCACCAAGATAGAACTGAGCACTTTGTTTGTTATTCACCACACTATGTAGATGCAGACTCTGAACTTAACACAAGTATGATAGCTTATGCAGCATATAGCTTGCCTCTGTCATTGGATCTCTCATCCAATTTAACTATTTTTAATTATTTTCATGATATTCTATTGCTCATGTTCTGCTTCTTTCTGTTACCTTTTGTGGTAGAAGCATTTGTACAATCTAATGCAAAATTTATGTAGTTCCAAGAAATTATGGGAACCCTAGATCCATAAGGAGACAGATGATGGAAGAGCAGGAGCAAGCCCTGGAACTTCAGAGGAGACAGCTGGCACACCTGCAGTTTGCCCAAAAACATTTCTCCACTTCACCCCATTTTGGCTTCTCCATGGATGGTTCAGATGGTGTGTCAAAATATAGATTGCATTTTTGCATATCAAGTTTCAGTATGTTTTATCTAATCTTCTATGTTATGTTGATTGAAATAATATCTCTTGCAGATGATTTCAATTTCTATCCAGCAGAAGAATCTTTCAATTATGCACTGGATGACAAGCCCAGGCATACAGACACCAATTTCTCTGATGAGAACAGGTATGCATCAATTTCTAATTAGATTTCTCTTCCCTCCTGCCTACCTTGTCTTGTCTTGTATACATTAGGCTTAATTGTACTTTTGGTTTCCTAATAATTTTTTACTTCCATTCAGTCTCAATTTTTTAATTATTACAATCAAGTCCTTTAATTTTTTTAGTTACGTGTTGGCCTTCTATTAGTTTTTTTTTACTATCTAAAGCTTTTAAATTCTCATTTTTTCTCTCAAATCTCTATGAATCAAACCCATTGAACCATTTAAAATTGTCTTTTGTTCAAAACCTACCAATTAAAACATCATTTTTGATCCAAAATTAATAGATCCCAAATTTCCCCCTCTTTGAAACCTTAACATTGCACACTATAAAATCTTTCAACTTTCATCAAATCTTTGACTTCTGGATCGTTTAAATAATTTTCTATCCTAAATGCACCTTAAATCTCTAATTGTTTGAATGGTAAATAAGGATTTGAGGGTTGTGTAAATAGAATTGGCAGAAGGATTTGATTGTAACAATTTAAAATTTGAGAGACTAAATTTGAATACAAAAATATTTAGACTGAAATCACACATTGGTCTTAATAGAGTGACAAAAAATGAAATTAATCTTAATACATTATATGCTTTTGTTATCTATTTTTTAATTTCTTCCACTCTGATATAATCTCTATACCTTGGCCACCTCCATAAACAATAGTTCCTTTATATTATCTGCCAAAAGGATTTGTAAAACATAGTTTCCTCGGATGATCTCGGCAATAGTACAACGCTATTCATACTGCCAAGTTGCTAATTTAAGAGACTTGATAAAAGTTACTTCTGCTTGTTTACAAGTTCTGTTTGTGACTGACACACTTTTCTTGAAATATTTTGGGTTGAGTGTCAATGATGATGATGTTATTTATTTTTTTCCAGCAACCAAGCACTGAATCTCCCGGACAGTCCATTTGCATTTCCATTAGAACGTGGGATGTAAACGGTCATAGTTTCAGATACACATAGAAGAAATATAGAGTTCAAACAGACCAAGGCCAGAGATAGCAGCTTTCTTTTGATACACACAATTGATCTATTTCTCAACTAGTTCACCAGTTTAGTCAATTCCTGCAATGCTGAAGAAGAGACACTGGAAGATTTCCTCTTCACAATTGGAATTGGTGGCATTAACATAAGTTTAATGATACATGTAAGAAGGTTATAGTTTTTAGTTACAGAAAGGTGGCAAAAGGTTTGATTTCTAGAAAAGATCATATAGTTACAAGTTTTATCAAGTCCTTAGTGGATGAAAAGAATTAGGTATATTTACAGTACACAGTTTTCATTAGAGATTGAAGAACCCTTTAGATTATGTGGCTATGCAATGAGAAACTAATTCACTCACTGTGAAAAACTTCAATAATAGTTTGTTTCCTTCAACGCCAAGTCTTTGTCATTGCCCTTATAAAATGGGTGGAGTTCTTTGGAGTGAGTAATCAGAAGGGCAAAATTACTTTCCTTGTTTCTTTCTTTGACATCTAATCGAAATCTAGTTGTTTATCTCTTTATTTTGCTTAGTTCTTTTATTTCGTTCATTCATTTTATTGATGATGTTTTGGCAGATATATTTTACATATATAGCATATATGGTATTGACAGGAAAATTTGTCCAAAACAACGTTGTTTCGATATAAAATAGTTCCAATGGGAATTGATGAGGCGGGCCATAATTGAGAAAGACATTTGGTAATGCATTCATTATTGGAAAGTGACATCCATGCAAGATAAGATTAGAGACTTGAATTGAGTCTTCTGACAACGAACTAATAGTAAATAATCATTTCTTTTAAAAATGAATTAAATATTGTTGTCATTAATTTAATGATTGAAAAAAAAAGTACTAATCTTTTTAAGTAAAGAATAGCATTGAAAATGTTTTTGTGCCAAAAAAAATGTTACAGCAGGACCAAGACAGCTGACTGAGAATATACAAATAGCAGTATTCATTTTTGCAAGTGATGAACTTGTGTACTGGAGACTAGACTAGCACGAACCTTCGTCTGTGTGCACAAGATACCATGAAAATTGGCCTATGAGATTCAACCTTATCAAGTTGTGATTGGATGATATACGATGTGGATAATGTTAGTCAAACAAAAACTACTTTACATAACTTGAAGGAAAAGTTAGCTGCAAGTGAACTTTGATGAAAAAAGAGAGAAAATTAATAATAATATTAATAAAAATTATTGATTTTGATGGGAAAAAAAAGTAATAGTAAGAATAGTTAGTTATAATATGTAGGACTGTCTTTTTCTATGGGATAAACTTTCTTTTGGAGGCAAAAGAGTGACTAGTAGTCTAGTATTAATCTTGCCAGTACATGACTAAAGAAGGGTAATGAACAAGTTGCCGGGTACCGAGTACACAAGAAAAACAAAAAATGAAATGAGTTACCATTATAAAATAAAAGATCATAATAAAATAAAACCTATGAACGCATATCCAAGTGATAGTGAAAGTGAATATGTTATGAAAGAGATTTTACAAGATAATATTTCGTTATCTTAAAGAAAAATGTCACACCAATATTTGTTTGTGGTAATGGTTATAGTTATTTCTTCCCTGAAAATTTATCATCTAATAATTGTCACTGGCTTGATGACAATCACAAATATCTCTCACACTAGGAATCCATCATGTTAAAGATACCACACCAACATCGCATTATATCTAAATGTCTTTGAAACAAGATGGTCAAAGGACGCAAAGATATCACGAGCATGAAATATAAAAATAACACCAAAAACACTTTACGTGGTTGAAGAGAAAACAACCATTAAATAAAGTTAGCGAAAGCACCATTGTCCATTCAATTGCTAGTCAACGCGACAAAAATTATAGAAGCCAACAACTTTTGATTTATCAATTTTTGGATAAAAATCTATTTGAATGTGTACCTACATTTAAAGAATGACAAGTAACATGCTTCTATAAATGAACCTTGATTTTAACCCCTCTCTTGCATCGCATTCTATTTCGGTTAAATCATAATTTCCAAAAATAAATCCATTCCAAAACATGTGCTAAGTGTAATGAATAATTTCTCCTTACTTTTCCTCCTACATTCAATCAAAAACTCTCTTTAACATCCAGTCAATGATGTGGACATCTCTGTCTTTATCAAAATAAAAGAAGTATCGATATCTCGCATGAATGTACCAATAATAACCAATCATTTTTTTATACTTAAAATTAACCTTTTAACATTTTCTTTTATTTAATTTTACTCAGAATGATGAATGAAAGCTGATTGATATGGTACACTAACTAAAAAAGAAATCCAGAAGTTTGAATTCAAACACAACTACTCTGAAGGGGGAAAAACTGTTATTTGAACTCGTACATGTGATACAAATGGCCGCAGGGTAACAAAATTGTGTATACGTATGATAATGGTGAAAAAGGTAACAAAATAAGTCCTGTTGGTTTCATATACACAGAAGAATGAAATCAACAAAAGAAATATAAGCATACATCATTGAGGGTAGAAAGGAGACAAGAAAGTACTAATGACAGAATCCATAAGCTGGATCTCAAAGTTGATCCTGCTTCGTTCTTCAATTTATACCAATGTAAGTTTGCAATACTGTCCACAACCTGCAATAAGTTAGGGGCTCGGGGGTTAATAACAGCATGTTGAATCTATTAATTATTCCCCATCAAACAAGCTCACCTTAGGGTGACAGACTGCACCATGATATGTTCTGCCCTTGGGGCCACCTGCACTTTCTAAACAACTGTATGATTCCAACACAAATAACATTAATAAACTTCACAATAGTAGTTGTGCAGCTTCGGCTGAGAACAGGACACTGATACTTGAGCTTGTCACGAAATCACAGGCAGATAGTATGGTAGTAGTTGATTAAACTTGAATGATTATGCTTCAACCACAACACTGACTGTCAGGAACATTTTATAGCGATGCATAGCAAGACAATAGTATTACAGCAGATTCCTCTTCTAGTACTCATGCAAGTTGACTTATACAAACTTGATTCTGATGTCACATTTTTCTTTCATATTTCTCAGCAAACTTTTTAAGTAACAATCTCTGACGGAATGCCAGATATTTATCCAAACTAGTTCCAGCCCATTGATGACAAAAGCATTCATCAGTAGGAACTAGAGATCCAAGAGGAAATGGTCCTTTTGGAGCTTTCTTTAGGGAAACCAAGAATCTATGACGAGGACGAATTCTCTGGTCCAAAGACAAGCTAAGATACATTGGGTATTTGGTCAAGGATTTCACCTCATTGTTTAGTTCATTTACCAAATACAAATACTTGGGCTTTAGATTCTCCTCCAAGGACAGAGATAGCACCTGCAGGCACAGTAGTCCACAAGCATTAATATGGAATACAAACTATTCTTCACATTATAAGTATCAATACAAAAGATAAAAAAGAAAATGACAATATGATATATTATTTTATTTTCCTTGTTCTATATGTTCAAATGTAGGGTATCCTACAAAACAGTATAAATTTTAAAATGGAAAGGTATAACGGAAAATTGGTAAGAGTAAAACAGGATAATTCTCATAAATTAATGATGAAGAAAATACATGCAAATGACCTGTGTAAGGCTTGTCAAGACTTTCACGACATCTGAATTTTTCATTCCTATGCTCCTTAGGAAATTTATTCTTGGAAGTAATCCATCATCTATGCTGTAATGGAGAAGCTGGGGATGTTTTGTCACCATCTTCACAATGCTATCTCTGGGTGCACCCAACTCTTTGGTAAGAAACATGTATCGAGTATTCCATGATATGTCAATTCTTTGCACAAGAATCTGAGGACTAAGTTGAATGACTTTACCCAAATCTTTTTCCTTGATGCCAACTTCCTCAACTAAATATCTAACTGTCGGTCTTAATGAATTCTCAACACTATAAGAAAAGAAGGATGGAGCAACAGCAATGATTTGCCCTATTCTGGAATTAGGTATGCCCAGGTCCCTCAAGAAAGCAACATGAGACTTCAAATTCTCTACTGTATACTGAAGAATTTGTGGCTGCCTCAAAAGGATTCTTCTTACATCTCTATGTTTAACACCAACACTCAATAAGTATTCTAACCTTTCCTGGGCAGAACAAACATTAATTTGAAGTGATTGCATGTGCCTCTCATACATTTGGATAAAGTGTGATTCCTTAATTCCAAAGGTGCTCAAGTAATCAAGAAGTGGTAACCATCTCACGTCCAAAACAATCTCTTCAGACAACAGCGGATATTTTTTGTCCTTCAAATTTCTACCAAACTGCAAATTGAATTAAAAAAAATGAAAAACCACAAGTACATGAAATGGCACGATTTGACACTTAACACCTCACCATATCACCATTTGCTACCTTTCCACTGCCATTTCCTTGTAAGAGTGCCACTCTCTCCCTTCTGGGCATTTTAGTGCTTCGTTCATTGTTATAAGATCTATCACCCCACTCCCTTTCTCTCTGTCCATCTTTTCCTGCACAAACAAGATTATGAATATTCAACTTTCCGCTTAAACTAATCAACATAACTCTTTTTCAATCAAATACCTTCAATTGAGTGTGACTTAAATCTCTTACTATTAACACCAAAGTCAGTAGGCTCAGCAAAGTCCTCCTGGGCACATGTTCCCCAATGAAAAGGAAAATTAATAATAAATAAGCAAATATATATATATATATATATATATATATATATATATATATATATATATAATTTCAACATCCCATTATGCAGTCCAAAGGGCAGAGCTTAAGCATCAACTATGCAAGATGCATTACGAACATTGTTGAAATGGAACCCTTTCTTCTCCAAGGACTCAAAATTTCGGCATGCCTTGTTTGGTCAATGCAAATGTCTAATAATAATAAGTTGAAACCTTTAATTGAATTTTTGCGGACCCAGAATTGAATCACAGAACTCACATCAGAAAGCCAAACGTCGTCGTTATCATCATCATCATCCATGTCTTCATCGTCATCACCGTCGTCACTGTCATAAGGTGACAGTGCCTGTCCGTACCTCGACCTCCGGTTAGTTTTGAGAATCTTGGGATTGGAATGCGCTGCAAGCTCCACCAAATTGTTCCATCTTCTCGAACCCAAATGCTGTTTCTCCAATTTCAAAAACACAGAACCAGAACACGTCCAAAGGTGTAGCAGAGGATTGTAAGGATAAAGAGATATAATAGCAGCCATTGCCGAAGAGAGAGAAACAGAAAAGAATATACTCCTAAACCCTAAACGCAGAGGTTCTTCTTTATATTCTATGACTAAGCCCGTGGGCTCCATTCCCCATTAAAATTTGAAACGGTGTCGTTTTATTTACAATCATATCTGCAATGTGTGGGTGGTGCTAAAAAAACCCACGTGGCATTATTTATTTTGTTATATTTGGGTGTTGTGAACTGCACGGGCTTGGGTAGTGGGCAGTTACTACTTGCTACTATGTCTTCCTTGTCTATGGTTTCCTTAACCAGTGTGAAAACTAGGAGCATAGTAACACACAATTGTCCCATAATTCGGAGAAAAAGTTCTAATCTTTGGGTAAAGAAAGCAAAAAGGGTGGCTGCTGTTAATGTAGATGATGTAACCACAGTGCTTGACCCCGTTCCCGTGGAACTTACCTGGCAAATTGTGGTTGGAGCTATAGGTAGGTACCTTAATTGGTTCACAAAGAGAAGGGTGTGTTGTTTCAGAATTAGGGTTTTGATTTTGTGTGAATTTTGCAGCTGGGGTTACCCCTTTTGTGGTGGCAGGGGTTGAATTTAGCAAGAGAATTGTAAGTCACTGTTTTGGTTGCTTCATTTGGACTTGTAGCTCCTAAATTATGAATCTCATGCTTCCTTGTTGCATTTTGTTACAGATAGCTCAAAGAAGATGTGAGGTGTGTGGAGGGTCAGGGCTTGTTCTTAGGGAAAAGGAATATTTCCGTTGCCCACAATGTGGTATGCTTGCATTCTCTTCTTCTACATGCTTCTTGTGACCTTTCTCTATTTTATTTTTTATGTTAATTTTTATCTCCATCTTGCTTCTAATCATTTTCACACCTTAATTCATTCACCCTCTATTGTTAAATCTTTAAACTTGCTGTGTGTTTAAGGTTTTGTCATGTCATTATATACTTTATTTAAGTAATTAAGTATGCAGCTTGGTGAATGTCATTGAATGCCTCCCTGATTGAACATCCAACTCAGTATCTTAAGTAGGTAAATTTGAATTCTCATGTTTGGAATGGCAATTATAAATTATTAGGAGTATATTGAATTCCTAGGAATTGTAGAAATCCCTGCATTCCCAAGCTGATTTGAATATCTATTATCAACCTAAGAGTCTTTGTGATGTTAAAATGGAGATTTTTTTTATAGATTCTCTTCCTTTTAGTTCACAATTCCTTTCATTTTGGTTGTGAGTTGTGACAAGTGATATGATGGTCAATTCTAGCATTTCTTCAGTAATTCCATTCCAGCAGTGTAATTGTGTCTCACTCATGTAACTTCCGTATCAACAGAGAGGAAGAACTGGATTTCACAATCATAATAATATATATAGATTTAGAAATTTTGAAAAGTATGATCAAAAGTATGAGCTGTATCAATGTCTTGTCACTTCTCATTATTGTTGTCATCATTTATGTTCTGTTGATCTTCTCTTTTAAGTTATTGGTGTAAAATTGATTGTCTTAAAAGTCTTTCATATGCTATCTACTGCAGGTGGGTTTCTTCCTTGGCAATCATGGAAAAGATTCTTTTCTGGTTAATTTCTACAGCATTGTACAAACAACCATACTTTAACAATGACAACTTCAATACAGATTCAACTTTGTGGAACATTCTCTATTATACACAAATGTAAAAAAACATAGTAAAGCAATTTGCAATAACCAAACTACAAAATATATTGGGAAAATCATAATTTGATTATATGGCAGTGAAATCAATCATATTGTAGTAATGAATATTTGTTGTCAAGGATGGCCTAGGAATCTCTTCTTTTGATGAATGAGGTATGAATTTGCTTTGGTATCAAATGGTCTTATATAACTAATAGAATGTCTGGTTTAACAAATTGGCTTCAGATGACAGTCTCTATATTTTACTTTTGGCTGAATGGCTGGTTTTTTGACTAGAATTTATTATGTTGGGAGATAGGATGCGGAAGGAAAAGGGGAGAGGATAAATTTTTTATTTCTATTAAATATTTTTTAATTTAATGTTTTTAATATAAAAATAAAATGATAAATTAACATAAATTTAAAATGTTAATTTTTTTTGTTTATTTTATAAATATTACGTAACTTTCTCAATATAAAAATATAATATTTGCTTGGGTTAAATATATTTTTAGTTCTTCTAAAATATTTAAATTTTGATTTTGATTCCTTAAATTTAAAATCTTGTCCCTTATTTTTTAAAATATATTGATTATAGTTCCTATATTAACTTAAGTTATATTAAATTAAAATAGATTAATTATGATTTGAGGATTATAATCAAAATATTTTATAAATGGTCAAAAAAATTTTTAATAATAATTATCTAACTTGTCTTAATGTAACTTAAATTAATATTAAAGATTATAATCATGATATTTTAAAAAATAAAAAATTAAAATCAAAGATTTTAAAATTAAAAAATTAAAATCAAAATTTAATTATTTTAAAAAAATTAAAAATATATTTAACCCTGTTTGTTCTTTTTTCCCAATTCCTCTCCAAAATATTTAGAACATGATACACACTAAACAAATCTGTATTATGTATGGTTGTATATAATAAATAAAAGCTAATTTGTAAAATACTAGAACAGCCTCTGATAAAATCTCAAAGACAGATTATTTGGAGCATTTTGAAAAAATTATTGTTATACATAAAAAATAGATATAAAATTAAATTTTTTAAAATCGAACCGGTTATTAAATTGGTTAAAGTATTCTTTCAAGGTTAATATCTAATATTAATTAAATATTTATAATATATTAAAATATATAATAATAAAATATATTAATATTATAATTTTATATAATTAAAAATTAAAAAATACATATTATTTTAAAATTTAATTTATATATAAAATAAAATATAATTTTATTTAAAAAATAATATTATTTTATATAAATAAATCAATTTTTTTATTTTTATCAATAATTTTTTTGTTAAAATAATTTTGTAGTTTAAATAATTTAAAAAGATAATCAATTTTCGATTCAACCGGTATAAATGTTGATTCTGTTTTATTTTTTAAACAATAAATATAATAGATGTAATAAAAAAATATTAAAAAATATGAAAATAATATTATTAAGACATAAATAATCAAAATTTATCGTTTAATTATATTAAGGGGTGAACATCTATTTTTCCGGTATTTATTGTGTGAAAAGCCAAGTGTATTAAAGGACATTGACATTATAAAATATGCTTTACAAATCACATAGCCTAGATGACTCTTCTTTATAACTACTTCGATACAAGTTAATGTATTAATTGTCACTTGATCCTACACTAATCTATGACAATTCCTCTAATTTCCCTGCTTTAAGTGATTTTAGGTGCACCCATCTTGCATAATTGACTTTGACTCTCAACACTGCATCACCATAAAAAGAAAGACATAAATGGAAAAATCAGAAGAAAAGTTCATATCCAATTCAATTATTGTGTCCTTTTTCTCACTTTACAAAGGGGTCCTATGGAATTCCAGATTTTCTGAATCTCTTAGATTTCACTACGCAAATGTTTCAATTCATTTGCTGGTAGATCTTACATAAAATTCTAACCAGTGAATCTTAATTCATGGGTGAACAAGATAAGTGAAAATTCTAACATTTCCATGACAAGATTAATATGATAGCTTAATAAGTCTGTAGCCTATTTAATACACTTTTATTAATCCCTTTTAATTATTTGAAAAATAAATATCAAGTAATTTTATTTTTATATAATCAGTATTTTTTAAGAATGGTTTTCTATTTCTATTTCTATTTTCTGAATTAGTGTTCAAAAGTCATTCATTAAGCCTTTTTTTTCTCCTTAATCCAAAATTATTTCATACAAATCTATGACGCATGGCTGACAAGAAATTGATGTCATCCTATATCCAAATTTATGGTATGAATAATAAGGGTGTGCAGCATGTTGGTGTTGAAAACAAACAGAAAACAGTTAAGTGGAAACATGTGACTTAGCATTCGTACCTTCAACTTTGAACCTTATGAAGATACATTTATGCATGTAGGTGTGATTGCACATTAAAGTGGTTGAGGCCAAAAGTGAAAGACTAGTGGTTAAGTCCAATTTAGACAAAAGTTCATTGAAATTTGTATTACAAGATTTGCTAAAAAAACAAGGGACAAATCCACAATAACAGCATAAAATAAATTATATCATGTTAATGACTTAATGTATGGATAAAAAATGCAATTTAGTGACATCACAAAATTCTGAATTTTATTTCAACTATGTAACAATTTTTTGTTTACACTAAAGAGAAAGACCATTAACTTCTATACTTTCATTTTCTTTTTCAAATCTATTGAAAGTAAAACAAAAAATAATTCAAAGAATATTATAGTAAATCTTAGTTCATAACACAAAATTTTAGGTTCCTGCAAGTAATAAAAAGAAAACATGTATTGGTATTTTGGAAACCGTGTGGGGCAATGTTAGAACTTAGAAATAGGTAATGACTACACAACAATGGTTTTACACACACTCTTTTTGTCTTTATTATTTGTTTTTTCTTTTCAAATAATAGCAATGGACGAATCATTAAGACTTTTACCAAACAAGAGAGACGTCAACGACCAAACTAGATTAAAATCCCATGTCGACTGGGAAAAATTATTTCTCTTAATATCATTAAGATTAAAATGTAAACAAAAAAAAAAGAAAGCCAAGTAAATTTTTAAAATGATCCTAAATACTCATTTTAATTTATCATAATACATAATAGCAGGCTAATTTTTTTTTAATAATTTTTTTATATACCTTATTAAAATAAATTATTTTTTATTTAAATAAATTTTAATGTTAAATGTATGATATATAATTTTTATATAAAAAATTATTAAAATTATTTAATTAAAGTGTTATCTAAATGGATATTTTTTTTAATTGACGTATAATGGGATGTGTCAATAGGGTAAATTATATTGATATTTTTTAATATTTATTAAACAATTATTATATTTTTTATTTTTTATTCTATAAAACTTTTTTTAATTTATTTAAAAATATAATACTGAATATTTTTTAATTATATAATTTTTTAAATTTTTTATAATATTATATATATAAAAGAGATAAAAAAACTATTAAAAAATATTAAATATTTTTTAATATATTTTAAAAGAGATCAATATAATTTATCCAAATTTTTATCTGTTACATGCTGTGCGTTAATATTTTAAACTTTAGTTATCTTTTATGTTAAAAGGACATATAATTTTACAAGGTTGAAAAAAAATAGAATAGTTAGAGGGGATTAAAAGAAAACGAGGCAAATTTAATTTTAAAATTGATTTAATGAAATTTTACTTAATAAATTTTTATTTTTTATTATTTTAAATTTATTTATTTATACAAATATAAAAAATTAAAATAATTTATATAATTAAGATAAATATACAATGTTATGCGATTAGATAAATTATTTATATAATTAAGATGAACAGTTTATATACGATTAAAGATAAAAAAATTAAAATCATTAAAATTAATCTAGCAATAAAAAATTAAAAATTTATAAAAATTTTAAATTTATATCTAATTGCTTTTTATATTATATAAAATGGGCAAAATTTTATTAGATTTAAGGAGTATTGATAATAATTTGTCCTTGTTTTTGTTAACAAAGAAAATCAACAAATTTGCGAGATAAATTTTAAACATAATTTTTTGGTGTACAGTACGGTAAGGGACACGAGTTTCGATTTTGTTTTTTTTATACATGATTTGAATGTGTTTAGTGGCTTCAAAGTAATTTCAGAAAGAAAAAAAACCAGGACTTTTTTGTTGCTGAAGTAAGCGTTCCTATAAAATATAGCACTGAACAACCTTGCACTTGGTCTTAACTCCAACCTTGAAGAGCAAAATCTGTGCATAGAATATGCATGCCAAGTTTCACTTGTAACTGCAATTGCTCTTGGTCCGTGCATTACTTCTGTATTGTTTTGGCTTCAAAGTTCAAATCATGCTTTCCTTTTTTCCCTTAAGGTGAGAGTCTCTGAAATTATTGCTGTGATATTGATTTCATGGCTTGTAGAATGTTGTAAGAGGGAAGTGATTTTACCATAAATGATTCCATATTTAACTGGGAGAAATGGTTTCCAGGTTCCAGCCCTTTTTGGTTAATAGTTTAATGAACCTTTGCCTTTTTTGTTCTTGCTTTTTCAGATTTTTTAGGTAGTATACTTAATGGATTACTTTAGGTATTATTTATTGACTCAGCAAGGTGATTGATCAGAATTTCTCTTTGTCGGATGTTTCACTATGTTTGAACTTTGAATAATTTTACAGTTTTGCTAATACCCTTAAGGGCTGATGTGTGATGATGTTAAGTATACAAAAGTAGATATTTTTTATTAGGAGAGAAAATATTTATTATACTAGAAATATATAAGTCATTTATTTCTTCTTTTTAAGGAAAATTTTTCCATTTTTTTATCAATAATTTTGTTTTTGAATTAAACCTTTTTCAATTGGAGCTTTTATGCAAGGAAAGCGGTGGTCAAATGTTGAAGATTTAGCACTGTTTCTTACACAATATCATTTATACAATTGAGTTGAAGCTTAGAGCATGCTTCAGCAATTTTGATTTTAAGAAAATACTAATGGATCTTTGAGTATCCCTTTAAGGAATTGAAACCAAGAATAGCATGTGGGAGGTATTTCTGAAAAACTCAGTCTTTACACTTTTTTCATGAATAAGAAATAAAGGAAAAAAGAAAAGATCTCACTTTAGTAGCTTGCAGGTTTTCCAAAATTCATTATTTGGTTAGATTTTTCTCTCTTTTTTTTTGGTAAGCCATTCTTCAGTTAGATTTAGCTTAGCCAATTTGTATTTCTTGATTGCATCCATTAGGAAAGCAAGAACAATAACATGTGGTGGAAAGTGAAACTAAAGGCGAAACTGATTAGTAATAAAAAAAAGTCAAATAAAATGATAAAATAGCAATTGTGATTATAGGCTTAGAACACAACTGCACATGTGGACTGTGAAGATCAGACACTGTCACTATGGTATGTGCTGGTATTTGGAAAGCATATACTAAATCTGGAAAATGTAGTGTGCTGTGTATAAGTTTGTTTTTCTAGTCTTAAAATGCCTGCTTATGCCTTTAATAAACATTCCAATTCTATTCTTACTGGTTTCTAGCTTTATTTGAGTAATCTATTCCATAAACCTTATAATCTCAAAGAATACCAATTTTGGGCAACAGACTCTTATTCCATCAAGACAGAGACTTCATTTTTATTTTACGTGGCTATAGCTATGGTTATTTTATTTTCTATTTTTGTTGCTTTAATTGTTGTGTTATCCTTTCTGCAGAATATCTCTGATTTTGAGTACTCTGCTCATGTCCATCAGAAATTGGATTAAAAAGTGGGTAATGATCACAGAGCTTAAAAGTGGAAGTTACTAACATTTGTTGTTCCAAGTTCCAACAAAGAGAGAAATCAGAACATTTGGGGGTGTTTGTATCAGAAATATATTGGTGTTGTTTGAATCTATTCAAAGATCTGGTTACTTGCTTTGAAAAAACAAAAGAACCACTGGTTACTTGTCAACGCAAATGTCTCAGAAACATAAAATGTCCTATGGCTCTGGCAGGTTCAGCACTGAGCCAGTGCAAAATCTGGGGTCATGTTGCATCCTGAAAACTGAGAACTTAGACAACTACTCATCCTCTGATAATAGCAGCCATGCAACCTACCCTTCTTTTCATAATTTGGAACAATATTGCACACTTGAATCTTCTACAAACAACAGTTTTCCTCACCTAAATTCCCCATCTACAGTCAGTTTCTCACCTAACAATAGCCCAATCTCAAAGCTACAGTCAAAACCAGACATGTTGAGTTCGCAGCATTCTGTTGAAATTAACAATTCACTAGAAAATGATGAATCTTGTTTGACTCATAACCATGATGACCTGAGACACAAGATAAGAGAGCTTGAAAGTGCTATGTTAGGACAGGATGCAGATATTCTGGATATATATGATGATGCTGTAACTCTAGATGAATCTGATTCACTTTTGTTAGAGGTGGAGAGGTGGCAGGAAATGATGGAAATGATATATAAAGGGGATTTGAAAGAGATGCTTTGTACATGTGCAAAAGCAGTGGCAGGAAATGATTTGGAGACAACTGAATGGTTGATGTCAGAGTTGCGCAAAATGGTTTCCATTTCAGGCACTCCAATTCAAAGATTGGGAGCATACATGTTGGAAGCTCTTGTTGCAAGGATGGCCTCTTCAGGAAGCACAATCTACAAAGCCTTGAAATGTAAAGAGCCTACTGGTAACGAACTCCTTTCCTACATGCATGTACTTTATGAAATCAGCCCATACCTCAAATTTGGGTACATGTCAGCAAATGGAGCAATTGCTGAAGCTGTTAAGGAGGAAAGTGAAGTCCATATAATTGATTTTCAGATTAGCCAGGGAACCCAGTGGATATGCCTAATCCAAGCTCTTGCTGGCAGGCTTGGAGGACCCCCAAAGATCAGAATAACAGCTTTTGATGACTCCACTTCAGCTTATGCCAGAGGAGGTGGCCTTGAAATTGTTGGAAAAAGGTTATCAAAACTTGCAAAGTCATATAATGTACCCTTTGAGTTCCATGCTATAGGAGCTGTTCCTACTGAGGTGAGACTTGAAGATCTTGAACTTCGACCCGGTGAAGCTATTGCTGTGAATTTTGCCATGATGCTGCACCATGTACCAGATGAAAGTGTGGACTGTCTGAATCATCGTGACCGGTTGTTGATATTGGCAAAGTGCTTGTCTCCTAAGGTTGTGACATTGGTTGAGCATGAATCAAATGCCAACAACCTCCCATTCTTCCCCCGTTTTGTGGAGACAATGAACTACTACTTGGCTGTTTTTGAATCCATTGATGTTGCTTTGCCGAGGGAGCACAAAAAAAGGATTAATGTGGAACAGCATTGTTTGGCTCGAGAAGTTGTCAACTTAATAGCATGTGAAGGGGCAGAGAGAGTGGAACGTTATGAGCTTCTGAAGCAGTGGAGATCACGATTCACAATGGCTGGATTCACACCATATCCATTGAGCTCCTTTATTAATTGTTCAATAAAAAATCTTCAGCAAAGCTACCAAGGACATTACACTCTAGAAGAGAGAGATGGTGCTCTACATCTTGGTTGGAGGAATAAAGTTCTTGTTACCTCTTGTGCTTGGAGGTGACAAACCAACGATAATTGGTTCTTTTTTGTTAATCCAGGCTTTTAGTTAGTTGATGTATAAACCTTATATTTCTTTCCCAGAGTTCCTTATTTCATAGTCAAATTACTCTATAATTTGTAAAAAAGTACATTAGATTTTATTTCAATAGTACCAATACCAACAAGCAGGACTATATATTCTGTATTTTGCTATGACACATACCCCTTACAAAGATAAAAGGAATGGTGCAATTTACAACAACAATATACGTTAGCTGAAAATTATTACAAAACAAGGAAGAATAGAAATGGGATTTTTCTCTACAAATTTTTCTAAGCTAAACTGCATTTCTCCTAACCTAGTTGAGTCAGACCCTTCATATTCACCATCAACTTCATTTACTGCAGTTCCAGCAATTATCCTGCAAATTATTGCAGCTCTTTTCATATTACGTACTCTTGCTGTAGAAGTTCTTCTGTTGCTCAACTCTTTGTCACTCATATTCAAGTGAGTCTCAGCATATTGTGTCTTGAAATTAAATTGAATACTTTGGCAAAGACAACAAGATGGATCTCTACAGAGATCATAAACATCATTCGTTGAATTCCCTGGGAAACATCTCATTGTAGTACCATAGAACCGTAGCAGTTCATTTCCATCCACTGTGCACCTTGGACATTGCTCACAGGCATTCTTCTTCACATATTCTCGGTACATTTCAAACATTTCAAGGATTTCTGCTGCGTAGCTCACCCTGAGCACTGTTCTAACCTGCCTCAGTGGCTTTGAGGTGTTCAACCAAGCTTTCTGAAAGATCATTTCAACAATTTTCCTTGATGGATTGCCAACACTCAACTCTGCCAAAGAAAGGAACTAGTTAGTAGCTACATAACATAGATAGTGAAAGAAAGGATAAAGGAAATTTGAAAGTATGCATGAACTGCTCTAATTAGTTTCTTCTTACAAACCTGTCGCACCATGCACTTGTGAAAAATCATAATTCTAACATTTCAGACTAAACATCATTGTATACTGTGAGTTTTGAAGACACAAAAGCATGTTATGTTCATGCAAATAGGAGCAACAATCAACTTACCATGAAGCTGTACCAACTTGTTGCTTGACCTTGAAATTACCAGCCTATCTGGAGTTTCCATTAGAGAACTATTATATCGATTCATTTTCTCCTTTTCTGAAACATAGCCACTTCCTTTGCAACATTTTGGCTGCTGCTTGATTACATCTGTGAGCTTGTTTCCACATTTGACATTATCCTTCAAGGACACCCACAAGGCAAGCATCTCTTTCTCTTCTCTTTCCTCTCTGTGTATGTGTGTGTACTTTACTTGTGTGGATTTAAATATATAAGTTGTTCGAAAAGAATATGATATCTAATCTGTTTAAAACCTGATCACAGGTTTTGAAAAAAAAAATTCACTAAGCTCTATTTCACTTTTTAGAAGAAATTTTTTTAATTTAGTTGTATAATTGTTTTTAACTCTTCCTATATTTGACCAAACCAAATCGAAACAATAGGGATAGAAGATTATGCTTTTGTTCTTTTTCTGTACTACAATGTCAACAAACAACAAGAATAAAAAAGAAACTGTGTATATAAATATTAAATAAAAAACTTTTTGTAGTGTAAGTTCTAATTTTAAATTATAATATATTAAGAGAAAATATACATTTTAACCTTTTCCTTTTCCATGTCATTATATGAACAAAGATGAGTGAGAAATGTCTATTCTGGAATGTTTGAGAAAGGTAAGACTAGAGTGAGTAAGACTCTTTTGTCTCTAGTAGGATTAATATTAAAAAAAAATTAAATAGGATTGTTTCAAAATATATTCCGGTCATGCGAATCATAAAATGAGTAACATGTACATGGATACAATAAAATGAAGAAAATATTAGTTAATGTTATGCAAAGAAAAATATATAGAAGTTTTGATATAAGAAGTGTTAAAAAATTGAGGGAGAAGTAGATAGATAAAAATATAGAAATGAGGAGTCAAATTTTTTTGAAGTAGCAAGCAGCAGCAGAACAGATACAGTATAATGCATTAGTTTATGGATCTCTCACCCAATGCTACACCATAAATACATTTCACCATCAGATATTATTACCTAAACCAATGCATAAAACGCTGTGCACTTTAATAGATGCATGAAACGCATTTATTTATAGGTTTAATGGTACATGAAACAATATTAAATGTGTTTCACCACTCAATTCCAACAACTTACATCATATTTTTTTCTTTAATCATAAAACATATATTAAATACATTTTACTTATTATTCATTTTAAAATGGGTTTTAATTACTTTGCTGACGCATGTTAAGAATATGTGTTGAAAAAACTCCGTTTAAAAATTTTGTTTTAAAATTAACCCTGAAGTAAAAAAGTCACTGAAGTAAACTGTCTTGATCTTTTATCAGTTTAGGGCTAACTAACAGTAGTTCTTGGTTTTAAATTTATTTACAGTGCCAATATCACATGCCTATAGATGATGTTATCGTAAAGATATATTGAATTGTGCTAATGTCATGGTTGCTCATGTGACTGACTTTCTGTGGGGGAAGGATCAACCCAGAATCCACACCTGTGCCATGGATAAATGGGGTACAACTTAGCTGCATGATTCTTCAGTCATGGTTAAGCTAAACAAATTTATCAATTTAAGACCAACGTGGAACATATCAGAATGGTTAAAAGACAGCCAAGAGAATCCAATCTTTAAGGATGTATATTCCATCCATATTTCAAGTACAGCAGTATGCAAATTGCAAATCCCACTTGGTGATGGATTAGTATAAAGTATTCATACTAAATCTATGAAATGCCATGCAGAAAATGCAACAAGGTGTATATTTATTACAAAATAGGGCTCAAATTCTTTTTTGCTCGCCTATCAAGCTAGATCATTCAGTTCTACATGTTGTTTTATCAAAAACTATTATCACATTCAGTTCTATACATTGTTTTGCCCGCAATCCTAAATCACTAGGCCACTTTTAGTGCTTGGAAACTTTACAGTTAGATGTTAGTTTTTCTTTCTCTTCCCACGAGGGTATGTATCTATATTCTATACATTTATGTTGCCCGTTTTAATATACAAAAAGTGTACACCATTTGCATCTAGGTACATTATTGGTTACTACTAGAATCAATATTTTACAGCGTAACATAATTTTAATATAAAATTTGTGATTAAAATTAATTTAAACATATTTTAAATTTTAATTATGTTTCATGGTTCAAAACCAAATTCTATTAAAATCTAAACTAGTTCATCAAACAATACAAGTGTACAACTTATCCAGTTCTTACATTCTGAGATAATTATGCACTTGATTCCTTCACCTTTTATTATTTCCTCTTTTACACTCCAAATATTACACTAAACTAATCAAGCCCCACATGTGACTACAAAAGAATGAAAGATGACAGCGGCTAAATTAGTGTTAATGTAATGCATAAACAATATGCCAAAAGAAGAAGAAAAAACAATATTTTTGTGTCCAGTTTCCTATACACAGCAAGCACATCACATTTATCAATGGCGGTCCCCCTCCCCAAATTACAGATGAAAGGGAAGGTTTCCTTTTGTCGCTGAAACCAAGGAATGGAGAGATTTTGGTTTATCAACTCTTAAAGTGAAGACAAGCCAGGTATACCACATATAGGTAGGTAAAATATTTACCAAGTTTTTTATATCATTATTATGTGAATAAGATATAAACACGTCGTTATTTATATATATGAATAAGATATAGATATATCGTTTTTTATATCTGAACGATACATAATTGAATTAGATAAAATATAGATACATCGTTTTTTACATTTCAACGATGCATAATTAAATTAGATTTAACGGCTATATTTATTATATTTTAAAATTTTATTATTTATTATAAATATTTTATTATCAAATTTTAACATATTTTAAAATATATTAGATTTACAATTATATTAAAAAATTTACCATAAAAATCAAGTGAATAAAACTAAAGCGTTTATATAATATATATATATAATTAAAAATATTTATGAACTTAAAATATTTTAATAAAAAATATATTTTTACAAAAAAATTAATATATTTAAATAAATATAAATTTAATATATTTTAAAAAATATAATACATATAAATTATAAATATAATATATAATGTATAGAGAAACAGGTTCTTAGGCATAAATTTAACAAATTTTTTTATATGTTTAAATTTATCTTGTGTATTTAAAAGAATTTTTTAAAAAAATTAAACCTCTTTTTTAGTAAAAACAAGTTAGATTACATAAGATAAGTTATTTTTTAACTAACTTAGTTCAATCCGGTTCCTATACAAAGGAATGCCTTCCATTTCCATATATATTCTTTAAAAAAACTTACTTGTTATTGTTTAAATTTTTTTTCTTTTTCTCAACTTGAATGAAAGTTGTGTTGACTTCTTCATACACCCAGTTGTTAACTTGGCCAGAAGTTGTGTCTAAATTTCTTCATACATGCAGCTTACAAGGCTTGTTGATAACTGAGTGTTTGAAGAAGCCAACACAACTTTCATTGAAGATGAAGACATGTTGAAGATGAACACAAATTCAAATTCCTTTAGGAATCTGGTGCAGACATTCTTGGAAGTTAATGGACGTGGTTACTGGGAGACTTCAGATGAAAACATTGAGAAGCTCAGACAGTTTTACTCAGAAGTTAAAGACAAAATTGAAGGCATTGATCTCTGAAGTGCACACCCACGTTTGAGATGAATACAAATTAAGAGACATTAACTGCTGATTTAACTGTACCTTCTTCGTCTCTGGATTTTCCTTTTCCAAGCTGAATTGATAGTCATTACCAATGGCATCCTTTAAATGGGATTTCACCCTCCTCTTCTTTTACCCTGTTGTAATTTTATTCATTTTTAGGGATCATGCTCCTTTGTGCAGTTCTTCTTGCCAAATCATAAGTGTTAAATTTATTCAGAACCTGTTTCACTGTAATATTATATATTATATTTATAATATATATTTATTATATTTGTTTAATTATGTTAAATTTATATTTATTATATTCATTTAAATATATTAAAATTTATTTATAAAAATATATTTTTTATTGAAATATTTTAAGTTCATAAATATTTTTAATCATATATATATATATATATTATTTACTTTTATTCACTTGTTTTTACTTCGTAATTTTTTAACATAATTATAAATTTAATATATCTTAAAATATGTTAAAATTTAATAATAAAATATCTATAATAAATAAAAAAAATTAAATTAAAAATTAAAAAAATATAATAAATATAATTGTTAAAATCTAATTTAATTATGCATCATTCAAATATAAAAAATAAAAATGATGTAACATAATAATGATATAAAAAATTTGAGGAAAGTTGAATATACATGGTATACCAAAATCCCTCCATTCCTTGGTTTCAGCCACAAAAGGAAACCTTCCCTTTCATCATGTAATTTGGGGAGGGGGACCGCGCCATTGATAAATGTGATGTGCTTGCTGCAGGAAACTGTACCCAAAAGTATTGTTATTTTCTTCTACTTTTGGCATATTGTTAATAATTGCATTAACACCAATTTAGCCGTGTCATCTTTCATTTTTTTTATTCACATGCGAGGGCTTGATTAGTTTAGTGTAATATTTGGAGTATGAAAGAGGAAACAATAAAAGATTATGGAACCAATTGCATAATTATCTTAGAATTCCAATGGTAATAACCGAATAAGTTGCACACTTGTACTATTTGATTAACTAGTTTACATTTTGATAGAATTTGATTTTGAAGCATGAAACATAATTAAAATTTAAAATATGTTTAAATTAATTTTAATAACAAATTTTATATTAGAATTGTGTTAAGCTGTAAAAAATTGATTCCAAGTACTAACTAATCATGTACCTAGATGCACTAGGTGTACATTTTTTGTATATTAGAACGGGCAACATAAATGCATAGAATATAGATACATACCTCTGGGAAGAGAAAGAAAAATTAATGAACTGCATCAAACTGTAAAGTTTCTAAGCACTAAAAGTGGCCTAGTGATTTAGGATTGCTGGCAAAACAATGTATAGAACTGAATGTGATAATAGTTTCTGATAAAACAACATGTAGAACTGAATGATCTAGCTAGATAGGCGAGCAAAAAAGAATTTGAGCCCTATTTTGTAATAAATATACACCTTGTTGCATTTTCTGCATGGCATTTCATAGATTTAGTATGAATACTTTATACCAGTGTAGTTAAAATCCCGATTTTGATCGTAGAATCGTACGATTTTACGATTGAGCTCCCCCTCCCCGATCCAAATCGCCCCATAAAATTGATTTATGCTGGAATCCCATGAAATCGCACGTCCGAGCCGTCCCACCCAGACCCGACCCGACCCGCTCCCAAAAACCCTAAATATACAAAAGTTGCCCCCATTCCCGATTTCTCATTTCTTATCTATCTCTCTTGTTGTTTTTTGCTACTGCTGCTGCCGCTGCCACCGCTGCCCGCTGCCGCCGCACTGCTGCCGCTGTTGCTGCGATTCTGCCGCTGTTGCTGCGCTTCTGTCGCTGTTACTGCGCTTCTTCTTCCGCTGCCACCTATTGTTGTTGCTTGTGCCACCTACTGCCGCTACTTCTGCTGCCACCACCCGCTGCCGCCTCTTCTGCCACCTACACCTATCACTTTTCTCCTTCTCCTTTTTTTTTGTTGTCCCTCTTCTGCATTTGCTTATGAAAAATGGCTTCTAGCTCTAAAAATGCAAGTAATAGTGTTGCTGGAAGTGTTATTGGTGATGATGATGGAAGCACAAGTGGGTCCATTATGCCTATTCGTAGGAATGCTGCAGGAAGCAAAACTGATGTGGCTTGGAAGCATGGGGTTGCTGTAGGTGTGGGTTCAAAACGAATTAAATGTAAATATTGCCCCCAAATTATTACAAGAGGTGCTTACAAGTTCGAGCATCATTTGGCTTGGACAGGACAAAATGTTTCAAGTTGCATAGGTGTAAGTAATGAAGTGAAAGAGGAGATGAAGCAGATATTGATTGAATTGGAAGAACATAAAAGAAAAATGGTTGAAAAAAAAAAGGCAGTGAGATATTAGTTGGAAATACTAAAAATATTTTCAAGAGAAAACCAAAGAATACACAACAAGATACAATCAATTCCATATTCAAGAAATCTGTTAGAGAGGATGCATGTCGAGCAATTACTCGATTTTTCTACAACAATGTCATAGCTTTCAATGTGGCAAGGAGTGATGAGTTCAAGGAAATGTGTGATGCAATTGCACGACATGGGCTAGGATTTCAACCACCTTCCTACCATGAAATTAGAGTAAAGTATTTAAAAGAAGAAGTTAAGATGACAAAAGAGGCTTTGGAAGAACATAGAGAGGAATGGAAGCAAGCAGGATGCACCATAATGACTGATGGATGGACTGACAAAAGGAGGAGGACAATAATAAACTTCTTAGTGAATAGTCCAAAGGGAACCGTTTTCTTAAAGTCAATTGATGCATCTCATATATGCAAAACTGCTGACAAGATATTTGAGATGATAGATGATGTAGTTGAAGAGGTGGGTGAAGAAAATGTTGTCCAAGTTGTGACGGATAATGCAGCAAATTATAAAGCTGCTGGTCAGATGTTAATGAACAAGAGAAAAAGGTTGTATTGGACACCTTGTGCGGCACACTGCATTGACTTAATGTTGGAAGACTTTGAGAAAAAAGTAGTTGTGCATCATGAGACTATTCCAAAAGGTAAAAAAATTACATCATTTATCTATTCAAGAACTTCTCTAATTTCCCTATTGCAGAAGGAGACAAAAGGAAGAGAGTTGGTGAGACCAGGCATTACTCGATTTGCCACATCTTACTTAACTTTAGGGTGCTTGAATGATAATAAAGGAGCTTTAATAAGAATGTTCACAAGTGAAGAATGGAAGTCCAATCGTTTTGCAAAGACCACAGATGGAAAATATGTTGAGGATGTGGTCTTGGATAAAGAGTTTTGGAATAATGTCATAATTTGTTTGAAGGGTGCAATTCCTTTAATCAAAGTGCTTCGTATGGTTGATTCAGATACCCCACCTACCATGGGGTTTATTTATGAGGAGATGGATCAAGCTAAAGAAAACATACAGAAGGCTTTCAAAGGAGTTAAGAAAAGGTAACTGTTATTCACTTCACCTTATTATGTCAAAAATCAACTTTAGTTTTTTATCTAACTCAATTAATTTTATTTTTTAGTTATCTACCTTTATGGAAGATCATTGATGAAAGGTGGGATAGACAACTTCATAGGCCTTTGCATGCTGCAGGCTATTTTCTTAATCCTCGACTACACTATAGTCCTAAATTTAAATGTGACTATGAAGTTAAAGATGGATTGTTTCATTGTCTACAAAGAATGGTACCCACCGAGGAAGAGCAAGCTAAGATTGATGTTCACATGGATCATTTCAAGAGACGTATGGGATATTTTGGCTCCAAGGGGGCCATAATGACACTAAATATGAGATATCCAGCTCAATGGTGGGATCAATTTGGAGATGGACATCCAGAGCTTAAAAGATTTGCCATGTGCATATTAAGCTTGACATGTAGTTCCTCTGGATGTGAGCGTAACTGGAGTATATTTGAGATGGTAAGATACTAAGATTTGAAATATATGTCATGCTATATCAATTTCAACTTCCAAGTCTAACAATTGCCTAACACAATTACTCTATTTCTATTCTATTAGGTTCATACAAAGAGAAGAAATCGCTTGAAGCAAGCAAGAATGAATGAACTTGTGTTTGTCATGGCTAATTCAAAATTAGCTAAACCAAAAGCAGTTAGAAAATCATCAATGGAGATAAATCTTGATGATATTTCTTCTGATGATGAGTGGATTATGGATAATGAGAATGAAATTGAGGAAATTGAAGATGATGATGACTTGGTGGAGTTGGATCAACACCAAGTTGGAGAGGATGTTGGTGGTGGTTGTGGTTCCTCTCAAGATGTGGTGAGAATAGCTAATTTAGATGAAGATGATGAAGATGGTGTTGGTAACAATGAATTTGATGAAGATGGTGATAATGAACTTGATAAAGATGAAGATCTAATGGATCAAGAGGATGATTTATTTAACTATCATGATATTCTAGGAAATTGAGAATCTAATTATTTTGTATTTAAGTTGTTATTTGAGTTGAGACAAATGGTGACTTTAAAGATATTATCTCTATGAATATATGTTTAATTAAGTGTTTGTGTGATTTAAATATTTATATATATTATTTTACATGCACTTATATAAATTTTATATGCATATATAGAAAATTATATTTTAGGTAGGATCTTACGATTCGATTTTACGATCCTAGATTTTACGATCCTACATCCCCTTTCCGATCTTAGGTAAAATCCCGATTTTAACTACCTTGCTTTATACTAATCCATCACCAAGGGGAATTTGCAATTTGCACACTACTGTACTTGAAATATGGATGGAATATACATCCTTAAAGATTGGATTCTCTTGGCTGTCTTTTAACCATTCTGATATGTTCCACGTTGCTCTTATATTGATAAATTTGTTTAGCTTAACCATGACTGAAGAATCATGCAGCCACATTGTACCCCATTTATCCATGGCACAGGTGTGGATTCTGGGTTGATCCTTCCCCCTCAGAAAGTCAGTCAATTGAGCCACCATGACATGAGAACAATTCAATATATCTTTACCATATCATCATCCATAATCTTTCACAGCACTATGCCTTAATAATGCTAAACAAGTAAAAAAACCAACTAGAAATAAAAAAAGTTTCAACTCTTATTTGCTTTATTTATCATGTAAATGGAAAAGTAGTGCTAGCGACATGACTCTTTAGACCTCAAAAAAGACACAACCATGCTTCTCTTTCTGTATGATTGTATCTTTGAAGTGTGAAAATCTTTTCATAACTAATATACCAACAATTTAATTGGTATTCTATTTTTTCTTAAGAGTTGTGCATATCGTTTTTTCTTTTTCATAAATTTGAAATGTAAGTTTATTCCCACCAACCCAAGAAAAAGAGTAAATTTTGATCAGCAAGGTGTGTGATATTTTGTGACTGAAGTGGTGTAGTTAATCTTGCTTTTATAAGTTTTGATCAGCTAAGCATGTGACATTGGCACGGTAAATAAATTTAAAACAAAGAACTACTGTTAGCCCTAAACTGATAAAAGATCAAGACAGTTTACTTTCGCGGTTTATTTTTTACTCCATGGTTAATTGCAATTTTTTCCTAATAATCAACAAAATTATTAATTTTATTTTTATGATACATGTGTAAATTATATAAGCTTATTTTTTACTCCATGGTTAATTGCAATTTTTTCCTAATAATCAACAAAATTATTAATTTTATTTTTATGACATATGTGTAAATTATATAAGACTTTCTTCAACTATAATGTTTGATTTAAAATCGATGTTGCTGCTATAAATTCAATCTTTGTAATAAATTGAGTCACAATCTCTTATTTCTTTATGCACAATTCATGTGATGATATCATCAATTTGCACTTGTTGAATTTTTCCACACTATTTTCTAAAGATTACTTTAATATTGAGTTTTTTACATGATTCACCTAGATGACAAACATAAGATTGGTTGTTTTCTCATTATTTTTATTTAATATTTAAAGTTATTTTATATAATTTAAAAATATAATTAATATTTTTATTTATATTAAAAAATTTGTATAAATTTTTTATTTATTTTTATATTTTTTACAGATTAAGAGTTTTTGTAAGTAATATTTTTAATAGAGTAAGAATCTAATAAAAAATTAAAATTATTTAAAAATTTAAAGTAACAAGTAAAAAAAAAAATAAACGATTACAAGTAAAAATAAAATTGAAGAAACTATACGGATATGGAAGACAGTCCTTTGTATAGGAACTGAAGTGAAGTGAGCTAAGTTAGTCAAAAAAGATTTGTAATATGATCTAACTTATTTAGTAAAATAAGATTTAATTTTTTAAAAAATTCTTTTTAATAAACAAGTTAAATTTAAACTGATAAAAAAAATTATGTTAAATTTATTCAGAACCTGTTTTTCTATAGATTATATATTATATTTATAATTTTAATCATATATATATTATTATTATTATATTTATAATTTTTAACATAATTATAAATTTAATAATTTTAAAATATGTTAAAGTTTGATAATAAAATATTTATAATAAATAATAAATTTAAAATTAAAATTAAAAAATTTTAAAATACAATATATGTAACTGCTAAAAATTTAATTCAATTATGTATCGTTTGAATATAAACAACGACATGTCTATATCTTATTCATACAGTAATGATATGAAAAACTTGATGAATATTAAATCTAACTCAATCATGTATCAATCATGTAGTTACGTGTCTATATTTTATTTATTATATCTTATTCATATAATAATAATAATATGAAAAATTTGGTGAGCATTGTAACTGCATGTGGTATACCTGGCTCTTCTTTCCTTTAACAGCTGATAAACCAAAATCTTTCCATGTCTTGGTTTCAGTGACAGAAGGAAACCTTCCCTTTCATCTGTAATTTGGGGAGGGGACCGCGCCATTGATAAATGTGATGTGCTTGTTGTTTACAGAACCTGGATACAAAAGTATTGCTTTTTTTTCCTTTTGGCATATTGTTAGTGCATTAATTAAGACCAATTTGGCCGCTGTCATATTTCATTCTTTTGTATTCACATGTCAGGGCATGATTAGTTTAATGTAATGTTTGAAGAGTGAAAGAGGACACAATAAAAGGTGATGAAATCAATTGCATAATTATTTTGGAATTGCAATGCTAAGAACTGGATAAGTTGCACACTTGTATCATTTGATGGACTAGTTTAGATTTTAATAGAATTTGGTTTTGAACCATGAAACATAATTAAAATTTAAAATATATTTAAACTAATTTTAATCACAAATTTTATATTAGAATTGTGTTACGCTGTAAAAAAATTGATTCCAAGTACTAACCAATCATGTACCTAAATGCAAATGGTGCACACTTTTTGTATATTAAAACGGGCAACATAAATGTATAGAATATAGATACATACCCTCGTGGGAAGAGAAAGAAAAATTAACATCAAACTGTAAAGTTTAGACCTCAAAAAAGACACAACCATGTTGATCTTGTATCTTTGAAGTGTGAAAACCTTTTAAGAACCAATATACAAACAGTTTAATTGGTATTCTATTTTGTCTTAAGAGTTGTGCATATGGTTTTTTCTTTTTCATAAATTTGAAATGTAAGTTTATCCCCACCCACCCAAAAAATAGAGTAAATTTTGATCAGCTAGGCATGTGATATTGGCATTGTAAATAAATTTAAAACAAAGAACTACTGTTAACACTGAACTGATAAAAGGTGAAGACAGTTTACTTCATTGGCTTTGTTACTCCAGGGTTAATTTTAAAACAAAATTTTTAAACGGAGTTTTTTCAACACATATTCTTAACATGCGTCAGCAAAGTAATTCAAACTCATTTTAAAATGAATAATAAGTAAAATTCATTTAATAATATGTTTTATGATTAAAGAAAAAAATATGATGAAAATTGTTGGAATTGAATGGTGAAACACATTTAATACTGTTTCATGTACCATTAAACCTATAAATAAATGCGTTTCATGCATCTATTAAAGTGCACAGCGTTTTATGCATTGGTTTAAGTATAATATCTGATGGTGAAATGTATTTATGGTGTAGCATTGGGTGAGAGACCCATAAACTAATGCATTATACTGTATCTGTTCTGCTGCTGCTGCTTGCTACTTCAAAAATATTTGACTCCTCATTTCTATATTTTTATCTATCTACTTCTCCCTCATAATTTTTTAACACTTCTTATATTAAAACTTCTATATATTTTTCTTTGCATAACATTAACTAATATTTTCTTCATTTTATTTTATCCATTTCTTTAGATAGAAATGTTTTTTTATTTTATTTAAAGTTTTAAATTATATTTTTCTCTATTTAATTATTAACTATTTTAAATTCATTATTACAAATAAAAATAATAGAGATCATATTAAAAAATTAAAAATATTATTTAATATTTAATTTTTAGTTTTTTATTTTTATTAAAATTAAAAATTAAATGATATTTTTAATTTTTAATATGATCTCTATTGTTATTTTTATTAGTAATAATAAATTTAAAATAGTTAATAATTAAATATATAAAAATATAATGTAAAATGTATAAATTATAGAAATGAGAACTATATATGGTAAAATGGTAAAATGGTAGGTTAGGAGATAAAATTGTAACTATATATGGCATTAAAATGTGATTAGATGATGATGAAGGGGATGTTTGTGATTGTGATACATAAATGCAACTGTACTAAAAAGGAAATGAATGAGCAAATGTATGTGTGAGAGTGTGTATGATTATTCTAACAAGAAAAGGAAGTTCTATGTATGTGTGTGTGTTTCTTTTTTGAATTTTGACATTGCCGTGTTACACAATTGTAATGAAAGCGAAATTGGTAATAGAATGAACACGATGAAGGATTCTTAGGTGTCACTGTGTATGGATTATTCGGAAATTGGTTTATGGATATTTGGGTGTATATATGCATAATCTTAATCGTTGTATACTGTTAGGAATATTTGTGCATTGACGTTAAAATAAACATAACAATATATGAAATTCAATAACTTGATTTGGATGAAAAATGCATAGAAGATTAATATATGTATAATTATCTCAGAGAATTAAATCAGGATTTTGAAAATATCATATTAACTTCTATAATTAATATTTCTATTACTGCATCAGAAAGTATAATTGAACTCGCACAAATAACAATAAACGAAATAAGTAACATTTTAGGATAGCTTCATTTGTAAAAATAAATGAATGAATGAGATTAAAGATTTAATCTAATTCCGAAGCATATTGGAAGCTAATAAATGGCAGAATGAATAGGATGAGGATTAGGGCCATTGGTGAATTCCCAAAAGCCCAATTTTGTATTGTAGAAGACTGAATAGGATTAGGGCCTTCTGCTTGTCTTGATCACTAATGCTAAGCTCTTTGTTTTAATTGGGCCACAAAAGGGTCCAGTCTCGATGGTTAGATCTCTGTGATATAATCGGTGTTTGTTGAGTTTAAAACTTTAAATCATGGGAAAACTATTTTTCTGTTTTATATTTTTTTAATTGGACCTTGAAATGTAAACAAAAATGAGCCCATTTTCTCAATAGTAGGCTCAATCTCATTTCTGGATAATGAAAATAATGTTGGCTAGACTTATTTTTTGGGCCGAAAGCAATAATTCGGCATCAATTTTTTATTTAAACGTGAAAAGTTTTAATTCTAGATTTGGATATAATTATTTAAACTCATTTTCTTTTTACTCAACCTATTTATTTTTTATGTTTAATTTGGATCATGTTTCATCAAAATAAATCTAACCTTTTTTAATATGAATCTTCTTCAAATATAATAAAGTAAATTTAAAGAATTATTTTTAGAAAATTAAATTTTAAATAAAAATTATAAAAATAAAATAATGTGTTCAAATAAATAATTTATTCTTATCAATTTTCTCATATATTTCATTTTTAATTTTTATTTTTTCTCACTCAATATATTAATATATTAAGGTATAAATTTTCTTTTTTATGAAATTAAAACCTCTCTTTAAAATTAGATATAATATCTTACAATTTTATTCTAAATCTCATGCAACAAAGTCCAAATATAAATATATCTTATTGTCTACTAGAATGCTTGTGAAATTATATAGGTACAATTTAAAACTTTATTTATATGTGAATTTAAAAAATTATTTAAATATTATAGTACTTTAGAAATGAAATATTTTTAAAATAATTTTTCATTTAAATTTATTTTTTATAATCCTATGTTAGCGTAGCATATCTTATTTGAAAAATCATATAAATTTTAAAGTAGACCTTATTTTTCTTGAATTTATGCTATGTATATTTAGATTTAGAAATTTATATTTTTTATTTAAATTTTTTTAAATTGTCACCCTTTCAAATAATCACAAATTATTTTTTCTTATTAATGTTATGATCTAATGAAAATGATTATTGAAACACGTAAAGAGAAATGGTCTTTACCTTCCAAATTTTATTTTTTTATGTGACTTTTCATCTAGGCTATGGGATTATACGGTACAAAAATTTTGTAATCTTCTCCGACAATTTTTCAAGAATTGGAAACCTATAAGTAAACCTTCGATTTGATAGTTTAGAGATCATAATTTTTTTCATAAAAATAGAACAAGCAACTTATAAAAAATATAATTTAACATTAATTTTCACCAATACACAAGACACCTATGCTAACGCTGATAACAATTCCTTGATTTACAGAAAAAAATAAATTAGAGAAGTAAAGGACAAAGTATTGGAAATTTAAAAAGAAAAGACAAAAATTACTTGCTTATTTTAATTGATCAACGATATTAAATTTATAGTAAACTAAAAAAACTAGAAAATAATCTTGTAACCAAGATCTCAATAGATAAGAATAACAAAATTAACTTATTCCTAAAATCTATAATTACTTGTTGACAAAACTGAAGCAAACAAAGTAAAGCATATGTTCAACTGGCTCCGCAGCATGGGACATATGACCATACATATTGGATGCTTTGTCTACAATTCAAAAGAATTAGAAGAGAAAGAAAGTCATCTTATTTTCTTTGCAATAAATAATAATAAAATGGAAGCAATGAGAAGCATCTGGCTGGTATTACCATCTTGGCCAGCCAAAGAAGAAGCCTTATCAGATATCTCTCTCTCCTTCTATAATCATAACACTACCAGTTGAGTATCGCAGCTTGGTTGAGGTTTAGGATAATCATATGTTCCCTTGTAAATTATCTCAGTAATTTGACCATCATGAGAGCGTTCAAAAAGCTTCTTCACTTCACAGTTAGGACGTTTACATCTGTAATAATTGCGAGGAAATTCAATTCCTTTAACATGTTTTTGCCCATATTTTCGCCAATTGTATCCATCATCAGATGTTTTCTCAGCTGCAACTGAAAGTTCACTGCCTCTAACCTCAACATGTGATGCTTGATGCACATTAGCTGTGTTGCCTTTTTGGTTAATGTCATCCAAATCGATACCAACAGGCTTAATTCATTAGAAGGAACTGCTATCTTACTTTCAACTAATGGTGAGTAAGCAAATGGTTGAGTTTTTCCTGGACCTTCTACTAGAGCAGATTGTTTATCTACATGGTTGTTGAAGTCTTCAAGCACCTTAACATGAGCAAATAGCATTGGGTAAGTGCTAGGCAAATTTTAGTCCTCAAGACAACATTAATCAGAACATGAAACATGACAACCGAATTTGTTTCCACCCAACACTTCAAACCCCAAAAATAAAACTATCTAAAAGATTATAAGACTTTAGGGATTGATTTTGCCTTGAGTGACAAAGTGATTAGTAGCAATAATATCTCTGATTAGTTATCACATCTTGTTAACTTCATATACAGGTTTGAATCAAGTAAGGAGAAAGAAAGCTACATTCATCGAAGTGTTACCGACATTAATTTTCATTACCATATTTGATTCATTGTGTGGTTTAAACTCGAAGAAGCCTGATTTTCTGTCATCAACAGTGCCGGTATTGAAGGAAGCAGTGGTTGCAGGAAATGTAGCAGATGCCATAGATTCATGCACATGTGCAAAAGCAGTGGCAGGAAATGATTTGGAGACAACTGAATGGTTGATGTCAGAGTTGTGCAAAATGGTTTCCATTTCAGGCACTCCAATTCAAAGATTGAGAGCATACATGTTAGAAGCTCTTGTTGGGAGGATTGCCTCTTCAGGAAGCACAATCTACAAAGCCTTGAAATGTAAAGAGCCCACTGGTATTGAACTCCTTTCCTACATGCATGTACTTTATGAAATCTGCCCATACCTCAAATTTGGGTACATGTCAGCAAATGGAGCAATTGCTGAAGCTGTTAAGGAGGAAAGTGAAGCCCATATAATTGATTTTCAGATTAGCCAGGGAACCCAGTGGATATGCCTAATCCAAGCTCTTGCTGGCAGGCTTGGAGGACCCCCAAAGATCAGAATAACAGCTTTTGATGACTCCACTTCAGCTTATGCCAGAGGAGGTGGCCTTGAAATTGTTGGAAAAAGGTTATCAAAACTTGCGAAGTCATATAATGTACCCTTTGAGTTCCATGCTATAGGAGCTGTTCCTACTGAGGTGAGACTTGAAGATCTTGAACTTCGACCCGGTGAAGCTATTGCTGTGAATTTTGCCATGATGCTGCACCACGTACCAGATGAAAGTGTGGACTGTCTGAATCATCGTGACCGGTTGTTGATAGTGGCAAAATGCTTCTCCTAAGGTTGTGACATTGGTTGAGAAAGAATCAAATGCCAACAACCTCCCATTCTTCCCCCGTTTTGTTGAGACAATGAACTACTACTACTTGGCTGTTTTTGAATCCATTGATGTTGCTTTGCCGAGGGAGCACAAAAAAAAAAGGATTAATGTGGAACAGCATTGTTTGGCTCGAGAAGTTGTCAACTTAGTAGCATGTGAAGGGACAGAAAGAGTGGAACGTTATGAGCTTCTGAAGAAGTGGAGATCACGTTTCACAATGGCTGGATTCACTCCATATCCATTGATCTCCTTTGTTAATTGTTCAATAAAAAATCTTCAGCAAAGCTACCAAGGACATTACACTCTAGAAGAGAGAGATGGTGCTCTATATCTTGGTTGGCTGAAGAAAGTTCTTGTTTCCTATTATGCTTGGAGGTGACAAACCAATGATAATTGGTTCTTTTTTGTTAATTCAGGCTTTTAGTTAGCGGATGTATCAGCCTTATCTTTCTTTCCCACAGTTCCTTATTTCATAGTCAAACTACTCTATAATTTGTTAAAAAGTACACTAGATTTTATGTCAATAGTACCAATACCAACAAGCAGGACTATATATTCTGTATTTTGCTATTACACACCCCTTACAAAGATAAAAGGAATGGTGACAATATACACCTATAATATATGTTAGCTGAAAATGATTACAAAACAAGGAAGAATAGAAGTGGGATTTTTCACTACAAATTTTTCAAAGCTAAACTGCATTTCTCCTAACCTAGTTGAGTCAGACCCTTCATATTTACCATCAACTTGATTTATTTCAGTTCCAGCAATTATCCTGCAAATTATTTCAGCTCTTTTCATATTATGTACTCTTGCAGTGGCAGCTCTTCTGTTACTCAACTCTTTGTCACTGATATTCAAGTGAATCTCAGCATATTGTGTGTTGAAATTAAATTGAATTATTTGGCAAAGACAACAAGATGGATCTCTACATAGATCATAAACTTTCTTCCCAGATTTCCCTGGAAAACATCTCATTGTAGTACCGTAGAACCGCAACACTTCATTTCCATCTACTGTGCTCCTTGGATGCCTTGGACATTGCTCACAGGCATTCTTCTTCACATTTTCTCGGTATTTTTCAAACCTTTCAAGGACTTCTACTGAGTAGCTCACCCTGATCACTGTTCTAACCTTCCTCAGTGGCTTTGAGGTGTTCAACCAAGCTTTCTGAAAGATCATCTCAACAATTTTCCTTGCTGGATCTCCAACAGTCAGCTCTGGCAAAGAAAGGAACTAGTTAGTAGCTACACAACAGATAGTGAAAGAAAGGATAAAGGAAAATTTGAAAGTATAGGTGAACTGCTCTAACTAGCTTCTTCTTACAAGCCTGTTACATCATGGACTTGTGAAAAATCAAATTCTTACATTTCAAACTTTATCTTGAAACATCATCGTATACTGAATTTTAAAGACACAAAAGCATGCTGTGTTCATGCAAATAGGAGCAACAAACAACTTACCATGAAGCCGTACCAGAGTGTTGCTTGGCCTTGAAATTACTAGGCTCGCTGGAGTTTCCATTAGAGAACTATTATATCCATTCATTTTCTCCTTTTCTGAAACATAGCCACTTCCTTTTCCACTTTTTAGTTGCTGCTTGATGACATCGGTGAGCTTGTTTCCACATTTGACATTATCCTTCAAGGAAACCCACAAGGCATGCATCTCTTTCTCTTCTCCTTCCTCTATGTGTATGTGTGTGTGGGTATGTACCTGTGTGGATTGAAATATATGAGCACAAAAAGGAATGGCTTCTTGGGAACCTGTTTGTTGTCCCAGTGACATGCACAAATTTGAGTGACAAAAATTGAAGTGAATAGATCACATATTTTGGATTTTAAAAATGTTCACCTAAACTCATTTTTAATTTTATATGAAATTTTTTTAATTTAGTTGTATAATTGTTTTTAACTCTTCCTGTATTTGACTAAACCAAATCGAAACAATAGGGAGGAAAGACTAAGCTTTTGTTATTTTTACTGTACAATGTCAACAACCAACAAGAATAAAAAAGAAATTGTGTATATAAAGATTAAATAAAAAACTTTTTTGTGCAAGTTCTATATTAAAATATATAATGTATTAAGACAAAAAACCTTTTCCTTTTCCATATGTCATTATATGAACACAGATGAGTGAGAGATGTCTACTCTGGAATGCTTGAGAAAGGTAAGACTAGAGCGAACTGTCTTTAGTCATTTATTGTTCTTTTGTCAGTTTAGGGCTAACAGTAATTCTGTTTTAAATTTATTTACAGTGCCAATATCACATGCATAGCTAACGAAATTTACAAAAGCAAGATTAACTACACCACTTCAGTCACAAAATATGTACCTTACATTTACTTTTTTTTTGGGGGGGAGAAGAGGTAAACTTACATTTATAATTTATGAAAAAGAAAAGGCGATATGCACAACTCTAAAGACAAAATAGAATACCAAACTGTTCGTATATTGGTTCTGAAAAGTCGTTTCACACATCAAAGATACATCATACAGAAACATGGTTGTGTCTTTTTTGTGGTCTAAAGAGTCATGTCACTAGCACTACTTTTGCCATTTACATGATAAATAAAGCAAATAAGACTTCAAACTTTTTTAACTCTAGTTTGGTTTTTATTTGTTTAGCATTAAAAATGCATAGTGCTGTGAAGGATTATAGATGATAATATGGCAAAGATAGAATTGTGCTAATATCATGGTGGCTCATGTGACTGACTTTCTGAGGGGGAAGGATCAACCCAGAATCCACAACTCTGCAATGGATAAATGGGGCACAACGTGGCTGCATGATTCTTCAGTCATGATTAAGCTAAGACAAATTTAGAATTTATGAAAGTGGTACTTTACTTGCACTGCAATTAAAGACCATAGTGGAACCTGTCAGAATGGTTCAAAGGTAAAGCCAAGAGAATCCAATCTTTAAGGGTGTATTCCATCAATATTCCAAGTACAGCAGTATGCAAATTGCAAATCCCAATTGGTGATGGATTAGTAAAAAGTATTCATACTAAATCTATGAAATGTCATGCGGAAAATGCAAGAAGCTGTATATTTATTGCAAAATAGGGCTCAAATTCTTTTTTACTCGCCTAACTAGCTTGATCATTCAGTTTTACACATTGTTTTGTCAGAAACTCTTAATGCTTGCACATTCAGTTCTACACATTGTTTTGTCAGAAACCCTGACCTAAACGACTTGACCACTTTTAGTGCTTAGAAACTTTACAATTTGATCCAATTCATTAATTTTTCTCTCTTCCCACGAGGATATATATCTATATTCTATACATTTATGTTGCCTGTTTTAACATACAAAAAGTGTACACCATTTACGTCTAGCTACATGTTTGATTAGTACTCAGAATCAATTTTTTACAGCATAACACAATTCTAATAAAAAATGTGATTAAAATTAATTTAAACACATTTTTTAAATTTTAGTTGTGATTGATGGTTGAAAACCAAATTCTATTAAGATCTAAACTATGCATGTAATAGATTATAAATTGTTCATTAAATAGTACAAGTATTGGAAAAAAAATTCTCTATTTTTTATTTCTATTTTTTTTCTTACATATACATTCTCTTTCATATATATACATTCTTTTTCATATATCTGCATTCTTTATCTCTATCTTTTTTCCTTTTTAAAATAGATCCCTTCCTCTAGAGACAATCATGGCTTTGTTACCATTGCAATTCTAAGATAATTATGCAATTGGTTCAATCAACCTTCATTCTTTTCTCTTTCACACTCAGAACATTACACTAAACTAATCAAACCCTGACATGTGGCTACAAAAGAATAAAAGATGACAGCAGCTAAATTAGTGTTAATGTAATGCACTAACTTCTAACAATACGTCAAAAGAAAAAAAAAACACAATATTTTGTGTCCAACTTCCTAGAAACCGCAAGCACAGCACACTTACCAATGGTGCGGTCCCCTTCCCAAATTACAGCTTGAAAGGGACAGTGTCCTTTTTGTCTCTGAAATGAAGGAATGGAGAGATTTCGGTTTATCAGTTGTTAAAGTGAGGATAAGGAAGGTATACGTACCAACAACATCCACCAAGTTTTTCTTACAATCTAAATATTCTTGGATATAAACTGCATCCTCCATATAAATATAAATTTAATATATTAAAATAAATATAATATAAATGTAATACATAAAAATAAACAGGATTTCAATAAGCTTAAAAAGTTCTTTAATGAATTTAAGTTTAACTTGTTTGTTAAAAAAAATTAAAAAATCTAAAACTAATTTTAGTAAATAAATCACATCAGGTGAGATCATACTATAAATCTCTTTCAAACATCTACTTTTTCTGTTCATATACTTTTCTCACTTTTTTTAATTATCACTTTAAACATTTAAAATAATATTTAATGCTTTTATTATATTCTTACTCTATATAAAAATATTAATTATGAAAGTTTAATCTGTAAAAAAAATACAAATATAATAGAAAGTTACATAAAGGTTTTAATATAAATAAAAATATTAATTATCTTTTTTTAATTACCAGATAAAAAGAATCAGAAAAAACATAAAATCTTATGTTTATCTTCTATGTCAATCATGTAAAAAACTCATAAAAGTGTAATCGTACACAAAATAGCGTGAGAAAATAGAACAAGTACAACTTGATGGTATCACCACATGCATTGCATCCAATTGCATCATATAAAAACAGGTCATCAATCACGGGGTTATGTACGGCTTCTAACCAATGCAGTGGGGACTGAACTTGTGAATATGACATGCAAAGTTTTGGTAAAAGGCCAAATTGCTAGTAAATATACAAGATTCTGGGAAGCAGCTTTGATATCAGCTTCATATTTATACAGAAGAATTTGGATATAATTATAATAATTATACAATTACAAACATCAATTAGATTTAAAAGTCAACATGGAGCTGCTACCAATTCTACTAAACAGCAGCTCTCAAGTAGTGATATAAACATAAAAGAACTATCTCCATTTTCTAACAGAAAATGAGATGTTTTACCTTTGAAGCTATACCCGCCAAAAAACAAAAGAAAAAAAAGAAAGCAAAATGCTACTAATAATATTTATTTCAACATTTGTTATGTAAACAATGTCATGGACCCATTAGTATTCTTCCAATGTTGTGTGGGCAAGGATATGAGGAATGGTTTAAAGATGTAGCATCACTCCTATTATCTCTGGAACCAAACGGATTTGTGCTGTTATTTAGAACACCAAAGCATAATGGAGCTGGGGCAGTATGAACAAACTTGAAATTGGAATTGCTGGTGTGAGATTGAGTGATCCCAAATTCAGAATGTGGTGTTTTCCCTTGGCTGTTTGATCTATTTTCAGTAGCTGAGCTAATGCCCATTCCAAGGTCAAGGCTAATAGTATCACTTTCTTCTAACTTAATTCTTGTTTGTCCAGCTGCAGCTGCAGCTCCTGCCATGTCATGGATGCTACTCCTTGCAGCTGGTACATCATGGTTGTGTTTACCCTCATATGTGGTTATTACTGCTTTTGGATCATGAGATGCCCTCTCCACGTGCTTTCTAACGGGGCAACCAGCATTTGTGCATTTGTAGTAACTCCTGCATAATATGCATAGTTTGAAATAAGTTTAACAAGAAATATGCAGTTAAGTAGCATATTTAGTTCAGTGCAGGAAGTTAGGATCATTAGCATGTAACTAGCCTCATCCATCAAGGTCTAAGTACACATTTGATTTGAATTCCATGCTTTCAAGCACTTCCTAAGGCACTGACACACTAATATTACAGTGGAAACAAAAGTAACCTTTTGAGTTTGTTTTAGTGACAACCACATTGATGATTTCCTCCATGAAATAGAAAGGGTTAGTACCGACAGGTCCTAGGACAACTATAGCAACAAAGCTAACTCAGGTAAATATAACCCAATTAAGAACTACTTGCTCATAATAAGTGCCGAATAACATCATAAAGTGCATCAATAGCAGCCTTTAGTTGTAACATTGGGCTTGGCTACAGAAGTCCTTCATTAAAACCAGTAGAGATAGCAGTCCTACTTTCCTCAGAAATAAAATAAAATTATACCATCCATGTGACCTATAGTCATGAATTCTTGATAATTGAGTATAAAGTCTGCAATCATGTGTCAGCAAATTTTTAGCAATCATGCACTTACTTTTCAAATTGCATCTTAACTATTATGTATTTAATCATTCTAGTCCGTTGTAAGATCCTCCATGCTCACCTGTTCTCATCAACCTTCTACTACCAAGTATATTTGATGAGTCAGAAAAGCCACAAAAATTAAAAGCCTCTGAATGAATAGTAAAAACGGTTTCCAAAGTGCTCCTAAGTGAAATTCTACTACCTAATCATTGCATGAACTTAGCATTCAGAATATACAAAATTTCAGAATCTATCATACTGCTTTCCATTACTACTCTTGGCACCATGAAACACCATCTACCATGCCCATAAATCTATCTCAATATCCCTAACCAAACAAATCTATAATAGGTATTCCTTGTATTTCTTAATTAAATCCTTAAAAAATGTTTACTAGATTCATTTGTCTAGCGTATTGATATGAGGACATCCTTATACCAGTACAATGCATATAAGCAAAATTTCTTCCCTTTTGCAAGCTATATATAACCTTTCCATGTGAATATCTTGAATATACTCCAACATAAGATGCAGACTCTTTTCAAGGACCATGTTGCATACATAGCTACCACAGGGATCTAAGCCTCATACTAGGCTAACACCAATGCTATATCATAATAAAAGAAACAGATTATAAAGCAGAAGAATAGAGAAGTGATTATATAGGCTTCAATAAACTATCATAAGAAGTTGATTCCTCAATTCAACTGTTCTCAAGACAGCAAGTACAAGAGCAAATGCTCAACAATAGCAATAAAAAAAATCATCTGATAAAGAACATACATTAAATTGGAATTTATTAATTTAACTTATATTCCTAGCTTCATCAATGTGAGGAAATACCTCGGGTTAGGATTGCCTCTCACCACCTTCTGCCCATACTTACGCCAGCGGTACCCGTCATCCAATATATCAACCTCACTCAGAGTTTGTACAACAACTCGTGGTTCCCGGATAGGCTTAACTACAGGAGTGATGTCAGCATTTCCAATTTCCATTTTTCTGCTCAACAAAAAAGAAAAATTCATCATCGGCAAATAGGCTCGCATGCTGGAGAAAATCACAAGCTTTGGCCTAAATTGTGATACCTTCGCTTCAAGAAGGGATCCTCAACATCAACCTCATCATTAGTCTTGTTTGACACAAACCCGGCACCCTCTGGACTATCATCATTTATTGTTCCAGGTGATAACTCTGGAGTACTGTTGGGCTCAGCAGCATGGGACATCTGACCATACATATTGGATGCTTTGTCTACAATTCAAGAATTAGAAGAAAAAGAAAGCCATCTTATTTTCTTTGCAATAAGTAATAATAAAATGGAAGCAATGAGAAGCATCTGGCTGGTATTACCATCTTGGCCAGCCAAAGAAGAAGCCTTATCAGATCTCTCTCGTTGTATAGTCATAACAGTACCGGTAGAGTATCGGCAGCTTGGTTGAGGTTTAGGATGATCATGTGTTCCCTTGTAAATTATCTCAGTAATTTGACCATCATGAGAGCGTTCAAAAAGCTTTTTCACTTCACAGTTAGGATGTGTACATTTGTAATAACTGCGTGGAAATTCACTTCCTTTAACATGTTTTTGCCCATATTTTCGCCAATAGTATCCATCATCAGACGTTTTCTCAGCTGCAACTGGAAGTCCACTGCCTCTAACATCAACAGGTGATGATTGATGCATATTAGCTGCGTTGCCTTTTTGGTTAATGTCATCCAAGTCGACATCAACAGGAACAGTAGCCCCAGAAGGTGATGATAGGCTTAATTCATTAGAAGGAACTGCTATCTTACTTTCAACTAATGGTGAGGAAGCAAATGATTGGGCTTTTCCTGGACCTTCTACTAGAGCAGATTGTTTATTTACATGGTTGTTGAAATCTTCAGGAACCTTAACATGAGCGAATAGCAATGGATAAGTGCTAGGCAAATAGTAGTCCTCAAAACAACATTAATCAGAACATGAAACATGACAATCCAATTTGTTTCTACCGAGCACTTTAAACCCCAAAAATGAAACTATCTAAAAGATTATAACACTTTAGTGATTGATTTTGTCTTGAGTGACAAAGTGATGAGTACCAATAAATATATCTGATTAATTATCCCATCTTGTTAACTTCATATACAGGTTTGAATCAAGTAAGGTGAAAGAAAAACAAAATTCAAGCTCACTAGTCAACGTGATTCAAAAGTTACATTCATTGAAGTCTTACTAACATTAATTTTCATTACCATATTTGATCTATTGTGTGGTTTAAACTCAAAGAAGCTTGATTTTCTGTCATCAACAGTACTGGTATTGAAGCAAGCAGTGGTTATAGGAAATGTAGCAGATGCAGCAGAAGCCATAGATTCATGTACAGTTTGTAGAAGCTTAGGAAGGGAACCTGTAGTCGGTGAAGGCTCCACCTACAAAGCATGGAAACAAATAATATTATATAACAACATGTTATCTGCCACAATTTCTTAATCAAATGAAAAATTATAAATTCAAATGCAGAAAAAGATGCAGGAAGAAAATTTTAATTTCTCAAAGAAACAAAATAAAAAGAGAGGGAGAAAAGGACAAAATGACAGCAAGTTTCTGAATACCTGCAAACCCTAAGGCCCCAAACAGCAATCAATCAACCAACAAAATCAGTAATAACAATGGAAAGAGAGCACATATATAATCATCAGAATAAACCAAACAACTGCATAGATTTATCAGCCAGTCATGCAAGCTGTCCACTATAATTGAGCATAACCAAAGTACTCCATTTCCTTCACTTGATACTATTGCATGAGGATTGTTTAGAGTCCGTATGACAAAGATAGCAGAGTACATTATATGCGGGAGTTAGTTATATAAACAATCAATCATAACTTAGAAAAGTCATTTCCACATGAAGCAGCATAGAATTCTACACGAATTAGGACCATATAGACAATTAACGTCTAGAAAATCAAGTCCTTTCAGAAAAACCTAGACCCACAATCTTTCTGACATTCCTTATACTATTCTCACAGCACAATTAACTAAAATCAATCAGCTAATCGTTGGCAATGCATTGATTCGTTTGTTCCATGTATATAAATAGTAAAGGAAAAGAAGAGGACTTTTCTGTGCATACTGCTACACCGTTGAAACAAAAAACAAACAAAAAGGGCAAGCACCAACAAAAGAGAAGATTCATTATGTGAAAAAACAACACTGACATTAAAATAAATAAAAGGGGAATGTCGAGTGATCCTCAGCTAAAGTCATATTCCAACAGAATACCGTATTGAGCATAAAGTAGCCAATACACAATTCTATAAGAGCAAGCATCAGAACCTAACGGACCCATACACAAAATGTACTACCAAGTGAAGGATCAAACAAGGAAAGAGCCAGCTCTAAAGAAAATTTGCCACGAGACTAAACAAGCATATAAGAATTTCGAATTTTCTTTTCCTTTTTTTTTTCTCACACGAAACAGAAACAGCATCTTCAGCTCATCACTCATCAGCATTCATTCAAATCAAGTGTCATCAAATTATTCCACCCAAATGATAAGATTTGAGGCAACCCCAGATAGGCGCCGTTTGGTAGCTGAGAAATTGTGAGAAAATCAGAGTGAAAAGTACAAATTTTTGATATGCCATTCACAATAAGTGACCTTTACCTTACATGGGTCAAGTAAAAACACCACCTTTGACTAAAATAAGCTTAAAAAAAACAAGAACATTCTACTAATGAATTCACTCAAAAAGATTATCTTTCCTTCTTCTATTCCATTTTCTCTCAGAAACACACAAAACCAGTTGAAAATTCTCCCCCATAATACCACCATTCTATGTTCACCCAAACCAAAAACTTCAATTGGAAGCAAAGAAGAAGAAACAAAAGAGAAAGCTTACCTTCATGTTGGAAAGAAGAACAGGGGATTCGAGAAACGACGTGGGACTCAGTCCTGGAGGAATGGTGATGCACGGCGACCTCGAGATCGGAAGCTTCGCCGGCGACATCAGCTTGTACCGTGCGGTCGAATTCTGACCCGACCCAGCTCGATTCGGATCATCGATTCGAAGCTCCGAAGTGGAGTTGGTGTCCATTGTGGGGTGGTGGCGTTGGGGAGAGTCAAAGCAGAAGTAGGGAGGGAGAGAAGGGCAAAAGGGTCATTTCAAAAAGGCATTTTGTTTTCTGGGTGTTGGGGTTGTGTTGTGTGTTTTTTCTGTGTCTTTGAAGGTTCTGTCAGAGATGCTGAGACTTGAGAGGAGAGTGGGACTCAGTTGACTTGCAATGTTGGATCTCTCTCTCACTGCTCACTCTCTTCTCTGTCATTGCCTTGTCATTTTAAACCCTTCTTTCGCAGCTTTTTTCTTTTTTCTTTTGTTGTTTCTTCTTATTAACTCACCCTCTATTTTTTTTATAAATAAAAAATAAAAAAATCATCATGGTAATAATTGAAGTTGAATTGTTTGCACAAGGAATGAGAGGATGGGATGGAGAGGTGAATGATTTTGTCAATGAATTATTCACTATTGGACAAAGATCTTGTAACAAAATGATTATTTTACTATTGGTTAAAAGAATTGTTATTATTATTATTTATGTCTGTTTTTAGCTAGGTAAGATTTGAAAGTGAAAAGTGGTGTGCCAAGTACCAACTTTATGTTACTCTTCACCACACACAATCTATATGAGTGATTGGTGCAAAACCGCAAATCACTTTCTACAAGTTGAAAGCCAAAGCCAATCTAGAATTGGTTCCACAAAGGGTTAGATTCAAATAATTTAACCCCATGGATAGGAGAGTCAGTTTCAAGCAATGACCTCAGTGTGTGGTTTTATCTATGTTATTTGAACTTTGATCACTGATTCTAATCAAGGAAGTGAGGCACCGTCGGCAGTTCCCATGTGGGATGTGTGTGTAACAAATAAGTATTGGTAATTAAGTGATGCAGTAAGTAGAGATTGATTAAATACTAATTAGTTCATAGAATCATGTTGATTGGAGGTTTTTGGACACTGACTACATTGTTTAGTGCATCTAAATGTGGCAATTGTTGACCTGAACTCTTAATTTGATTTGGGTATTAATTTTACTTTGAGTCACAATAAATGATGAGAATGTTGTCAATTTTTCATGGATATGCTGTATAGATCTACGAAAGAGTAAGTTAACATGTTGGTCTCAAACTATTAAATATCTTCTTTACTAATCTTATAGCAATTTGTTACAAGGGGTTAAAAGAGAGTAGAGGCTCAAATTTTGGTCCATTTCTATTAATGAAATATATGAAGTAGAAAAACACCGGTTGTAGAAACATTTCATTAGAGTTTGTTTTTGTTTTCTCTATTCGATGTGAGTTTTTACTTTTTACCTGTTTGGAGACAGATAAGAAAAAGAAGGGTGTACTTATGCCCAAAATTAGGTGAAGAGAAAGGAAAACAACGGCAAATCTTAAACATTTAACGGCTTGAGATGCAGTTAAACCAAAGTTCTGACTAGTTTTCTAATTCTTTACAAATTTTTTTATTGAGTGATCTCTTTCCACCCAAAAGAATTTTACTATATTAAATACTAGAGCATGTCACATCCAATACAATTGCATATCAAAGCATTCTATCCAAAATAGCCTACCTTATCTATCTTTCTCTCTTAACACTTTTGCTTATTTGGTGACAAAATATTTATGATCAAATTAAAGTATGAATCACTTATTCCTCGTTTCAATTTTACCGACCATCTAGAAAGGAGATTTTATCACATTAAGAGTCAGTTAGGTATCTTTAGAATTTTATGTGAAAATCTTAGAGGTGAATTTTTCATATGTACCAAATTAATTTTTAAATTCCGGAATGTGGAGCAACTCTTGTTCTTTTAAGGAAAGGTACACAATCATAAAAAAGTCTGTCTGTTTAATATTTTTATTACTCTAATCTCATAAGAATGCTTAGAAAGATTTGAGTCCTGATTATTAATATGAAAAAAATATTAAATGAGGTAAAATCTATCTTCATAATTTTTATTCTTAAAAAAATTAGTCTCTGATTGACAATTGGAAAATATCCTTGGTACAATAAAAAGACACACTTTCAAAGTATAATTAATAAAATAATTTCAAATGTTTTTACTCAATGCATGATTTTTTGGGGAAATAAAGCTTAAATACAAAAAATAAAAAAATCAAAAAAAAAAATTCTCTCAATATTTTTACCACTTTGTATTAAGATTAAACGCTTGCTTTGAGTATTAAATGTATTTTTACCCCACAAGTACTTTGCACATGATCCAATTTATAAATAAATACTTCTATAAGAATTTTTTTACATATTAAAATTACGTATGCAAAGAGATAAGCCTAAATATATTTAAAAAATCTTAGTTATTTAATGTTTTTATATTTATTTCTCAATGTCTTCGAAAGATATGCATAAAAAGTCATTCTCATTTGAAATTATAAATTCTTCAAGATAAAATTAAACTTACTATATGAATTTCTCCTCATAAATTAAGATATATCTCTTTATTATAGTGTTTTTAAGGGGATGGGAGCTCATTATAAAAACTGTTTAATGAGAGAGGGAAAATAAAATTTTAAGATAATATATTTGATTTAGTTATCTTATTTTATCTTACGTTGAAATTTAGATAACCATAAATTATATATTTTTCTTATTTTAATATAATTTAAAAAGCAATAAAATTTGAATTTTTGATTCTTATATAAAATTATTGTAATTTTTTATCTCTTACCACTAGACTAATTTTAATGATATAATTATACATCTCCCTTTAAAAGTATACATAAAAAAATATTCATTTAATTTTTATTTTTTTTTAATTTAACGATTATTTTTTTAGTACCATGTAAATAATTAAAAAATTAGTAATAATATGTAAATATACAAATATTAACGACATTAATTTACACTCTAAAAATTATTTTGGTAATTGATTACTTAAAAAAATTATGATTAATACTATAAAAAATAATGATTAATTTAATTTTGTATATGATTATAAAAATTAATTTGATAATCAATTATTAAACTATAATAATCAATTATATGAAAGATGATAATTGACAACAACAGTTGATTAACTCTACAAAAATACATACCATATAAATAATAATGTTAAGATAAAGAAAAAATAACAAAATATGTAATAAATTATTAAACTATAAAAGAACTTGTATAAAATTTTAAGATAAAATTTATATATATATATATATATATATATATATATATATATATATATATATATATATATATATATATATATATACACACACACATGCGTGTGTGAGTAAAAATGTTATTTTTTATAAGATATTAACCTTAAGTTCTCATCCACATTTCATGGTTTTTTTAAATTGTTACTAATTCATTATTGAGTGGCATAATTACTCTATGAAAGTTTTGACACTTATTCTATTGTAATAGAAAATGACAAGTCTACCTGAAAGTTGGAAGTAAAGGTGCTGTATAGGTGCGGAGGCAAGGAAGGACGTGAAGGCGCCTCTGCCTTAGCTTTATTATGATTTTTAAATACACAATTTGTATATTTTATTGTTGATTCCTTTCAAATTTAATCGATGTATGGAAGCCTTTTACCGGTATCATTCAAAACCAAAGGCAAATAATTAAAATATTGGCTTAAACCATAGAATCAGTGTTAAAAATCAGCAAAAAGTGAAAAATTAGATACCCCAACTTCCGATTGATAAATTGCTTCAATTTATTGTCTCTTCTTGTATTGACAAATAAATTGCCTCTAGTTTTTTACCTACCTTTTCAGCAATGAAAACTATGAAAACAAGAATGACAACGAGATAGAAAAAGAACTTCCTCACAAAATACATGACTATTTATATTTTTAAAATCCCAAAAAATTACAAATAATAATAATAATAAATAAATTCTATTTCATAAAATAACGTTGAACAGTTACACAACTTAAACAGTGAATTTATCTTGTATTCATTGCTTTCAATTCAAATATATAACATAACAAATATGAATTAAATGTATTTAATTTGACTGCATATATTCTATAATATTTAAACTTTCTTTGACAAAAAAGTAAAGCACACTTCTACGTTTTAATCAGAACTCCCTAAGATTAAAATCTTAGACTCCACCAGGTCTTGTTTGTTTTATAAATAAAAAAATTAATAAACACACGTTCTAATGCAAATATATGATTTAGATTAATTTGTCCACGTATTTCAATCATATTCAATGGTTTAAAATCCATATTGTAAAACAACTCACTTCCGATTAACAAAAATATAGTATTCACTACTATTCTTTGCCAAATGAAAAAGTGTAAATCTAGTCATCCATTCATGAGATGCATAGTCTATTTCTTCTTCTGAATGAAATTCTCACTACTCACTACTAGCAAAAAAGAAGAAAGCTGGCCAGTCATGTACGACCCATATTCATGGAACACGCTGAGAATACGTCTCAACCATCAGCGGAGTAAACATTTCCAAACATATAGAAAACGAGGTCTCTTACATGTTACATTACCAAATCATCAATACAAAAAGATTAGCAGTGCTTTGAAAGGTGAGAGGAGCAATCTATAGAACAGGAAATAATAATACAGACACGTCTTTTGATAGGTAATAGATCACTTCATAGGTACAACAGTTTCAAATACCTCTCATACACTTATCTCTTTCTTTAAGTATTAACTCTTTACATGTAAAACTCGAGCTAATGGATCATTGGCAGAGTTACTAACTTACCCTGGTTAGAGTGGAACCTTAAAAATAAAAAAGCTACAGAAACTCCAGTAATAGACATGGCTTCATCATTGGGCAACACAAAATCAATTGGTGCTAAAATTGTTTGCGAGAACCTCCCAAGTATGATACACAAAATAAAAGGTAACAAGACTCATTTTCTTAAGCTAATCCTAGTCTTACCCGCCTCAGTGGCGTAATTACTTTTTTGTGTGACTAAATAGTACAAAAATCTGTAGACTAGGTCATACACAGCCCAAGAATTTATATTCCTATATTTTCAGCGTCGCCTTGGATTCAAAATCAAGGGTGCTAGCCCAAGGTTTAGTGATTCAACAATTTGTGACTGATTGGAACCCAAACATATTGCAATTTGGGCCACTTTCTAGAAAAATGAGATCTCAACTATTGTAGACCAAAACATACATACCACGATCCAAAGACGACATTTAACATCAATTCATCAACATCTACTTAATATATAAGTTACTCAATTAGAATTAGTTCTGCTAGTCACACAATTAATACAATATTATCTGTCAGATGTCAAGTTATCAACAAATCAATTGTTGAATAGACTGAGACATATTCATAGACAGATGATTATTATAGCACAGTGGGCATCATAGCCCCTAATAAGCACCTTTAACCATCAAAAGTATGAATTAGATCAGTGTATAGAAGAATAATACAATTGTATTTAATTTCAAATTCAAAGAATGCGAAGCACTTTTTCTTTGTGCTTTTCCGCACAAAGGTCATGTGCAAAAGAAGCAAATAAAGCTTATCAGTTTTTTCTTGTGTGTATTTCATACAGGACAATCATGAATGGGCCGAAAACCAAAGGAAAACAAAGAAACCAGATATAAGAAACTGTATGCAATACCAGCCCTATTTGTGAGACATCCAAGAAATTTGACCAACGATGAGATGAAAAGTAAAGATGTGAGAACATAAAGATTCATCACACAGGGGAATAACAAAAAAATATATCTTGTATTTTTCCATCCATGTGCATGGTCGCGTGGAAGAGAACAATCAACACAATTCTCCTAGGCTTTATTTTAAAGCTTCAGTAATGGATGGATCACCCTACATTTACTTATTAAAATCCTTGAAATCAATGGATGAGAAAAGCAAGTCTCTACCTACAATGAGGGAACTGACCAAAAGTTAAAATCCAAAGAGAGATGTCTTCTTATGGTTAGGGATGTCAGCACAGAGGGGTAGGGATGGGTAGTACACTACTCGTATCAATACCTATTAAAATTAGCATGTAACTGATAGTCTGATACCATGAATTTTTAAAAATTTAAAAACCAAAAAAGAAAAAGAAAAAATATCCTATAATATACTATAATATGAAATTATATTATTGTTATTATTATATAATATTAAATAGCATTATATAATATCATTATTGATTAACATATTAATATTATCATTATAAAATAATATAAAACAAATTTTACATTATCATAAAATAATATAAAATCATAATATTTTAAATATATTTAATAAAAAATATTTTTATGAGTATGCGGATACTTGTAGGACGGGTAGTATGATATCCATCCCCACCAATTTTATGAATATACGGACATGCATTAAGGTATACTTGCAAATATCCGCGAGTATGGATATTTTTACCATCCCCAGGTATGGCATAATGCCGAATACTTTCTAACCCCTTAACAAATTTTGATAGGGTTAACCCATAACTATCTTTGTATATACGTATATATATATATATATATATTAAACTAAGACAGGATAGAGAAAAATTAAGCACATATGAAACTGCAGAATGGTTTAATAAGCAATTCTCAGGTAAAACTATATTCAATACAAATCTGGAAATTTTCTATATGTGAGGGTTTTACTTTTGAAACCTGGTCTAAGCCTCAATGCTAGCAAAGACAATCAAGGCTATGCAACAAGGATGAGCAAGAACAGGGAAATTTAAAGAAGACCATGATTAACCTAAAAGGAATCTTATATATACAAAATGATTCAAGTAATTAAAATTGTGAAACTAATCATTCCCTCACAATCCTTTATTACTGAATCTAGTTCCTGTCCTATGATCACGGAGGTCAACAAAGCTGGCTATGCCTTTAATAACCAAAAACCAGAAGTGCAAAGCCATGGAGAAACTATAATACCAAGTTGCCAACCCAGGAGTTCAGTATTGAAAAGAAAATGCAATTTCTTGATCTATTGAGGATAAGATGTTTGGTAATAATGTTTCAGACCGTAACCGCCATAAGAAGATATACTATCATAATATCTAGACGGCACATGCGGCTCTGATGAATTTGGAAGAGAAACACCTTGACCAAGGTTGCCACTGAGACCCATTGGGACACCATCAAGACCATAAGGCCCAGCTGAAGGGCCTGTATAAGGTGAGATGGTTGAGGTTGGAGCCATCATGCCAAATGGCATGGCTGGCAAATTCGTGTACGGATTTCGATGTTCCGGCAACAAACCTGATGACGGGAAAGTAGGTTGTTGGTAGGAATGTATGGTTGAACTGGTACCGGTGACATTATTCAAGACAGCTGCAGAACCAACAGGAGCAGATATTCGAGGACGCTTGATCCCACTTTGTTGCTGCTGATGCTGAGGAGGCTCTGCAGCAAAAGGTGATGCGGCATGTTTTACATTTGCCTTATGCTTCGTCAATTGCTCTATACGCTGTTCAAGGCTTGCACGTGGATATTCAGATTCAAGATTATGTCTCTCAATAACCTTAATCACCGATTTCAGTGCATGGACTTCTCTAGCTGTGATCTCATTCTGCAAAAATACCCAAATAAATATAGGCAGCGACATCATGCACCAAGTAATCAATCAACGAGAGCAGCATACGTACAAGCGACTTTCCTTCCTGGGAAAGTCTTCTAGCAAGTTTCTGAGACTCATTTACATGAGCTTTCAAAATGGGAACCGGTGGGATCTTATCAGCAAGATTGAACTCAAAAACATACTTCACAGCCAGAATATGTTTGCCCTAGTCAATAAGTTTCTGAACAAGACCTGCAAAACACAAACCAACATCTGTGTCAGAACACCAGTTACAAAATCAAAATTGAAATTTTTTTGTTAAAAAATAGTATCAATGTACGTTCACCATAATTTCCAATGTATTCCTAAATCCTAACATCATTTCCAATAAAAACTTTATATTATTAATTTCTTAACCAGTACCATCAGGTCACCTGTTAGTAAAACCCTATAGACTAACTCACCTAGAAGGTTGACACCAGAAATCCAATAACAAAAACATCACAATTTGAAATTACAACCTTATACCGTTTTTTTAAAAAAAAAAATCCAACTCCAAGACCACAGTAGCATAAACAACAGTATTGCCACAGAAACTATTAAGTACTAGCCACAAAAATTAAACAAAACATAAACACTGTCACACAATAGCATCTCATAACAGTTAAAATGAAACCATAAAAGAAAACTAAATTAGGGGACTGGGACCTGGAACTTTATCAGTCAACCCAACAATCTGGTACAGCTGAGGAAGGTCATCATTAGCAGCAGCCAAGGCAGAGAAAGTGGCAAGCTCATTGAGAGACAATTCAGAAAGCAAAGAATAAGCGGCCAAAAAATGCAAGAAAGCCATAGCTCCAACTGCATCAGCATTATCATTGAGCAAGCTTCTCTTCCACTCTGCACCCAATGTCTTGGCTTTCTTCCTCACTTTAGCACTCAAAAACGGAGACACAGCTCTGAGCTGTTGGAACAACACATTGCAACTCCTTTTCATCAAGCGCAGTTGCTTCTCATCCTTCACTGCATTTGCATCCACAACACCATTCAAGGAATCAAGGAGCATGGAAGCAGGATCAACGGCAGAATTGAAGCCATTCCGAAGCTGAACCTTAATCTCAACACTGTTTCTCTGTTTCTCAAATGCCCCAACGTAATCTCTCAACCCTTTGCCATCCATATTGTTACATGTATCCAATTCGCTGTGGTTGAGCTAGATTCAAGGGGTTGAAGGAAGAGGAAGCGTTGAAAAAAGGAAATGTGGAGAGAAGAGAAATGCGAATCGAGCTGGGACCATGAAAGAGAGAATGAAGAACACATCACACGCGATTGAGCTTCCATAACATCGTAGGCTTTCTTCATCTTCTTCTGCACCAGTTTCAAAGCCTGTCTATCGTCTTAATGTCGCCATTTTTAACTCCCAATTTTCTATTGGGCCTTACTTTTTCCACCCGTTACATTTTTTTTTAGATTTTTTATTTCAATTTACCCTTAACACCCTCTTTTGTTTATTGTTACGTAAATCTATTATGCATAAGTAAGGCTTGCGTTCCTATTCTCCAAGCAACACTCTCTGTCATCTTAATATATAATTTTTAATTGATAAGCATTTGGGTAGACTAGATACAAGGTTTTAAATTTACAATTGGTTGTTCTTGGTTCGCAGGGTTAGTATTGAAGAAGAAGACGATTCATAAGTTAACATTCTGCAAAATTAGTTTGCGAAATGTTAACTTGTACAAACAACAAACTAATTTACGGAATGCACTAGATGTATTCTGCAAATTAGTTTACGAAACAAATTAATTTATAGAAACATTTTAAAGTTCCTACGGAGTACATTGGGTTAGACGATACGTCTTTTCCGACGCCGGTTACTTTCCTCAATTCTTTCATCCGTCAACAAAAAACCTAACTTACATTCAATAACAATGGTGAAAAAAAAAATAACGGTGGAAAGAAGAAAAAAGGATGCAGGAGAATGCTGAAATGTTACAGTGATGAGATATTTGAGACTTTTCATATAAAGGGGTGAAAAAAAAATTTGGGGATGCAAAAAGCAAACCCTTTTTTATTTCACTAAAACCTGCAATTCAATTTCAATTCTTCTCATTGGGCCTTAACATGCTCCAGCTCTCACAATATTTGGGCTGGGCTGCTTTGCTCCAATCCAATTCACTCGTAATTGGGCTGCACTTAGTTTATTGTTGGGTATTACGTTTTGCATCCTCTCTCATGTGAAATAACCATTATAGCTTCTTTTAGGTGCAACAACAACAAAGTTTTTTTTTGTTTAATGAGAGATAAGTTTTTGAAAATAAGAATTTAAATTTTAAATTTTTATTTTTGAAAGCCAAAAATATGTAACAACAAAAAAGTTTTTTATCCAATAAAAGATAAATTTTAAAAATAAAAATTTGAAAGTTATGTTTTGACTTCTACATTCTTATTTTTGAAAGTCATTAGTTTGATTTCTGAATTTTTATTTTTTGATTCTTATTTCTAAAACACATATTTTAATTTTTTTTATTTTGAAGATCAAATATGTATATGCAATAACAAAATTAAAATTTTTTTTTTCTAGATTCATTTTGTAATTTTTTGTATACAATATCTTTCAACTATGTAAACACATACTTAAAATGATCATTCATGGACATGAGTTAAAGGAAACTGAACATCTTTACATAACAACATAAGAAAATTTTATTATTGTATATTTATAAGAATTTAAAAATAAAAATATAATTTTCATATTTTTATTTTCAAAAATTAAAATTTAGCTTTTGAATTTTTATTTTCTGAAAGCTTACTTCCCATAAAAAAAATTGTTGGTGTTATTAATGAACTTTCAACAAGTATATTATGGTTATTTAATAGGAAGAGGGTAAAAAAGTAAAAAAGGAAAAAAGTAATACTATTTACTGTTTTGTTGGCCGTGGGTTTGTACTCAGTTTCATTTGTTAAAAATATTTAAATTAGAAGATTGGTTTAGTGTATGACATTTTAAACCATTATACATAGTTAATATATATATATATATATATATATATATATATTTAAGTTCATTTTAATAATAAATTTTGTATTGAAACAATTTATAAAATTTGAGTTAGACTGGTTCGTTTATTTATTTTATAGTTAAGTTGACTTATATTTAAATTATTTTTAATTATAAATTTATATTAAAAAATAGGTTTTTTTAATAAAAATAACATTTTTAACATAAAAAAAAACAAGATTAGATCGTTATATACTTAGATACTTGTAGAATATATCATAACTCTATCTGTAGGAACTGTTTTCGAATTTTTTAAATTATAAATTATATTAAAATAGGCTTTTTTTTATTAAAAATATAAACAAGATTAGATCGTTATAATTTAGATACTTGTAGAATATATCATAATTCTCTCTCTAGGAACTGTTTTCGAATTTAGAGGATATAAAATTAACTCCTGTATAATTAAATTTGAATTTTTCACTAATTCTAAATTTTCCTATAATATATTTTTACAAAAAAAATTATTTATTAAATAAAAAGAATAACATTCATTTTATAGTTTCAATGTATTAAATATATTTATTTTTATTTAATAATTACTTTATATTAAATACTATGAAATCTAGTAAAATGATATAGCATTAATTATTATTAAAAGTATGGGTTTTTCTTATTTATATTTTCTCTTTCATCAAATCACGCAATTTGTCTTATATCAAACAGTTAACAATTGATACTTTATTAATTATTTAAAAAAATTTCAAACATTTTTTGAGATTATTCTTAAATTTAGTTAATCCTATTTTATCTCGTTTTTAAAGGCCAAACGTTTCGTATTTGTATATTAAATTCGAAGTTGATGAATTTGGATTTTTGACACATACAATAACAGTTAATTCATATAACTTTTATTTTATATTTTGTCCTTATTCTCAAAGTATTTTATTTTGAATTTATTATTATGTAACAAAATAAAATGTTCATTTCCAATAACAAAAGGATTTTCTATAATATTTTATTTCTTCTCAAGTCATGATTTTATTATTGTTTGGCAATGGTGATATCGTATGTTCAAAAATGTACCTAAAACAAACATCAAGAGTTATATGTTTAACATTCATATGTCAATTTATCAAAGCTGCAGATTTTACAATCACATGCGTTAGATTTTCCTCTAAGCATTTATATGAGAGTTATATTACTTTTAAAAAAATTTATAACACTTCATATAATTAAATATTAGTATTTTTTTCTTTTTCTATTAAATCAATCTGTACATTTTATTTATCTCATTTTATATATCTTGTTATTTGAATTTATTGTATAAATTTAATTTTTATTTATATAAATAAGATTTGAAATATAGTATAAATAACAACAAAAATTACACTCTTTAAAATGATAGTGAATTTTTTATTTTTTATTTTTAAATTAAATTTAAAAAAAATATTTAATTAAAATCATTTTAAATTAATTTTTAAAAAAGTTTTAGAAATAAATTTTAAAATAAAAAATATTTTTAATATTTATTTTAAATTTTAAAATTATTTTATTCTAAACTTCAAATTTATTTCTTAAAATATACCATAAAATATACCATTACTATCTCACCATTATCATTGTTATTGTTACCATTTTACTAACATTATTATCATCACAACCATTCTCATTACAATAATAATAATAATAATTATTATTATTATATTAATATTAATTTTTAAATTTTTTACTTTACTAATATATTTTTAATTAATTTTAAATTAATAATCTATTATTTATTTATTTTTAATAAATTTATAATAAAAAATTAAAATAAGATAAGTTGAATATTTTTAATATTTTTTTAAAACTTAAAATTATAATTTAAAATTAAGAAGTAAAAACTGAATTTAATTTCTAAAAACTTTAAAACTTAAAACTAAAAATTACCGACAAAACCTTAGTTATAGGCAAAAATAATTTTTGTTTTTAAAATGCAACATAACAAATCATTTTATTTTTATGATGATGAAACAAGAAGATATTATAATTAATACATTATAAGTAAAATAATATTATATATATATATATATTTAATTTTATTCTATATATAAGTAATACTCTATATATATCTAAAAATGTTAAAAAATATAATTTTTATTTTTATTTTGTTTTAATTATTTACTTTAATAATTTATCCTTCGTATATAGATTTTACTTTTAAAAAGAAAGGAAGAAAGTATTTTCTTCATTTTTAAAATAATTTATTTGATCTATATTTATTTCAAGTTAAATGTTAAAAATATTTATTCATTTTTAAAAGCTTTTTAATAAATAAAAAAGGATAAATATCTAGTTAAAAATATGTAATCAATTCTACATATGTATATTTTTAATTATTATTTAAAAAGTTAAATATATTTTTAATTTTTTAAAAATTTTAAAATCATTAGTTTTAGCCTTTTATTTTTTTTAAACTAACTTATTTTTAATTCTTCATTATTAACATGTCAAATATAAATATACATCATGTGTTATACGTTAGTTATTTTAAGAATTAAAAATATTATATTTTAAAAATAAAAAATTTAAATTATATTTCAAAATTTTAAAATAACAAAAATATATTTATTTAACTCTTGTAAAAAAATATGGAATCTTGAACTGAAAGTGATGGTCCATTTTCCTTTATCTTTCTTGGTGAATGGCACCTACATGATTCATAGCTTTCCAACATGATATAAATACAAGCATGAAATAGAACCGTAGACCCAATAACTCCAACCCGACCAAAATTGGGATTTCCCCATAAAAGAGGACAATTTTGTAATGGAAAGAATCACATTATTCTTACATTAAGAATCCATTAGATGGATTATGGAAGTGATGAAAGTTATCAATGTATGTGTCTACATGTGACCTCGAAGCACATCACAATTTATGTTGCAACAAAAACTGGTGAAGCCTTAAGGGGCAGTTGTAAAGCCAGCAACCAATTAATTATTTTTATTCTTTTCAAGATATTCCATCAAATTGATGAGTAGGAAACAAGGAAATTAAGATGTATATAGAAACAGCAATGATTTCACATGCATGATTTTAATATCTTAGGAGAATCACATGCTCCTTTGTGTATCCATAATTCCATGCAAAGCAAAAGATAAGCCTAAGATCACAAGAGAAGGCCAACCTATAGATCATACATAGTATTCGTATCTTTGCTCCACTAATATTACATATATTGCAAGATTCATATATTTATATCACAATAATTGGTTTTCAACGGTGACTCATGGGACTTACATGCACCTACAAATTTATATATATATATATATATATATATATAAAGGAGGAATCTAGTTAGTTTAGGAGTAATTTTATTTAAAATTATTCTATTTAATAATTTTTATAAATAATTAAATTTTATTAATTTAATCGTTAAATTAATAAATTATATTATATAGATTATTTTAAATTTTTTTTATAAAATTTTAAAAAAATTAATATTTTATTAAATAAATTTAAGTTACATATATTATAATAAATATATTATTTGTTAATTTAAGTTATTTTTTAAAGTATTAAATATTTTTTAAATTTTATAAAAAAAATTTAACATAATTTATATAATATAATTTATTAATTTAATAATTAAATTGATAAAATTTAATTATTTATGATAATTATTAAACAGAATAATTTTAAATAAAATTATTTTTAAAATAATTTGGTCACTCATATATATATATATATATGTATTATTAAATTTTTTTATTATTTATTTATTGACGAGAAATGAAATACAAAAATTATAAAAAAAATGCATTCTTTCTTCGTCAATCCACATGATTTTATTGAACAGTGTGAACTTATGGCATTTGCTATATAAATAAAAATGTTAATGTAAATCAATTTTATTAATGTGGAAACGCAACTTTATTTCGCAGTTATAATTGATTTTGTTAAAAGTTTTTTTTTTAAAAAAAATTAAGTTTTAACAAATTTTTTATATTTTAAATATTGTATAACTTTTTTAAGACCTAAGGATAGAAGGAAGTTAAAATCTATTATTTATTAAATAAAAATTTTAAGATCTGGCTAAATATAAAATCTACATGATTTAAGTTTATTTAAAAGTTTATATTTCAAAAAAATTAATAAATAAATTTAAAATATACATTAATAATTAATTAAAAAAATTTATAAATTTAAATCTTACAACATAAAAATATTATTAAATAAATTTAAAACATATATATATATATATATTAATATTATCTAAATAAAATATATTAAAATAAATATTATACAAATATAATATATTGAAATAAATATAAATATATAATATATAAATACAAATAGATCTTTAAATAAATTAAATAATTTTTTTATAAATTTAAATATAATTTATTTATCTAATTTTTTTAATAAATTTAAATTTATATATTTATTAAATAAATTAAATTTTAAATAAATTGAACTATAAATTTATATTAAACAATCTTATTTTCTTTCATTTATATTTAGATATACAAAATAAACAAACATCAGCACATAAACTCATTTATACATAAATATAATAACATTTTTTTCATATAAATTTTAACAAATTAAATAGAGATGCTCAAAAAAATTATACTCAAATAACACCCTTTTAAAATAACTTAATTAAAGTACGTACTTGCCAAAACTCATAAGGGTAATTTAAAAATTTTCCCACATTAAATTTCCTCACTCTATCCAAATTTCAGCCTTATGTCACATGAAGACAATAACTTTAATTTAAAACCGCAATTATATATTATATTAGAATATGCCATTGTAAGGATTTTTAAAATAATCTGTTTGATTAGCGTCAAATCACGTTCATATGAACTTAATGCAATATCAACAAATAAAAAATTGTTAGCCCCCAAATTTGAGGTACCGTCAACATATATTAAATTTTAAGTGACATTTTTTTTCCTATTGGACAAAATTCGGTTTTGATGTTATACAAATAGATGCTTAATCTCTTAGGATATTCTCCCTTAATTAAAAACTGCACATCTTACTTTTAATTTATTTTCATTTTAAATTTTAAATTATAAATGTCATCACTCATGAAAGTGAAAGTATCTTTCAATTTATTCTCATTTAAATTTTTTTATATTAAACATTTTATATTTTATAAATATATTTTAAAATTTTTTAAAATTTGAAAATAATATTATTCAAATTTAATCATCCTTAAATAAAATGTTTTTAAGAATAATTATTATTTTTATTAAATTAAATAAATTTTATAGTGATCATTTAATTATATTTTTTTGTTAATTTTTTAAAATACTGTTCTTTAAATTTAATTTGGTTTAAATTAAAATTTTAATATACTATATAAAATTAAAGATATTTTTCTATTATAGATAGGCTAAATTTCAAATTCATTAATTTTTAATAATTTTAAAATTAAACTGATAAAAATATTGTTTAAAAATTTAATAGTTTAGCCATGATTAAATATGTAATTAAATTATTTATAATATTTTATATTATATTAAATAATAAATTAATACAAAATATAAAAACATTAAGATGAATAAAAATTTAAATTAATATATAATGATGATATTATATATTTTATATGATAAAAATAAATAATAAAATATTATATATATTATAATTTATTATTAGACTTTTATTTTGATAAAAATATTTTTAAAATTAAAAAAGGAAAAGTATTGGCCCTTTTAATTTTTTTTTTATTGCAGGTTTTTAATAAAATTTTACCAAACTTAAATCCATTCAATCAACTATTTATCAATTTTAAAATTATTCAATTTTTTTAGTTGAATGAATTAGACATCTAATCAGCTATCGACTCAGCCAATTGAATCTGTTTATTTAGTTTTTAAAATAATAATTATTTAAATTTAATAATACTACTTTAAAATTTAAATTTTGATACACTAGATAAATAAATATTATGCATCATAATTTTGATAAATTACTTTTATAATGTCTTCAATTTTAAAAATATATCTTTTTAAATTAGTCCTATCTAATGTAATAGAATATTTATTTCTTAATTAATAATTTTTTTTTATTTCCATTAATATTTTTAAAAATAATATTTAAAATTTAAAATTATTGTGTAATATACTTTTGATTTTTTGTTTTAAAAATAGTTATGTTATGAATTTTTTTCATATTATTTTTTATTTTGAATATTTTAAAAAAGGTGAAAATAACTGTGGAGTTATATTTTCAGTACATAGAATGTTTTTAATATTTCTTACGATATGTACTTATTAAATAAGAGAATTTTTATTGTTAAGGTAAGAAAATTAATGATTATTTTAAAATTTGTTAAAATTAACATATCAAAATATAATATTTTAAAATTATGATCTATAATTATTAAATAATATATAACCTTAACTATCCATATATATTTATATTAAAATTAAATATTTTTACCTTTTATAATAATAAACTTCTTGCGCTTAACATATTTTCTACGATATGGTTGAGTAATATGGGATCTAGACAAAATAATTCCAAAAAGGCAAAACTTTAATTTCACATATTCAAGAAATAAAAAGAGAAAAAAATTGTTGGGCCGGTGGATAATATTTTAATCAATTATTTTGATTGAAAGAGAGTGATATTGCAGTGTTTTTTTTTAATGGAAATATGAAATGAATAATTTTGAAAAAGATTGCACAACAACTTTTTGATGCTTTAATTATTATCAAGCGAAATCTAATATGATCCCAACAAATATTTTGAGTTGTATATCTAAATTAAATTATATATCTTTTTGAGAAATAATTTTGTTTAACTTTTAAACATCCACGAGAAAAAGGTAAAAATTTAATAAGTTTGTTATAATTTCATTATTTTGAACATTACGTATTTAATATTATATTTTAATTTATATATACTTATTTTTATCTTTTATTTATTGTTTCTTCAAAAAATATTTTCTTGAATTTAAAATGAATAAGAAAATTTATTTTTCTTAATCGTTAAATTAAGAAACATTAAGAAAATATAAAAACATTAAGATGAATAAAAATTTAAATTAATATATAATGATGATATTATATATTTTATATGATAAAAATAAATAATAAAATATTATATATATTATAATTTATTATTAGACTTTTATTTTGATAAAAATATTTTTAAAATTAAAAAAGGAAAAGTATTGGCCCTTTTAATTTTTTTTTTATTGCAGGTTTTTAATAAAATTTTACCAAACTTAAATCCATTCAATCAACTATTTATCAATTTTAAAATTATTCAATTTTTTTAGTTGAATGAATTAGACATCTAATCAGCTATCGACTCAGCCAATTGAATCAGTTGATTTAGTTTTTAAAATAATAATTATTTAAATTTTAAAAATACTACTTTAAAATTTAAATTTTGATACACTAGATAAATAAATATTATGCATCATAATTTTGATAAATTACTTTTATAACGTCTTCAATTTTAAAAATATATCTTTTTAAATTAGTCCTATCTAATGTAATAGAATATTTGTTTCTTAATTAATAAATTTTTTTTATTTCCATTAATCTTTTTAAAAATAATATTTAAAATTTAAAATTACTGTGTAATATACTTTTTATTTTTTGTTTTAAAAATATATAAATTTAAAAATATTTATGCTATGATTTTTTTTCATTTTTTTTGAATATTTTAAAAAAGGTGAAAATAACTGTGGAGTTATATTTTCAGTACATAGAATGTTTTTAATATTTCTTACAATATGTACTTATTAAATAAGAGAATTTTTATTGTTAAGGTAAGAAAATTAATGATTATTTTAAAATTTGTTAAAATTAACATATCAAAATATAATATTTTAAAATTATGATCTATAATTATTAAATAATATATAACCTTAACTATCTATATATATTTATATTAAAATTAAATATTTTTACCTTTTATAATAATAAACTTCTTGCGCTTAACATATTTTCTACGATATGGTTGAGTAATATGGGATCTAGAAAAAATAATTCCAAAAAGACAAAACTTTAATTTCACATATTCAAGAAATAAAAAGAGAAAAAAGTTGTTGGGCCGGTGGATAATATTTTAATCAATTATTTTGATTGAAAGAAAGTGATATTGCAGTGTTTTTTTTTTTAATGGAAATATGAAATGAATAATTTTGAAAAAGATTGCACAACAACTTTTTGATGCTTTAATTATTATTAAGTGAAATCTAATATGATCCCAACAAATATTTTGAGTTGTATATCTAAATTATATATCTTTTTGAGAAATAGTTTTATTTAACTTTTAAACATCCACGAGAAAAAGGTAAAATTTAATAAAATTTTTATAATTTCATTATTTTGAACATTACGTATTTAATATTATATTTTAATTTATATATACTTTTATTTATTGTTTCTTCAAAAAATATTTTCTTGAATTTAAAATGAATAAGAAAATTTATTTTTCTTAAATTTTAAAAAACCATATCAGTTTTTTAAAAAATAAATATTAATATTTTTATATTAAAAAATGGTAAATTTAATTTTATACATCAATCATTTTATAAAATAAAATTTAAACCTAAACCCTCATATAAACTATCTCTATTCCCATTAATGCATCATCTTCAATATATACTTTTTTTACTTCAATCCAATCCTTGTATTAAATTGATTGTCACTTTTTCTTCTTTTAAGATAAATTTTTTTTTTTAAAAAAAACATCCTTTAAATATTAAATAGCATATTCTAAATCTATCAGAATTAGAACAGCATTTTACTAAAAAAACATTTTCTAATTCCCTTGATATCGGATTCCTGTCATTGTCAACAGTGAACAATAATAGAATGTGATTCTGAAACCACAATATCAAATCACTCTTTCTTTTTAGTTCTTTCTTTTTGCAATGTTTTCTTAGAAGGCAAACACAAACCTGTTGTTACCTGGAAGCATCTAAACATGTTGGTTGCACCTTCACGCGCAAACGCGCTGCCGTCAACGGCTATACGCGTTGACCCACACACCAAAAAATACAAAAGAAAAAGTACCTAAAATTATAATATAACGCCTTTATTTACCATTGATTAATTAATTAATTAATTAATTCCTAAGTTGCAGAATTATTGACTTTCTTCAAAACATAAACACCATGCAAACCCACTCCTTAGAAAAAATCATGACAATTTTATAATATCTTATCCCTAAACGTGTATGCATTACACATGACAAGGAAAATTCAACCACATGTGCTTACTTTAAAATTGAAAATCGCTAACTAACATTGTTATAATATTATTATTTAACAAATTAATGTATGAAAATTTTGTTGTAAAATATATTATATAATTTTATTAATTTTTATTTTTAATGAAATTATTTATTTATTAATTTTTAATTATTGTCTTAAGATATTTGTTAGTATGGTTGAATAAAAAATTTTAAACTCAATTTTCGAACACAAAGTGATTTTTTCTATATTCTTTATTTGGAATCTTAGATTTTAGAAATCATGTTAAACTTCAAATCAAAACTTTATTAAAGAGTAATAAAACCTATGTTACTTACCTATAATGTTAGTTATTTTTTTCCTATGTAGAATTTAAATTATTAATTTTTTATACATTGTCTATAAAATATTTTATACAATCAATTAAATAAAAAATATTATAGATGTAATTTCTAAAGTAGTTATTATAAAAGTTAATTATTTTTTATAATATAATAATTCATAGTTGGATGGTAGTAAATTATTAACAATTTTAATTAAATTTATTTTAAAAATTATAGTAAAATATATCTTTTTGTTAAAAATTTAATATTTAAAAGTCAAATAAAATCTGAACTCATTTGGAACTTAATTTAGGATAGGTTTAAGAGTTAGATTTTGGGAGAGAGGTGAAGAAAAGATAAATACCTTGTTTTCAAATTAAAAGATTTATAAAATTAAATAAAAAATTAATATAATAAAATTCTATTAATTTATCTTTTATTTTAAAAAATTATGAGGTTAAAATAAGAAAGGAGAGGAAATCTTTTTATTCTTAATAAATATTATCTAATTTCATAATAATTTAAACAAAATAATAAATTTGCATTAATCTTATATTTACAAAATATTACCCTTCCCTCATCTCACCTTTAAAATTCAACTTTCAAAATATCTTTAACTTCTTATCTCATTATATTAAACGATAAAATTCAAGATAAATTAAAAAAATTATCAAATATTCTAATAAAATTGTTTGATGTGTATTTTTTTTTTTGGTCCTTGTGGAGAATGACAAGTAGGAAGGAAGAAAATATATGGTAGAAAGTTGAATTTGAATAAAAACGAAAATATAAAAGAAAAGTGTGAATTAATTTCCCCAACCAAAACACACGCTCCATGATTTCTGCATAAATATAGTTAAAAGCGTTACATCTCTCTCCTCTTTTTCACTTTGGACTTTCGTCACCTTCTCTTCTCTGTTCTTCAGGGTCAAGCAATCGGTTTTCTTCATGGTACAATTCTTATTCTTCCTCTCTTTTGCATTGCATCATATTTTTCAATTCCAATTCTTCTGTTACATTCAGGTTTCAAATACTTCATTGAATTTTGAATTTTTTAGCTGATTTTTTTTAATTTTTAATTGATAAATTTTCATCTGAAAGCAGAATCTATATCTGAACTTTAATGCGGTGGTTGTTTTTGTTTGTTTTCTTTTTTTTCAACAAAAAAAATTCGTGAGATGCTGAATTTGATTTGAATTTGATGTTGCATGTTTATGTGGTGATAGATGCCGAGTGTGAACCCTGACCCATCCGACAAAGATTCTGAACCATTTGTTGAAACCGATCCAACTGGGCGTTATGGTAGATACAGTGAGTTACTTGGATGTGGTGCTGTGAAAAAAGTGTACCGTGCATTTGATCAAGAAGAAGGAATAGAGGTGGCTTGGAACCAAGTGAAGCTCAGGAATTTCTGTGATGACCCTGCCATGGTGGATAGGCTTTACTCTGAAGTTAGGTTGCTCAGAAGCTTGACTAATAAAAACATCATTGCTCTTTACAGTGTGTGGAGGGATGAGCAGCGTAACACTTTGAATTTCATCACTGAGGTATGTACCAGTGGGAATTTGAGGGAGTACAGGAAAAAGCATAGGCATGTTTCCATGAAGGCCCTTAAGAAGTGGTCTAAGCAGATTTTGAAAGGGTTGAACTATTTGCATACACATGAGCCCTGCATCATCCACAGAGATCTCAATTGCAGTAATGTGTTTGTTAATGGGAATACTGGCCAGGTAACCATTTTTCATTCAAACTTTTTTTTTAGAAAAAATTATGTTCATGTCTCTTAGGGTTTAACAGAATTTCATCCAATATATTTTTCCTTTTTTATATTATTTTAACTTTCTTTATTCATATCAGTACATAAAAAATCAAAGATGATGATATATGTTAGATATGTGATATTATTTGTCATATAAATTAAGGAAAGTTTTATTATGCGTAAAAAGTTAAAAAGGAAAAGTATCGGATGAAATTTTATTAAATATGAAAAAGAGTGAGTATAATTTGATTACATGGTTGCTTGATTAACAATTTGAAAGTCAACTGTAAAAAAAACAGCAAGAAGAAATTTAATTTTGTTTTAATCCTTATATATATTTTTTATTTAATTTCATTTGACTCGATACCTTCTTGAGATCTAAGTATCCAACTTGAGCAAGTCATGGAAGGTGTTTCCTGTTAGATAGGCAAATTAAATTGTTTATACTTTATAGAATAGCAACTTGATGACAATTTTTCGTTTTCTTTTTCTTTTCTTCTTTCCTTGTTCTGCTAGTTACACCGCTAATTTACTATCATGAATAACAATGAGAGGGGAAATAAGTCATTCATTATCACCATGTATATTGTTTTCCACCTAATATCTGTGTTTACCAGCTCTTGGTGTTTATATTAAAAAGGTTGTGCTATAAAATTGATTTAGTCAACTATTAAAGCCAGTTATATAATCTTAATCTTAATTATGTTGTTATGTAATAACCAAAATGGTGTTATTAATAGTTTTCTTTTTTCCATGGTTATCAGGTTAAGATTGGTGACTTGGGTTTGGCAGCAATTGTGGGCAAGAATCACTGTGCACACTCAATTCTTGGAACACCAGAATTTATGGCTCCGGAATTATATGACGAAGACTACACAGAATTGGTGGACATATACTCATTTGGGATGTGTGTGATAGAGATGGTGACACTGGAGATTCCTTATAGTGAGTGTGACAATGTTGCTAAGATATACAAGAAGGTGTCTTCTGGAGTTAGACCTGCGGCCTTGAACAAGGTCAAAGATCCAGAGGTGAAGGCCTTCATTGAGAGGTGCCTTGCTCAGCCAAGGGCTAGACCTTCTGCTGCTGAGCTTCTAAAAGATCCTTTCTTTGAAGAGATTGTTGATGATGACGAAAATGATGACTCTGCTTGTTCATACTAAGCTTGTCCTTACCGTGACATCATATGTTGATGTGTTAGTTTTTTAATTTGATTTATCTACCTTTTAAATTTATATGTCAATCTGGGGCAGGCTAGAGCCTGTGATTGTTTCGATTTTTCCCTTTGGGGGTTTGTGAAATTGGATAAGGGTTGAATATGGGTGAAGATAAGGCAGTCTGAGGAGGGCTTTTATTGGGGATGGTGTCATTTTGTACATAGGAATTTTACTAGGCAAGCTGCAACATATATTGAATGATTTTGACAATAAATGTTTAAAAAGTTATATCAAATACAATCAGCAGTCAAGAGAAGCTTTGTGGAAAATAGATACAATCTCTTGAAAAGAAAAAAAGTAGTACTGAAGTCTCTTGAATGTAATCTTAGCAAAGAAATTTGATTTTGAAAAGTGTAATTATCAGAAGAAATTCAGAATTTCATGATTCTGCTGAGTGCAAAAGGATATATGTTAATGATTTCAGTCAAATGTGGAATACCATTTTCTTTAATGTAGTTTTTTTTTATTGTTGTGTATAAAACTACATGATATTAATTTATCCTTTTATGGTAGAGGATATTTGACATATAGAATATTATTCTATTTCTGGAAGTTATATTTTTTAAAAATCATGATTTTTTAGGAATATTATGAAGTTATTTAATATGCTTAAAAGTTTTTCAAAAATATTATTATGACTATAATTAAAGCTTTATTTATAAGAATCTTGAATTTTTATTCTTTCTATGAAAATGTTGTGACGGAAACATAATTAAAAATTATATCTGAAAATGCAATTTCATGGTAATGCTTTTATTTAAAAAAAATATTTATTTCAAAAATTAAAATTTAATATTTTCAACTTAAGAGTCTGTCAAATTTTTATTTTTTATTTTTTAATTTTAACTATAAAAATATCATCTTATTTTCATCCTACTTTATATTTTTAAAGCTTTATAAAAAACAATAAAAATAACTTTAAGAAACTGAAGCATAAACCAAACAAGCCTTAAAATTCCTAGAAAATTTAAAGAATTTGTCTACCAAGCAACTGTTATTAATCCAAACAAACTCCAAATTTACTAACCTAAAAGTTTAAACAATAAAAATTGTTTGCATATGAAAAGGGTAGTTGAGATATTGAACACTGTCTTTCATTGCCAACTTCAATTATGGAATGAGATCTTGAAGCAATCCAAAACAATGTGAGCGTGAAAAGGGGTTTTATGATTTGATTTGAGGTCAAAGAAAGAGGTGAGGTCAAGGGTTTGAATGAAATTTGAGCAAAATGATGTATGTTTGGAGGCCAGCCTACATAAGATGACTATAACAAGCAAAATGAGTTGTTCATATTTTAAAAATTGGACCAAAGGTTATTGGAATAAAGTTAAGCTAAGCTTAATGATGAAGAGAAGTGGGTGTGAACTAAAGGGCATGTATAGTTGTAATTGTATCGTGCAACCCCACTCATTTTTGTTGGAAAATTATTGTAGTGACCCGTTGGGTGTACCACATCTTTTTTCCCCTTAAAGCAATAAGGGATTTTGACATTGTCTTTATAAAGTTTTTTTAATCATGGTTGGTGGGTTCTCATTATTCTCTTATTTGTAGGGGACGAAACAGAGAATTGTACTTTGGAAATGTCCCATGGATGCATAGAATCATCTTCTGCTAGAGGGAATTGGAGATAAAAGACAAACAACATTTGGGTTGCCAATGGTGTTATGGCATAGGGAAATATTCAATTTTAATTTCGTTGTGTTTGATGTTGTAAACAGTGATTACGGTAATAATCGATCACGTATTAATTATATATTCCTAGTTGCTTCATATCATGAAGGGTCATGGTAGAATAATAAAGATTTTGTTGTAGTGGTGGAAAGTCAATGAAAGTTTATTCTCAATGATTGGATGTTCATGTATAGTTTAACATGTTCATGGCATGGCAGATGCTATTGCTACCATTCTTCTTCTATATATCCACTTGTGTCAGCTATTTGCCAAAATTTTATTAAATAAACTTTTTTTTTTCACTATAAAACATTTTAGGTTATGTCAAGTATTAAAAATACAGTATTAGAATACGATATGTTTGATTTGAAATTTTTTTATTTATTTAAGTATTATCTTATTTTTGTTTCTAAAATTTTGTATAGTAAAGGGTAAAAATGATTTTTTTTTTATTTTTAGAAAATTTTAAAAGTAAAGAATAAAAAAAATCATAAATCAAACTATCTCCAAGATTTACTTTAAAATAGATTACATTCTATGATTCACTAATTAAATTTGAATGTTATTAATGATTAAGATTAGTTCCCATAAAAAAAAATAAAAATTCCTGCTACTGTGAATCTGTGATTGAATTGTTTCTTACAATTTGAAGACTGCGATCGGAATATTGAAATGCGGATTTCATTTAACTTACTTTCAATTGTATTTATTTGATATGATATAGAATTTCTTATATTAAAAACTTATAATGAAGATAAATTTTGAATTGTTTTGTAAATTAGCTTTTATGTTTGGATCACCTTAAAAATGATAAAATTATATTTCTAAATAACTTTGCTTTCTTGCATTATCCCTACTTAAATATATAAAATAGTTAACTTAATAGAATAAATTGTCTATTCAAATAAGAGGAATTAGAATTAAATAAAATTTAATTGAATCTAACAATTACAATGAATTTCTATATGCAAACCGCTTAGACAAAAAAGAAAAAAAAACACTAAAAAAAAGTTTGGCTTCAACTGAAGGAAATTATACTAATTTGAGAAAATTGAGTGAAAACAAGTGTTGCAAACTGCTTTTAGGGAACATAAAACAAATAAAGGGAAGAAATAAAAATAAGTTAAAGTGGTTCAATGTATTCAGTCTTCTTAAATTTTCTAAATATGGGTAAAATTCTTTAACTCTATTATTTTCATTTCCTATTTTTTATTGTCTACTTGTCTCTTTTTTCCCAAACAAAAAGGCTTAATTTTCTTCCCTTTCTTCATGTCTCATTAATTCCGTATACCTTTTTATCCTTTAGGATATGCAAGATAGATAGAAGTTTTTTAAAAAAAAAAGAGTACTGTGAAAACCAGCTATGTATGAAGACACAAATATGTCTATAAACACTGTCAATTTTCATTTTTCTTTCCTTTATAAATCCTAGCCGGCACACCTAAAATCAATGTCCATTTGTTGTCACTCATGGCTCACAAGTCTATCTCAATAACCTACACCATTCTTCCATATATATATATATATATATGTATATATATATATATAAGTTAAAACTATTCTTTCTAATCTGTGAAAGGAATGTGTTAACGTTTCACTGCCATGTCATATCTATAATAGCTTTTAGCATGGCTTTTGACTCTCAGTATCTTTAGTATTTGTTAGTTGTAAAATTATTTATATATTTTTGTCCAATAAATTTAGTTGGACAAATGTTAATATGATTTTTAATAAACAAATTATTTACTATAATTTTTTAGACTCGGTTTGTATGTACTTGGAATCATGTTTAAAATTTTTCATTAAAAATTTGTTTTTCAATCAATATTCTAAAAGATAGTGATTAGCAAGATTTGTATGATCTAAAATTCAATCTATTTTATTTTCTAATTTTGAAGTTTAAATACTTTCATTTGATTTTCATAATAGATGCTTCATGATATGTTTATATCTTAAAATTATGTTGTTAGTCTCGATAAACATATAATCATCAGTTTTGAAGTGATGTGTATTTTTAGATAAGAATTCATATTTTCGTTTTTTTTAACAAATAAGAGAGATTAGAAACAAGGAACATGTAGAATAAAAAAAAATGATTTGATGGAGAAATATAAAATAAAAAATGAAGTGTAAAAGATGAGGTGGGAATAGAATATCCCTTGTTAAATTGCATGGAGATATTAACAAAGCATCAAAGCTTTACAAGTAGTTGACGATAGCTTCAAAGAAGAGACATGTCATTGTCCAATGCACAAAATAAAGATGCAAGGAGGAGCAGCATGACGAATTCGAGGTACCCTTAACAGCAGAGGAAGAAGTGAAGGAAGTTCAATCACAAAAAAAGAAAAATGAAGGACACAAGAGATTTTGGTGTGTTTCTAAGGAGACTGGTTTGGTATGCTGTCCTATTTTACTTGATCATGGTGTGTGCAGCAGGTGAGTTATCAGAATCTGAGTCTTTCTTCAATTTCCTTAGTGCTATTGACCCCAAAAATGTGCTTAACATTACATGGAATGGGTCACCATCACATTCATGCTTGATGAAGCTGAATGGTGTAAGATGTAACTCAAATGCTACCAATATTGTACAGATAAGGCTTGAAAACTTGAACCTTAGTGGCATAATAGATGCAGATTCCCTATGCAAGCTTCAAAAGTTGAGAGTGGTGAGGTTGGCTAAGAATGACATCAGAGGAACCATTCCACCCTCAATTTTCCATTGTACAAGGTTGACACATTTAAATGTAAGTAGCAACCAATTGAGTGGGAGGTTGACAAAGGCCTTAACAAAATTGAAACATCTTAAGAGCTTGGACATCTCTAATAATAACTTTCATGGTAAGATCCCAAGTAAGCAAGAATATAGGCATCTATTTACTTATTATGTGACTCCAAGAAAGTTAGAAAGCAACAGTACCAATGAGTGGCTACAGGAAAGTGATCATACAATTAATACAATTGAGAAACTATGGCCAGATAGTTCAAGCAACAACACCTATGTTGATAATGGCAAGAAACCATGGTATTTGCAAGATGAAACATGGTTGGCTTCAATTTTGGGCACTGGATTGCTTTTGTCATCCTTCTACTTTATAATCAAGAGGACATCCAAGTTAAGTAAAGAGGGATCAAAGATAGTGAAAGGCCATCATCATATTGTGTCTCCAATAAAAGAGGTTACAACTCATGAGGTTCATGAGGTGAAGCAAAAGGAAGGAGATTCAGAACTTGTGTTCTTTGTTGAACATCGTGAAAGGTTCACTCTGGAGGATCTTCTTAGAGCCACAGCTGATTTGAGAGGTGAAAGCTTCTGCAGCAGCCTTTACAAGGTGAAATTGGAGAACAGTGTCCACTATGCAGTTAAAAGATTGAAGAATTTGCAGGTATCGTCTGAAGAATTTGGTGAAACATTAAGGAGGATAAGTAACTTGAAGCATCCAAATATCCTTCCCCTTGTTGGTTACCGTTCCACCACTGAGGAAAAACTCATCATTTACAAATATCAAACCAATGGAAGCCTGCTTAATCTACTAAACGGTAAGTTAAGATTCATAAACCTTTCAATGTGTTCTCAAAACTTATATTGCTTACATGTATATATTTCTGCCTTGATCATATACTAAAAAATAAATATTTAATGTTATTAATATATTTTGAATAAAAACTTTATTAATTACTTAAGTTATGATGATAGTTAACAAAAGCATTTAAAATAATCAGAATCAGTGAATTTAATCATGTTTAACTAGTTGGAATTGACAATAAGGTTTTGTATTTTATGCAGATTATATAGGAGGTAGAAAAGATTTCCCATGGAAACTGCGTCTGAATATAGCATGTGGGATAGCAAGGGGTTTGGCCTTCATATACAGAAAGTTAGATGGAGAGGATGAGGTGATTCCTCATGGAAATCTGAAGCTATCAAACATACTTCTTGATGACAACAATGAAGCATTAATAAGTGAGCATGGTTTATCAAAATTCTTAGACCCAAATAGAGGTTTTCTATTTTCCTCTCAGGGATACACAGCTCCTGAAAAGAGTTTAACAGAAAAAGGTGATGTATATAGCTTTGGAGTGATTCTATTGGAACTACTAACAGGAAAAAGCATAGAAATAAGTAGAATAGACCTTGTTAGATGGGTGAGGTCTATGGTGAAGGAGGAATGGACAGGAGAAGTGTTTGACAAAGAGGTTAGGGAAAATGATCATCAATGGGGTTTTCCTTTGCTTGTTATAGCCCTCATGTGTGTGTCACGTTTCCAAGAAAGTAGACCAACCACAGCAGAGATTTTGGAGAAGATAGAAGAGGTGATGGATCAACATCAACAACATGAGCAACGTTTTGCTTCAAAATGCTGTTCTAATGGATCCAACCGTGAACAATGTTGCTCACTTCACAAGATCATACCTGAAACATGGGATTCTCCAGAGTCAAATTATTGATTTTCAATCTCCTCATAATTAACATCTATTCTCACCTACTCAAATCTCAACCTTTATCATTTGAACATCAATATGATAACCTTCCTGTGTCAGATCATGTTTGATATGTAGTTATTATCTCTTTGTCACTTAGAATCATATTATTGTAATATTTTGCTTCTTTAATTACTCTATATAATGAATTTTGTAACTACATTTGCTATGTAAATGCAGCTCAGCATTAAATGATTTATATGCATCACAACCAAAAAGAGACACAAAAATTATTACTAAACAAATAAGGCTTGTTTAATATTTATTAGAAGAGATATAAACACAAATTTTCATAATAATATATCAAGCTTGCAAGGGGATCTTGTGTTTTTACCTGAATAAGTTGAAATAGGTGTATTTAAAATTGAATTCATCTCTCATGAAAGGACTGGAGAAAAAATCTTGTGTTCTATCTAACTTTCTCACTAAAAAAGGAGTGCAGGATATAACAATGAGCAAATTGATGCTATCTTTCTCACTGATGGAAGGGTGGAATGTGTACATTATTTATACATGTGAGAATTCCTACAGCTCATCATACTAAAATGAAGAAAATATAAAAACAAAGTTGAAAAGAAAAGGGATAATCTGTAACAAACTTTCTTCTCCATTTTATAAAAAAAAAAAAATTCTTGTTCATTCTACTGTCCATTTTGCAAGCTAAAGAAACAGAAACACTGAAATGCAGACCAATAATGGACTAATGTCAGGTAGCAATATGCAGATCAAAACTGGGCTAATGTTAGGAGCAATATTTGATCTGTTCTCATTGACAATGTGTCTATAAGACTCCAAATGTTCTCCAAGTTGATTAACTTTGTGTAGAACTCCTGCAGATATTTTCAATATTTTTTTCTGTACACGAACCTAATTTTTAGTATATGCTAAAATATTATTAATTTTTCTACATACTTTGATATTGACATCACGAGATTTATTGAAAAAGCATCTATACCTCGTCATTTTTAAATTCTATATAGATTTTTATTAATTTATTTAAAGATATGATACTATCCGGTCTTATCAATAGTAGGACTCTATACAAATATTCTTTGATTTCTCATAATATTATATGGATAAGGAAAGTTAAAGAAACATAAAAAATAAAAGCATATATTTTTTCGATGATATATTTTAAAAAGGTATCAATGTAATTTGCTTTAGGAAGTATTCTAAAAGTAAAGAGATTAATGTGTATTTAAATTAGTTTTAAAAATTAGGTTAATTTAATAATATATTTAATTATAAAATAAATTTTGTATTTAGATATATTAAATAAATATTTGTTTTAAAATAATTAATTTTATTTATATTGTATAGAATAATTTTTTATAATAAAATCATAAAAAAATCTTATATTTGAAATCATCAATTATACTGAGGATAAAATAGAAAATATAATTTAACTAAACATAAACTGATAACTTTTAATTATAAGTTTCAAAATTTTGTTTATTTTAAATATTTTTTTTTATAAAAAGTAATTAAATATTTTAAGTTAATTTTTTAAAAAATACCAAACAAGATTCAACAGTATATTTTTAAGTGTTGTTTTCCAAATACCGACAACAAAAAATTCCAAACACGCTTTCTAAACCATGGAAGTTTTTTTTAAGATTACAATGGGTTACATTCAAAATCATGATGAGAATATATTGTTAACGTTATTTTATATAAAAAAAAAACTATTTTTTTAATTAAATATACTTGTTACCTTTCTCTTTTCTTTATATCATACATTTTTAACAAACTTCTCTCTTTTACTTTTTTCTTTTTTTATTAATAAAAGTAAAAAAATGTAGCAATAATTTTTTTATTTTTTAAAGATGAATTATTAAAAATAGTTTAAAATTTAGAGATAACCATAATACTGGATCATCCCTTTTCTCATTTTTATATTTCATTCTTTTACATACACAGTAGATCCACACAAACATTATTGTCTTTATGAAAAATAGAACTCACCATTGAATAGAGAGAGTCCTCATCCGTCTCTGTAATGATAAATATGTCCTTAAAACATATGAATAATGATAAGTATGTCCCTTTTTAAAAGAAAAAAAAAATAGAAACGATAAGTATATCATACATTTGAAACTCCTAAGATAGATTTTCCAAAAACTACATGCATGCGTGGATGATATAATTGCTTTTATAATAACATAAACCACACAAATAATATTTGACTATGAGAAAAGTCCTAAAAGGAGCGTCTTAACCGCTGCTTGAATTGAATGTTAAGAAATTTGGCAGTGTTTTTTCCTTTTTTTGGTCTACATTTGTGGCAGTGTTGAATGTGAAGTAATGATATAAAATTTTTGAAATCGAAATAGTTTATATAAATTTCTGCATTTTAATTTGATCACTTTTTCCATTTTACACCAAAATAATGTGAGGTAGCAGTGACAAGTAGTGGGCTCAAATTGCAAGAAAAGAAGTCCAATTGGAAATTCATTCAAAGGGCTTAGGATTTCTCAATATGGGTTTGTATTGCTCGGTTTTTACCTTACAAATTTGTTTAATACATGATTAGTTAGTTTATTTGGAGAAAATAATTACCTTTTTTTTTTAAAAAAAATTTAAAATAATTATTTTCTAAATATTAATCTCCATACAAACATGCTAAGACCAACGTGTTTCGTTGACCCAAAAATAAAAAAGAAGATTAAGGTCAATGTGTGATGATGACATTGTACGTTATGATGGGTTTTCTTTTGGAAAAAATCCAAGGTAATGA